>JAWZYV010020167.1:0-600000 GCA_038373885.1 Cheiracanthium punctorium | reverse complement strand
AAAAATTGCCACGGGTGGCAAATACGTAAGGTGTCCAATAGGTTTTACTTAATTAAAAATACAGCTGAAACAGATGTTCTGATTTCATTACGCTTTAGCTCCTAATTAATATAACATTTGAATGACAACATTAAATATCATTGTATTTCTGAGGAGTGCAAATAATTTTTCCAGCTATTATACGCGGAGTCCGCACTCCAGGTGGAGTATAGCTCAGGACCCGTAGAACAGGGATTCCTATAACAAAATATCTACCGTGTTATGGGGAGGGGGGGAGGTTCCACTGTTCACGGTAAAAAAAATTCGAAAACGTTACCCCAAAAATTGGGGCAGCTCTTGTAGTTTAAAATTGCGGAAACGTTTCCGAACCATGCGGGTAAAGTATTTAGAAACGTTTCTGCATATGTCGGAAACATATTTACCTATTTTCCTGCATTTTAGGTAAGGTTTCTGGAAAAGATGGGTAACGTTTCTGTATATTTTGGTAAAATATTGAGTAACCTTTCCGTGTATTTCGGAAAGGTTTCCGAATTAACGATTAACCTTTCTGAGTTTTTCAGAAAAAGTAGCATGCACTAGATGAAGCGTTTCAAGTAACATCAACTAGATGGCAGCACCAAACTAATGGAAGGAGCGCGCAGGAGCAGCGATCAGAATCGAACCGAAGACAGACGGGCCCATAAGACAGCACGTTACCGTGACGCTGTGATTCTCTTGCCGGAATTTGCTTGAAAAGTAAACTGACTGCTGTTGTGGTACGGCTCGTTTTGGATACTTAAAATTTTTTTGAAGTATTTTGTAAAGAGAGAAAATACCTTAATTAATAAATATAAATTAAAAATCTTAAATCTTTTTTCTTCCGCATAAATTATTTTCAGGAGATAATGTGCTGTTTTATTTAAGTATTCATCCGTTTTATTTAAGTATTCATCCGGCGACGTCACCTGGTGATTGGTCACAAATAAACTTCACAGTGAAGTTACATCACTCACAAGTTACCAGACCCTTATTATCGCATGGGCAAATCGGGACTTTGCCCAGGACCCCCAGTTTTAAATGTTGTTCTGAAATATTCTTTTATAAGTCAAAATATTATGAAAAAGAAAACAAATTTTATAGATGGGGACCCCCAAATTCATCAATGCCCGGGGCCCCTGTTGGTCATAATCGGGCTGTGCAAGAAGTTACAATGTGACAGTCCTGAGACAATTGTGACCCTATGTGACGTCACAGCGACTCTTTTGTGATCATCTGTGCTATTAGGGAAGACGCGTTAACTCTTATCCCTCTGTCTCTTGGCACTTGGCGCATGCGCGCGAAGTCCCAAATAAAGATTTCCTTTTCCCCGTAAATACTTTACCCCGAAATATGGGTTATGTTTCCGAAATCGTGAGTTCGAGTAGAGCATCGGTAGGTTACGCTATATTTTCGGAAACCTTTCCGCTATAAGTATGTAACGACGTTTCTGATTTTTTTTACTTAGTGTGAAGTTTAAATTTTATGTACCAGTGAATGAACATGTAAGAACCAAGCAATTTGCAGCTCAGTAACATTCTATCTGATCCAATCTTTGGGTTTTGTCTGATAAATTATGTCTTTTTTTACTAATAAGCCTTATTAGGGGCCGAATGCCTCATACGAAAAGCGAGCGTAGCGAGTCTAGGAGCCTTGGCCCCTAGTATAGAAAAAAATAACCAGTTACAATCTTGTATTACATTTTATCAGCTTTAATTTTGTAACTGACATTTTTTTGCTAAGATGCACGGTTCTTGAGATAAAATCGAAAATCCAAAAAAGGAGGCCTTTTGGGAGGCAAAAGAGGGGACGCGGCTCCTCGAGAGGTTGAAACTTTTCTGTTTCATACAACTACATCCCAAATTAGTGTTTTCCCCTAGTTTCATAACGTAATAATTTTTTCTCCCCCATTTGCAGTTTTTTGGTCTAATTTGCCTGGTCTACCTGATTGATGACAGACACTTGCCGACGAAGTGTGGAATGTGTGAGTTACGATTACCGTGAAAGCACATACATCCACATCGCCACCTTCCCACTCTTGCCTCCGCGGCCCCCAGTCTCTGATCTGACGAGATAGGCTGGACGAGACCCTCTCCAATGCTGCCAGGACAGGACCCTCTCCAATGCTGCCAGGACAAGCCCTCGAACAATAAATTGGAAGTTCAGTTCCGCAATTCGTTGTTATTAAAAGGTAAAAAAAAAAAAAAAAAAAACATAGGAACTTTGTATTTGTAATTTTTATATTTCCCTGAAAACTGCAATTGCGGGACTCCGGGCGGTTGCCCCACTTGTCCCACCTTTAGGCCGGGCCGGGCCTGTCTTTTCCAACTCTTTCTTTTCTACTTTACCTTTTCTTTCCAAAATTCCATTGCATCCATGGACGATACGTCCCTGTCTTCACTTCGTTTGGTTCTTATTATTTCAGCTTAGAACGTTGACTGAGCCCACAATTTTTGTCTGTTTCCCTCCCCCCCCACGTGCTTTGTCTGGCATTTTTTTAAACAAACAAACAAACAAAAAAATCTTCGTATTGTACAACTCGAACGTCAATCTTATGTCTTTTTAGTAAATGAATATTTTGACTTCAAGTACCATTCATATCTCTACCTCAGCTGCAAATTACATATACTTGTTTCGGATTTAAAATAATCCTAACTAATATTATAAATGCGAAAGTGAGTTTGTTTGTTTGTTTGTTTGTTTATGACGCTATCACGCCTAAACCGCTGAATCGATTAGGATGCATTTTGGTTTAGATATAGATGGGACCCTGGAGATGGTTATAGGCTACTTAGAATTTTAGATTTTTAATTACTTTTTTAATTATTAATTAAAAATCGTTTTTACGTTGCCATGCTTGGCGAGTTTCGACCGTATCAATCAAATGATTCATGTTTTGAGCTAACAAGAATGCTATTACTTCAATAAAGAAGCGCTTGCGTGCATCTGAAAAACATTAAATTCCACGGAAATTATGCCAGTTTTATGCCAAATCTATCTATCAATAATAATAAAAATGAATGTTCTCCAGACAAATCTACAGAAAGCAGAGCTTTGAAAATTTGAGCATAGAAGCCCATGACTGTGCACCTGAGGCTCAGAATGTTGAAATTTTAAATACTTTTCTAATTATTAATTAAAAACCGTTTTATCACCCGCACAAAATGATTTATGCTTTTGAAATAAAGCTGAAATTCTATTTTCAGATAAACATGCATTTGAAAAACATGAAATGGTATGGAAATTATGTTGATTTTACGCCAAATTAAAAAGCATCAGAAAGAAAAGTCCAAATGTGTTTCTTAAACTTCATAAATTTCCAAATCCTACAAATAATATAAAAACTTGGCTGTTCGAGCCTCGTCAGGGGGAGATCCCCCTGAACTCCCCTAATTTTTTAGTTTTATTATTACCATATTAAAACTATATTAATTGACTTGTCATTTTATCGCTCATCTTTCGCGTATTTCGCCTGGTAACCCTATGTTGAAATTTTTATGAGTGTCACCTATTTATAGAAAAATACATGTGGTGCATATTCTACAGCTTACGAAATAGTGTAACAATAGATTAAAGCTTTTGTGAACTAATAATATTTGAATATATGTTCAAAATACATGTGGAGCATATTCTACAGCTTACGAAATAGTGTAAGAATATCGAGACTAAAGATTGCTTTAATCTCGATATTAAAGCTGTTGTGAACTAATAGTATTTAAATACATGTAAAATTATGTCGCTTTATTATGTCACATTTTTGGGACACATTTTTCAATAAGGGTATTGAGAGATAAAATGACATAGTCATTAAAAAATGTGTACGTTTGTGTGTTTAGATGTCTGACTGAATCACACACAAATTGCTGAACGGATTTGGAAAAATTCGTAATGAAGATAGCTTATGCCCTGGATTAACATACAGGCAACCTTTCAAGCATATAGCATAAATAATTCTTTTACAAAAACATTGAAAATAATTCTAATGTATTGCGCTCTATGGAAATTTTATAGCTACTAAACCGATTCTAAACCTTAGTTACACTATTCCTGAGTATTATTGTTTGTTTCTTTGTGGATTAAGACCGATTGACTGCACTAAGGTCCTAGGCCTATATGGGGAATTCCTCTGTGGGGAAATTTCTAAGGGATCCTAGCCCGTATTTACGCGAGGTTTTGGTGAAAACCGCGAAAAACTGCGAGCGGCTAGGTCGACAATCTCGACCAGGGGTTGAACCTGGCACCTCCAGCCTTCCAGTTTTGAGAGTAGATCTTCTTAGACACTGGTAGGACCTTGAGTGTTATAGGCTACCTTTTATGCATATATCACAAATAGTTCTTTTTCAGGGATACTCATAAAAATTACATTACACTCTATGTGTATCTCTGTAAGTACTGCACCGATTCCAAAACTTTTTTCACTGTTAGTAAGCTACACTATTCTTGAGTATTATAGGCTAAAATTCATGCATGTAGTGCAAATAGTTCCTTTACAGGAACACTCGAAATAATTCTAATACATTACGCTCTCTGGGTATCTATGTAACTATAGAACCGATTCTAAAACTTTTTCGCTATTAGAAAGCTGCACTATTCCTGATTAACGTAGGCTAAAATTCATGCTATAGCATAAATATTTCTTTCACAAGAACAACAAAAACAGTTAGCAAATACTGTCGTAACTGTATTCGCCAAATGCCTGAAAAAAAATCTAAATTTAGTAACTCTGCTTACTCTCTTATTTTAAATGAAGTATACTACCATGCATTATACTTCATATAAAATAAGTAGAAAGGAAATAACATTTAAATGTAGTTTCTTTTGTCGCAAACATATGTGTTATTCACACATGCTTCGTTTCTCTCGGGACCTAATTCTAAAGCCGACGCGGACGAAGTCGCGGGTAGCAGCTAGTAATAATAATAATAATAATCAAAATTTACTTTCGTTGTTATGGTCTTTACATTTTATATTTTATTTCAAGGTTTTTCACCAACCCACTTTAAATCTTTTTCAATCCCTCTTACATACTTGCCAACTTTACACTTTCGGCGTAAAACTTACACTTTCTACTGATTTTTTGTTTAAAAAAATCTCTATAAATTTATGAGCCTTGAGTTTCTCCTGGAATTCTGCGGTATTGTTTATTTTAAGATGACCGAATTCCCCCCCCCCCACACACACACCCCTTCCCCCAATCTCCCCTTGCCCCGGATCGACTAATTCAGCTGTTTGTCTATTAAAAGTCTGGGTAGGAAAAGTTTCCTAGAGTATTCACCAATTTTAACCTTTTTCCATCCGTGTTGAGAACAAATATTTTCCCTTTTGTATATTTTTATTTGAATCGCCAATACTATAAGAATAAAAATTTATCCTTATTGCACATTTAAATTATTTTTTTAACCACTTTTTTTGTAAATATAAAACAGTAAAGAGAACTTTTAATTGAATAGGGCAGGTTCAAATATGAATGAAAATGATACAAAATAATAGTTAGAATAATGAAACTGAAACAAAAGATGTTTTCATCAGGAAAAAAGTATAAAAGCAAACAATAACTATACTTGGGATGTTTCAAAATTTCCTTTTTTGGAGTAATCGTACAGTACTTTCTTATGTTTTACAGAGTTGCTTTTTTCCTTCCCCAATGTGTTTAAAATGATATAAACTCTATGTCTAGTACTAATGTTCTATTAAAGAAAATAACTAAATTAATTTTTTTTTCATTTAAGAATATATGTGTTAAGAATATAAGTGTGTGTGGTATGCGCAGGCACCAAGGGTATGCGCAGGAGCATAGTACGGTGTAAGCCAGGAGAGGAGTCCATGTTCATTAGACGAAAACGGAGTATTTACGCTTATGTTGAGAGGTCGAAAAAAATTATAAAAACCTTATGAGCTAGCAAAAATATTTAGGAGCCGCGTGTATATTGAATTATATTAATGAAAAAAAAAAGCTAGTCCCCAAGTGATAAATTTTACTTTACTGGGCGACGCGTTTTTTAGCCCTGCTAATGTCTGCCAATACATTTAAGTATGGGGGATATCAAATACAAAACTATTGAATTGGAATTTTTTAAAATTTATTTTATTTGAGTTAATTGAAAGTTTCAAAGGTAAGTCTAATTGTACTTTATATATTCATTAAAAGTTACATTTTTATTTAGTGTTTTTATAAAGATTAGTTTAAAGCAACTCATGTTTTGACCGTTAGGAAAATTTGTTAAAACAACTAAGACATGCGTGCCTTGATTAAATATCAGTATTTTTATTTAAGCCTTTATAACAGTGGTTCCCAACCTGTTTTTAATCGCGACCCCTTTCAGATTTTTCAAAAATGTTCGCGACCCCCCCCCCCCCCCCCCACTTCCATCCATCATGTTTGACCAATAAGACAAAAAAAATGAATAATGAAAAAAATATATCTTGGGATTTAAAAATGATTATCTTTTTATTCCGCACTGATTATTATTAGGATGACTGTTGTATTCGGTTGACAAGTTATGCTATCCTTGACTGAATATTGGTCAAAGCCAACCGCATCTTGGACATCTAATTTATTACTGGCTTTTGTCTTAATCTACAAAAGAGTTTTAAATTCAACTTAACGCATGTAAGTGTATGCAAATGGCACTAGCATTTGACGCGAATGCTTAGAAATTATCGGATATGAGTGACGCATAGCACACCAATTTAAATTTTGAATTAACGATTTTTCTTGGTATAAATCATGTGCAGAGGAGTCAGTTTGCAATTTCAAAAATTCGTCCTGCGCTTCATGAGGAAGATCGGCGACATTTACAGATGTGTGAAGTGGATTTCGCACCTGTGCCCCCTCTTGTTCATTGTGAGCTCTGGGATACATCATTGAATTTCAGATTTAAGAGCTTCAAGGTGGTTAATAATGTCTTACCTTAAATTGGCTGTAAGATCTATTTCCGATTCTTCTACCTTAGTGCACACGTTTTAAAAATTGGTTAGCATTCCTAGATACACTTTACGACGTCAGTTTTTGTGGATTTGAAACATACGCCCTGATGAGAAAAGGGATTTTTACTTTACAAAGAGAAAAGGAAGAAAGCGTGTCTCATGGCAAAGAAACGTGGAAATATTTTGCAATTCATTTCCTAGAAAATCGGTCTGCGGCGACCCCCGAGAAAAGGCATGGCGACCCACTTGGGGGTCGCAACCCGCCGGTTGGGAACCACTGCTTTATAATGACTGTTTAGGATCTGAAATGCTTAGGGCCAAAAAGTAGGTCAAATTGTAAATTAATTAGCTTTCCGCGCTGCTATTGTATAAACGAAACACCCTTTTCGAGATCGAGGATTAGCAGATGAAAAGGGGGAGGAGATAGAGACCGAAACCACAGTTCTTGGTTTTTACTATCGATTGTGATAGTCAATTTTTACTTGAAGCATTAAATCAAAATCTGAAACTGCACGCGGAAGTCATAAATTTAATTTGATGTATCTCCACACATGCAATGAAAACGAGAGAACTCCCATTAAAAAAAAAATACTTATTAGAAGTAAGCTTTCTGTAACACCTTTTCATTCTTAAATCAAACTGCAATCTTGGATATTACTTATTATTCAAGATACAAATTTATTTCACCATGAACCGAAGAGCGATTGTGACTGTCTGTTTTATAAACAACAACAAAAAAGAAAGTGACTGGATTTTCTTCATATTAAAATTGTAGATATTAAAAACACTAAAATAAAAAATGTAAATTTTGATGAATAATTAAATTAGCCTTACCTCTGAAACTTTCATCCGTTTGGTGGGCCAAAAAAATAACATTTCAAATTCAACAAAATAATTTTGTTAAATGAGCCATGAACACACAAATGAACAAAAATTTTTGTTGATTCAAACAAATAATTTTGTTGATTTTAACCAAATAAACCACTTTAACAAACAGTTCGGTTAAATTAACAAAGCATTTGTTTATTTTAACCAATTTGTTTGGTTAAATTGGGACAATGTTTTGTTGAAATAATCAAATAATTTTAATAACATTTTATTATTTTAACAAAAATTTCGTTAGCGCTGTTTAAACCGAAAAATTTCTTTCTGAAAAGAGATTTTTGGAATTAGCAAAAGTGTGCAAAAGCAATATGTTTTAGCCAAACAGAGACTTAATTCAAAGAAAATTAATACACAAAATTTAATTTTATGGTTTGATTTCAGATCATTTCAATATTTCTTTTCAAAAATTTATTTCAAAGTATCAAATAACCGACAAAACTTCACACATTCATCTTTCCGATAATTTTTAATAAAATGCAAATTTATAAATCATACTACCGTTATCTAAAAATTATGCTTTGAACGTCGCTTCTTTATTCCACCTAATTAGTTTTCATTTTTGACTTCAGTTTAAAAGATAAAAAATGATTATCAGTTTTCTAGAAAGGAACACGATTCATGGGATAAATTGGGACATAGCTTCAGACAAAGCCTTACACTGAGATGAAAATGGCACAAAATTATCCGACGTTAGGAGGAAAATAGAAGAAAAAAAAATTCAATACATTCTTGAAGCGAAACAAAAAAATTGCTATGCAAACATTGGGTGACAATCATTGATTTTTCAGATTTTAATCTGGAGAAGAGCCAAAGCAAGAACGAAAATCAATTATCATTAAGCTTTGTGTAACGTAATAATAGAGCTAATGTGATTTTAATGCATATTTTCGTGGCGCGGGCAGCATAAGTGGCTTATATTGGGTTTCTGGTTCAAAATCCACTAGCCATGTATATCTGCTAATTATCCATTTGATTACTTCTGAGGATCTCAGCTATAATCAATGCAGGAAAATGATAGTGCGTTTTGTAAACCGACCATTTTTCTTGCGAATCTTAAGATAAACTTTCATTTATTGATTTGAAGCATGTCATCATTTCGCAGTTTAAGCAGTGAAACTTCTCATGCATTTACTAAACAGTATTTTACAGCCAGTGCGACCAGGTTTATCTTTTTTAATTTTTAGTCAGAAAAGTCCGTTGAAAGTTCCAGTATTGTAAACGGAATGCAAGTTGTTTTAACCCTACAAGGTATCTCGTACCATATATGGAACAACCATTTTAATTATTCCTCTGTGTCTATAAAATTGTAGCATAGACATCTGTGGGTTCTTAAGAGTATTTTATACACAGATAGGAACGATATAATTCAGGCTATTGCGTGTAGAAGTTATTACTGTTCTCATTGTTGTCAAAACTGATTGAAATTTAAACCGTAATCTTTCGTACGTCGTTTTGTTTATTTTAGAAAAGTACCAAAAGATAGTTAGCAAAAAGTTTTGACCAGGAAAAAATTACTGTGTGTCGGAGTTCGTCATACTAAGAAGTAATTCGAATACTAAAATTTCAAAATAAATGCTAAAACAGTATAGTTAAGGCTTAGTGTGCTGAACGGAACGGAAATAAAAAAGGGTTTGTCTAGTAAAATATTTGGATTTTTAAGACTATTTTTCTCCAAATACCAATCAGTAACATCATCACATATATTGACTATGGACACAGAAAAAAAAAATCGAGCCTTGTAAGGTTAACTTGCTGCTTCGTAGAAAAGAAATGGTACACATTCTATTTTTTTTTATGAAAGTACCAGTACTTCGGTGAAATGATTTGCTTTTATTAAAATACACTGATTTAGTAAATACTAAATCTTGAATCTACACTGATTTAGTGTAGATTCAAGATAAAGGTCACGCAATATTCGCATTGGATCTGTTCGTATACCATATCATTAACTGAAACCTAACAATTTTAAGCTCAGTTTATGGAAGCAATTTCTACAAACGAAAAATGTACTTTGGTGACCAAATTATCGAAAAATAGTAAAAAATAAACGTAAGGTTAATATTCATTAGACACAAACTAGCAGAAAACTGAACACAAAATGTCACGGAATGAATTGTCGAAAATCTGGGAAAAATCATGTGTAGGAAGATGATTAGGTAGTCCATCCGTCATTTCTAGCTATCATAGCTATATTCATTTATGCATAGAGATTCACTGGGCCTTGGTTCATTTTTGTAATATTATCTGTATGATAATGTATTTCCTTCTAAGTCTGGACTGAAGCAGTGTAAAAAAAAAATTCAAAAGAGAAAAAAAATACCAATTTCTGTTAAAAAGCACCTGATAGTCTCATGCAAACTTTTAATTTCATACTTTGCATTTCCTGAGATTATTTTGATGTAGTTGGCGTCTGACCAGGGCCGTAATTAGAAGGAGCTGAGGCTGGCCCCGTCAGGGGCGCAAAATCTGCTGTATCAGAAGAGGCTTAACGCCGATAATCCCATTCTACATCGACCGACGTTTACAGCAAACTCTCGGTCGGACGCTCAAATGGTATAACCCTATGAAAATCAAACGAATAACCATTTGAGCTTCCGACTGAGAGTTTGCTGTAAACCGGCGGTCGAGGTAGAATTTGAATATCGGCGTAAATAGTTTTACGGTTTTATGTTTTTTTTTTTTTCCAAAATTGCACATCTGTAGGGGAGGCTAGGTTGGATTTTATTAAGTACAATGATTATGCGGGCTGAAGAATTACTAAGTTGTTGTTCAACGTGTAGAGGCAGGAAGATGCAACATGCATTTTTCTGCCAAGGGCGCAAAATCACCTAGATACACTCCTGCGTCTGAAGCATGCAGCTCATGATAGTATGTTGTGCTAGGTGGTGCCAGAATCAGTCTCATATAATAACCGAAATTGAAAAAAGAAGAAAATTTCTTTAAGTTAAAGGACTGTTTTTTTTTTTTTTTTTTTTGGGCGTTTGTATAAATTGAATGAAATACAACTCTTTTAATACAATGGCATATTATTAGGGGTGGGAAGGGCTCAGCCTCTATTTAATATTTATTGAAGGCAGGGGCGTAGCCAGAAATTTTTTATGAGGGGGGGTTACGACTATTGCAACTCATATATATGTATGCATATGTGTGATAATGTACTGAAGAATATACATTTTGTATGGCAAAAAATTTCTCATGGGGGGGGGTTATGATCCCCTAACCCCCCTTTGGCTACGCCCCTGATTGAAGGGGTTTTAGTGTCAAGGGCTCGTATGGCTCTATGACTGAGTGTTCAAAACCACCTGTATTTTCTTTGCAGGGTTCTGACATATGACGCTCGCGACTGCGCATCTGACGTTCTAGAGTTTTGCGTGGTTCTCTTCAGATGAAATGTTAAAACGCATTAGTACCGTTTAGCAAACTCGAGCCCAACGTATGACTCCCTTTAGCAGATAGCCCTAATACGCTTTGCATCAACAAAACAACCCAAAAACATCCAGAGATTTCTAGATTGCAAATGACAATCGCTTTGATGTTAGGATTCGACAAATTAATCATGGCTATTTTATTTTACTAAAGCTTAATCAGATAATTTTTAGCTTTTGGTTAAGTTATGAATGAATATTTAATGCGTAAATCGAGAAATTGTGAGCATAATTGCCATGAATCTTTAAAATAGAGACGCCAAGTAGCTTTAATATTTTCTTGTATTTTTCCAAGAAAGACGATCGAAAAGTGTACGATTTGTGCATCATTATTAAATTTTGAGATATTTGTTTATTCAGCCTGCTTTATTATTTTTAAATTAAATTTATATAGAAAGTATAAATAATTTGAAATATTCTACTCTTCTCAAGAAAGCTAATAAGTTGTTTACTGCTGCCATCTATTGAAAAGAAATCATAACAAATCAACGCACATAATTTCACGTCCAGAAAAGTTAACGAATAAAAAAAAAAAAAAAAATCTGGAGTGACTCCACTAGACTTTCCGAAAATTTTATATTTATCAAGCATTTAAATAAATTTCATTCAACTGAATCGGATCTAATGTTCAGGCACTAATGCACTTAAAATGATTTAAGTGTAAAGGCCGCTATGCATAAAAGTACTTATTTGTAGCCCTGTAAAAAGCTGTAGGGCTTACACTCGCTAAAATTTATGTAGTGTGTAAGAAAGTGGCCTATAATATGCGTATTTTATTTGGTGTCAATCGAATCCTTCGTTTAGACACTAGCTCTCTTTAAATAATTTGCGTCCTTAGGCCGTATTGTATAAGAATTACTTTCTGCAAGCCTGTGAACGAACTATCAGCTCTACACACACCAAAACCTATGTCGGTCATGCGACCGTGACCTACATATACTTACCCTATTTAAGCTCAATCGAATGCACCCTATAGACACTAGTGCACTTTCAAGAATTTCCGTCCGTCAATGATGTAAAAGAGCGCTCATTTACTGCCCTGTCAAGAAACTATAAGACCGATACACAGCAAAATCTACACATGTTGTGTGACGGTGGCCAATAATATAATACCCAATTTGAGCTCAATCGAATGCACCGTTTAGGAGCTATCGTAATTACTCACATACACACAAACACACATACACGTACATACATCTCGTAAAAATAGCATAAATGAATCCAGAAGACCTCAAAACGTGTAAATTCACCAAAGTCTAATTTTTTCATGATTATGATTAATATACTTTCCTTACATGGTGCATGCTCGGAAAGTAAAAACCAATGAAATTTAAAGGTATAAACTAAGAATATTTTAAATTTCATGCAATAAGGATTATGTCAAAAACCCCCTGAAATTTCATACTTAACATACGAGCATCTATCTGATTGCCTGATTAAGAATTTTACTATTCATTATCTCTCATTTTTGAGACAATCACATGCTATCCAATGTGCTGTGGAATCAGTTGTGGCATCATTTCGGGGAGGGTCCAAACGGTGAAACCCCTTAAAAAAAAAAACAAAAAAAAAAAAAAAAAAAAAAAACACGGAGGGCACCCCCACTCATAGGCCTAGATCCCAGGTGCAGATAATTGGCCTTAATCCCACAACACACCAAACGGTGAAAAGACAGAGTTTTATAGAAAGAGAGTTTATCATTATCCCATTTTGTTAACAAAAATAGAAATTTTGAATTTCGGTGGTGGTGGTGATGGTGTTCTGGGGGGGGGGGGGTTGGGGGCGGTCCTGACCCCATGGACCACGTCCCTGGGTACGGCCTTCTCCAGTCCCTTATTTATCACTGCAGTATGCTCGGAATTTATATTTCATATGTTTTAGCCAGGATTTAATTTCTAACAAACGAAGAAGGAGGAAAAAAAATAAATGAGTTCTGTTTTTTGTTTATTGTAAATTACAACATTATACTTTATCTCAAATAGCCTCACCTATTGTAAATTATCTAATTTATTGTAAAATTAGGTAAGTATTTACTTATCACTGAAAATGTATTCAATGTAATAAAGTTAATATTAGTAGAAATATTTATGGCTGTTAAAATTTTAAATTAGATATAAAAATTCACAAAAAAGGAAGAAATGTAGTAGATGATCTGAGTTCCTATACAAATTAAGCCTTGATCCCTATAACAGCCCCACCATGGTAGAGTGGATAAGACACTGAACATGGTAAAAGGTTAAAGTCAAACAGTCCAGGAATCTGGCCTACCGCGCAGAAGTATATCTAACGGTACAAGAGCTTTGGGTAGGTTTAAATTTGTATTCTCCAGATGGTACATGAATACACGTTGGAAACCCTTAAAAAGCCCTTCAGTGACTGCACTGCTAGGCGTATACTGCTCTTGTAGGTTTGCCTAACAATAACGCATACACACACGACAGTAATAAATGCAAAATGTTCTCTTTTTTAAAAAATAATAAAGAGTTAGGTATGTAAATACTATACACTTCAAGATGTCGTTCTTTACTTCATAATGTTAAAAACTCGGTACAGATCAAGAACTCGTCAAATCCAATTGTTTCACTATAGCCGCTGACGATGAGATCGAACTAGATTACATTGGGTTCAAGATCAAAAATGAAAATGGTTGATACATCCCTTGGAAAAATTCTGGTCACGCAATTTATGTTTAAATGATTTTAGTATCACTGAAGTTAGATAAAAGCAAGTAGATTTAAGAGAAAATTAGTGTTTAGCACTAATTTCAAACTTAAGAATTTAAAAATAATTCCTTGATGAACGTTTTAACCATTAATATGATAAATGATTTTAACTGCTAAAAGACATAGGTGTATTGCAGTAAAAACTGCAGACGAGTGAAAGTACTTTTACGTCTCAGCCTTTTAGATTTTAAGCACACCAAATTAGGATTTAATTTATGAGATTTTTTTCTATATTCTTATTATTATACGCTTAATAGGGATAAATGCGAGAGGAAAAACGGAATTTTACATTGCACAAAACAGCTGTAAAGTTTTGTCTCGTCTCTCAAAATCCCTATACACGGTGTCCCTTACAGGTGTTAACACGCTTTAATTCTTTATCTAATAAAGATAAGTGGGCAATGTAAATTTAAAAAAAATGTTTAAATAAGTCGGGAAAAAGATTTTGCCAAGAAAAAAACTTCTTTCGTTCATTTCCGAAAAGTTACCCTTTTTAAATTTGTATACGACCCCCATACTAGAAAAAGAAAAAAAAATACCGACTACTAAAATGTGCTCCATTCACTAATGTGGTGATGTACAAAATTTCAGAATTATATCCTAAATGTGTCAGAGATATGAAGATAAATATGTGCTGACTTAAACCACTTTTCAATGGCTCTCGAAGGGAAAAAAAATCGCGTCGGATGATCACATTTCAGGGGTAATACAGAAATTACGGAAAAAAAAAAAAAAAAAATACATTTTTTTTCCTACTCGAGCAAATTAACTTTTGCATTCACGACCATCGTTATTTATAGATATCTCTGAGATTTCTTATGATGAAAGGATGATATTTTGTAAGTCGTCGAATTAATGTATGGGGCACATTTCACTAAACGGGATTTTTTTTTTTTTTTTTATGGAGGTCATATAAAATTTGAAAAGTGAAACTGTTTGAAAATTCATGGGATGAAATTTTTTCTTAACGTAGTCAGTTTTCCTACTTTATTTTGACTTTTCAATTTACACTGCCCACTTTTCTCTAATAGATAAAGAATTAAAGCCTGTTCCACTTTTTTGGGACACCCTGTATAGCAATGTCTCGTCATAAGAAGTCTACATCTCTGTATTGTCTCACCTTCTCTCCATCCCTATAGAGCGGATAGGAACATTACACTTTTTTCTCCTATTTTACTGTACGCATTAACCCTTTGAGGCGCAACCCTTTCCCAATGCTGAAAAAAGCTGTGCCGGCCCAGCCAGCTGCGTCAAAAAAAGGTCTCTAGATCTGTGGCAGCGATGAACGTTTCGATCGTCCGCCATCTTGCTGGTAGTTAAGTCGGGCTATGGCAACGGCTGCCCTTTTTTCAAGCATCGGGCAATCTATCCAGCTGTTCTCGCATTCTTCCAGTTTTCAGCAGATGTCAGTGCTGTTAAAAATAATCGTGACCATTTTTTTACGGGAAATGGCGTGCTAAAAATTAAAGGATTCTCGTGGAGCTATGTCACTCGCAACTATTTTTATAGAAATCAAATCCATTCTTCGTGACTGGCAACAGTCAAAACGTCAGAGTTTGGTGTTCCCAGAGCGGGAACACTGCGCTTTAAAGGGTTAACTTTGACGTAGGATCACCAAAAAGGAGAGTGACTAAAGCGACTCTCTCAGCAAGATAGCATCTTTCAGCAACCCAGCATTGTTCAGCATAAAATAAATTCAAAATGAGGATAAGTGGCCGGAAATTATATTTCCTCTCTCCTCCGGAAATTTCTGTTGTCTTTTTCTGCAGTACTACTTTCCTGCTCTTTAAAAACTATTTTTTTCCCCGTCTCTCTCTCTTTATTTCATTGCAAGGTTCTTTTTCTTTAGGAATATATATATATTTTAAAGTGCGTATGTACCATAGTACTAAACAGGATAACAGTGTTGTGTCGTAATTAGAAAGACTATGTAGCCTAATTTGAAAAAAGAAAAAAATAATCGTTTTGGAAGAGTGTTTAAATTAATTTTTGAGATGTGTTTTGGAAATCTTTAGCATAAGTTAAGTATAGTTTAAGCGGAATTTTCATTAATTTTATTTTGAATGAAGTGTATTGTACCACCGATGATACAAGTTTTCCTAATGCATAACTAATTATTAAGAAGGCGCATTTTCGGGTATTTCAAATTAAAATACTAAAAAAAGTAAATAAATCAGAGGGAGCATATTAAGTGATTGTAATATTGACTTTCTTTTACTGTAAAGTAATGTATTTTAAAACTGGATTATCCTGTATTATTTTTTATGAAATGAGCCTTTCTAATTGAAAATTGCGACTCATTAAGAATAACGGTTTGCTGAAAAGAAAAAGTTATGAAAACATAAATATGTTGAAACCTTGTTAAATGATAGTAATAGCGGTCGGCTAAAGTTCTATCACCAAGAGCACGTGTGGAATTACACTGTGACAAGTGTTACATCGTTTGTTTGTTTGCATGGTGGGAGTTTCCTTGGTTTTCTACCTTTAGAGAAATAAAAACGCAGGTCAGTGTGATGAAGATAGCGTATTTCCATATTCGTTTTGTTTTGTTAAGTTTAATGTTTGTTTCAAACTGATCGTTTTAACTTAGGTAGTTTTTGCTTTGATTTCCTAACTTTGACTTTCAAAGTTTGAATTATTTTCTTTTTAGGCAAGCAGTAGCCTTTTTTTTTAATCGAATAATGAATGATATTTGTCAGAAGGACGGTGTTCTAAAAATACATCTTTCGTTTTCGATTTCTACTCTTAAAGGGGTTTTGCTTTTTTATTCGATTCCGCTATTGGCTTTTATTTTGGTTTGCCTTTATGAGCAATTTTTAATGTCACGTAACTCTTATCAAAATTGTCAAACATTGTATTCCTGTTGAAACTCACTGAGCTAAAATTATATTAGTTCTGTAATTGGCATTTCTTTTAGCTATCGAGTGTATGTTGTCACCAATAGAAATTCTCTTGTCATTTGTATTTTCCCACACTTTATATCCACTCCAATGTTAGATTAATATGTTATTTCCACGATAGCCACCATCATATCGTCAGATCCGACAAGCTTTTATAACGATAATTTTTAAATAAATAGAATTTAAAAATATTCAATGTGTATGTCCTTTTAATCAAAACTAAAATGTTTACGAACCTGTAGCTATTTACTGTGTTATATACAATGACGGCAATTTTTTTCCAAGAGAGAACTTAATTAAAAAAAAAAGCTTATTTGACCTAAACAAAATGTATAGTAAAGCAAAACGTTATCCTAAACCAATGTAAGTTTTTTAGGAAGGGCGAATTTATGAAAAGAGTTCATTTGACGTAAGTGAAGTGTGCAGCGGAACAATATGTTACCCTTAAGTAAAGTCTTCTTTTTATTTATTCATATGATTAATTAATTAATTATTTATTTTTAGCGAGGGGGGGGGGAAGCTGGTTAGAAGCCCTTTAACCTCTTCCTGGAATCTACCATTCATTATACGCCCACAAATAATCCTGATTTTAAAATTGTTTAATATCTCCTTTACAGGCTTTAAAACTGTTTAAAATCAGGGGCGTAACCAAAGGGGGGGGGTTAGGGGAGTCATAACCCCACCCCCACCCAGGAGGAATTTTTTGCCATACAAAATGTATATTCTTCACTCTCTTATCACACACACATGTATGCATATATGTGAGTTGCAGTAGTCGTAACCCCATGAAAAATTTCTGGCTACGCCACTGTTTAAAATAGATTAATATCCCCTTTACTTTCTTAAGAAAGATTCCCAATGTAATGCACTTATCTGTAAATCTACATCTGAGAATATTAAAATGAATAATTAACCTGTATTTTTCGAGGATTTTCTGTATTTTGCTCATTTTGAACAATGTCGTTGAATCGGTTAATCGGGTTGGATCTAACCGGACTTCGGTCCGAGGAAAAAAAAAAAAAAATAAGGGAAAATATTCACTACTTTTAGCTGTTTTACTGATTGATCACAAAAAGGGTGAGGTGCAGAATTTTGAACTTATGTTATGAGTAACTGATAAAACAAAAATGGTGATGTGCAGAATTTTGGGTTAAAAGTAATCTATACAAAAATATCAATGAAAATAATCATTCAACTTTTCATTTCATTTTCGGGCTATTTTAATTATAATTTTGAAATCCAAATTCTCTTGACTTAACCGTTCATCTACTGCGAGTACTTAAAAATACCGTAAACATAAAACTGTTAAAAAAAAAATATCGATTCATTGTAACCATTTTGGAAAATCACTACCAAATACTTCATTTCATCATTTTACACCACCACTGTATGTTCTATTAAAGTAAGATGGTTTTAAATGGACAGCTTTCCGCTCACTTTCTAATCATGCCGAGTCAGAGAAAAATGAAGGAGCAGCGGTCAATTTTCCGACGCCGGTTTTATGATTAAAGGATTAGAATTATCTGAAAGAGTGTCAATGAAAATTTAACTTGACTTCTTCAATTTTGTTTGTGCTATACTCTTATAAAAAAGACCCATCAATTGCTTGTGAAACAGTCATTGGACGCATAGCAACAATTTATTGAATTTTTTGTTAATTTTCTTTTATGTTACGTTAATTAGTATTAATCATATAAAAAATACAGTAGCTCTCCTATAACACGGGTTCATATAAGACGGATTCGTATAACACGGCGAAAAAATTGCGAACCTTTTCCTATAACACGTTAAAAAAAGACTAGTATACGTTAAACAAGAATGGAACACATGTTTCTGTATAGCCTGTTAACATTGTGGGATTACAGCCAATTAGCTACACGTGGGCTCTAGACCGATGGGTGGGGTGCCCTCTGTGGGGGTATTTCTAAGGGGTCCTAACCCGTATTTACGTAAAGTTGCAGTGAAATCCACGGAAAACTCCGAACAGTTAGGTCTGCGGACGCGACTTGGTTTTAAACCAGGCATTTTCCGTCTCCCAGTTCAGAGCGCTACGCGCTTGGCCTCAGGTATGGCTGTTAACATTGATGATGCTGATAATATATTTGTGACTCGTATAACGCGGATTCACATAACACAGAACGCATCTACCGTGTTATGGGGGGGGAGGGGCTTTACTGTAATGGTAATCTCACTAAAACAATAGAAAAGAAACAGTTTCAAGCTGATATTCTTAGCGATTCTAAATTCGGTAGATAAAGGGTTGACTCGGTAAAGTTTTTTTTTTTTTTTTTAAATACCAATAACATTTTCGCAGCAAATTAATTTTTTGGGACTCCCATACAAATTAACATTATTTTTAGCTCAATCAGAAAAATATCAGTGGAGGTACACGAAGCGTACTTCTATTTAATCCTCTGTCAGGTGAGAAGTCGTTAATCAATAATTTCAATTCCATCGAAAATGGAAATGGCGTTGAAACTCCGGAAGATGTTATTTCCGGATATATTTCCGGTTTTTCGGGCTCCGACATGAGATTTCAGGAAAATTGACTGTCTGTGAGAGAGATCACAATGGAAGGGATGAAAATTATTTATAGAAAATCGATTAATTTAATTACGCCTTCGCCACAAACGAGTGAGCGGCTGTCGCATAAATTACACTTTTTTTTCTTTATCGCGCGAACCGCTCGCCAAATTAGATATTTTCTGCTAAAAGAAGAAATTGATTCTTCCTAAATGACAGCTGCGTGATGACGTTAAATATATTGCTAATAAATATCCTAGCTGGAAACGCAAAAATTTTTAGATAGCTCATTTATTTTATTTTTTTTAATTTGGGGATGAACGAATGAAATAAAAGTTTAGCTTTGGCGAATGTTTCCGCAGATAATTTATAATTTCATGTTTTACATTTGAGCCGGCTAATTAAAAATAAAACGGAAAATATTGCTGATGATTATTTTCCTGCTTTCATTTTAATTCAATAGTAGTAATTTTTTTAGTACTAGGGGAATATTTCACACAATCCCAGAAATTTGTCTATTCGATCTTGTAGACAAGTTCTGTAGATATGAACTGTCACGGTGACGATATTTTCAAATGTGCTTGCCAGATAACGTGGAGGGGAAGAGGGGAGGCGTTAATAAAATGTTGAAAGTCGCACAAGGTTTGTAATTTTTGATAATGGATCGCTAAATTTGGTGCCAAAACGTGACAATTTATTATAAATATATTATGGGTATAGTCAGAAAATGCCTTGCGAATATTGAAAAATAGTTTTAGTAGGCGATTTTAATATAGATTTCAATTCCGAAGAAGCGTTTTATGGTACAGAGAAGACAAATACGGTACACTCATAGATTATGATACAGTTTCCAAATGGTATTTATAAAGGTGAAGTATACTTTGACTATGCCTGTCGAAAATTGGTAAACAGTTTTGGTCGGCGATTCCAAAGGCTTTTTCTCAATTATTCTAATATTTTGAATATGAGCTGTATTGTGAAGATTCAATTAAAAGTATATTAGAAACTAATCAATTGTATCTTTTAAACGAACTGGCTAGGAAGTGGATATAGTAGAATACAAGGTATCCCAAAAAAAGTAGTAACACGCTTTAATTCTTTGTCTATTAGAG
The DNA here is from genome assembly GCA_038373885.1 of Cheiracanthium punctorium. Taxonomy (NCBI): domain Eukaryota; kingdom Metazoa; phylum Arthropoda; class Arachnida; order Araneae; family Cheiracanthiidae; genus Cheiracanthium; species Cheiracanthium punctorium. The sequence continues at coordinate 579,490 of JAWZYV010020167.1, read as the reverse complement.
ATTAGTGGGTAATATAAATTAAAAAAATATTCAAAACAAGGTAGAGGAAAAAAGACTACTTTAAGAAATAACTCTACTCGTTCCTTTTAGTTACTTTTTAAAAATTTGTATACGACACCCGTACAAAAAAATTCCTAATCAGCTCCACACACTAATGAGATGATGTAAACAAACAAAAAAAGAAAAGATAAGAAAATCACGTTTTATGTTTATGATTCAGTGGTAGTGCAAAAATTCAGATAATTTCTTAAGATAATTTCTTGAATGAACGTTGACACTCAGATTCATGTATATCTTTGTTTAAAGATATGTCCGAGACGTTTTATGATAAAGGCTGAAATTTTGTACATCTCCTCTTTAGTGTATGGGGTACATGTTACTTATTGGTGTTTTTTTTTGGGGGGGTGTATACAAAATTAAAAACTGTAACTTTTTGAAAATTAACCAGAGAATTTTTTTTAAAGTAGTCCTTTTTTTCTTACCTTATTTTCAACATTTTTTTTTTTCAACTTACATTGCCCACTTACCTCCAATAGATAAAGAATTAAAGCGTGTTACTACCTTTTTGGGGCAATCTGTATAATATAATATAATATAATATAATATAATATAATGGAATATAATATAACGCTATGCCGCCCTATATACTGCAATAGTTCTTTCTCTCTCTATCTAACCTTGAAAAGAAAAATCAAATGCGAGCTGAAATTGAAGGGGAATAGCCAGAAGGTGATAACTACAGAGGAATATTTTCGCAAATGTCTTTCACGACTATTTTCAAGTACGACTATTTTCAAGTCATTGAGCTGAACGAAGTGAGCGAAGCTCTTGCACTACATTCAGGCATTTCAATGTAACGTTTCTCCTCCTAAATCGTTCGACCGATTTAGTTCAAATTTGGCATGGTTATAGGCACCAATGGTGGCAAGGTATAAATCTGAAATCAAACCAATCGGGTTGACCACGGAGGAATAATCACCGGAGAACCTGCTGTCATTAACTTTCAATGGAGATATTAGAAGAATTATTCTATTTCTCAATTACTCGCTCCGCGCGGACGGGGAGGGGGGGGGGAAGAGAATAAAGTGTTAAAAGTCGCCCAGGTTAGCATTTTTTGATGAATTATCGCCAAGTTTGGTGTTAAAAAGTAAGCCCCCAAAACTGAGCTTTCCAAATTTGCGAGACACTCGCAAACGCTACAGTTCATTACAAAGGAGAAGTGCAGTTAGAATATGCCTGACGAGGACTGTAAGACAGTTTTAGTAAGCGATTTTGATATAGACTTCAAATTCCAAAGAAGTGTTTTATGAAACAAGGAAGGCAAATACAGTACACTCTTGGATTATGATGCACTTTTCAAACAGTATTTATAAAGGTGAAGTACAGTTAGAATAAGCTTGGCGAAGATTGTAAAACAGTTTTAGTACGCGATTTTAGCATAGATTTCGATTCCAAAGAAATGTTTTATGAAGCAAGTAAGAAATATGTACGCACACTCATGAATAATTATACACTTTCCAACTACGGAATAATGAAGAAAATTAAGGACGACGCATGGATTATGATACGCTTTTAATGTATAGAACTTTAATGCGTATTTAAAATAGGAAAATGTTTCAGATTTTTTCTATTTTACGTGTACCAAAATTTACAAACAAAATACTTCATATTATAAATAGAAAATTATTAAACGTTGTTGATGAATTAGTGCTCCCAAAATCGGTAAATAAAATTACCATATTAAAGAGCATTATTTAAGATATATTTCATATGCTACCTCGAGGTGACATTTTAGATTATTCTAAAACTTGAAAAATGAGAAAATTTTCTCACTGATTCTTCGCTTATTACGAAATAATTCCTGTCATCATATTCAAGTGTGCTGTACAACAGAATTTCAAATAACAGTCGCGGAATACAGCAAAACTTTTCTTTTTTTTATATATAAAACGTAGCTTTGAGTGAGTTTCGTCAAGAATAAATTGAATTTTACTGAATAACATATCTGACAGTTAAGATTCCCATAGGAACGTGAAATTGCACAGTGGAATATTCTGTCAATTCGCTTTCAACGCTAGCAATTTTCGTAGTTTATTTCTAAAATATTCTAAATCTTGAGTGTCTAATGCATTTAAAACTACGTTAAAGTTTAGTTTATGGTTTTAATTAAAGAAGAAAAAGAACTCAACATTCCTATAACATAAAATGCTGTAAAACAAATAGACTTAAAGAAAATGAGGAACTTTGAAAATAGTGCTCTTATATTTGAAGCTTTTCTAAAGGTGATAAAAAAGTTTTTTATTTTCCAAAACATTTATCTTAAGACAAAACTGTTAAGGATTTTTTTTTCGAGATTTGGGTATAAACTGAAAAATGTTGTATAATCACTATTAATGTAGTTTGTCGAGGCCCAGTAAGATGACTATTCCCATTATTTTAAATGAATACTATTATAAACGTCCATATACTTATTGTACCATGCTTGAATGGATTAAACTGGCAGAGACCATAATGCATTGGAATTCTTTTGAGTGTTTTTGTAATTATGAAGAACTATAAATGCATCAAAACTGACAATAGCATCATTCTATTGTCCTTAATAACCTTCTTAAACTAAAAAAAAAACACGGCTTATTTTTTACAAACCTCGTAAAATAATCTACAAGCCACATTCAAATTGAAAGATGAAGCGACAATTTAAATCACTCGGCACTGTGGGGAGTGGACCTTCATTTTTACCAGCCAGTACGGATTTTTTAATCTCCTTTCGGCGAGTGGCGAGTAAAGGCGACTGACAAATATGTATGGGTTAATCCTTAACAGCATATCCATTTTGTTTTGTATGAAATAGCCGAATATCTCGCTTTAAACAATAACTGCCCATCAAGCATAATGCACTCTAATTATTTTGGGTGCCCCTGTAGAACAACTATAAATGCAATACACACCATTTTCTAAAAGGTACACAATGCAGTACATAGAAATAATATAAAGAAATCTTGTAGTAATCCGTGCATATTTACGTGCAGATGGAGCACAGACGGACAGTCAAATCATAAGCGCTTTCCAACTTTATTGGAAAATATGAGAAAGCACAATTTAAAAATTTTCCCCCAGCTTGTATGAACGTCAAACTATATAAAACAGACCCCTACAAAAAATCTTATAAATAAAGACGTCGTTGAAGATTTTGATTTAAAAAAAAAAATCAATACCACTTTTGTTTTCTTGTAGATCCCCCGTGAGTCGAAATTCCCTAGTGAACGTGCGGTAATGGAAAATGGCTTACTTATGTTGTATTTCTAGTACTTTAGGTGCGAGGGGCTGTTTTAGAAAACTCGCGATTTCGTCTGTTTCATTGATTTCTCATTTTCTGGCACGTCTTCCTGGCTATTGTATTTTGAGCCATGTTTTCTGTATGTGCGCTCTTTTAAAACTTTAACATGCGGAGTTTTGAGTGAAACAGAAGGGTGTATGTATTATTGAATAAGTGAGCATCATTACATGTTCATTATTATAATTTTCAACAGTTTTGAAATGCGTTTATGATTTCAATTAGTTCGCCTGTTCGTTCACTAAATTCCGTAAATATGCATCGATCGCTAAATAATTATAAATATTATTGAAATATGCTACTCTTTATGTTCTACTGATAATGTTTTATATAAAAGTAATAGTTTTTTAGGGGAATATGCATCAATTGCTTTAAAATTTATAAATGCTATTGAAATGTGCTATTCCATATGTGCTAATGAAAACGGTTTTTATAACAATAATAGTTACAATTGCAAACGGACGTAATGTAAAAAAAAAAAAAAAAAAAAAAAAATCTATTTTTAGCACAATAACGACACCAGGTCTGATGTAGAGAAATAAACAATTCAGAATAATACATACTGGAAAAGCGAATATACAGATTTAAAAGCCGAAATGGCAGAAAAAAATGAGAACAGAAAATATTTAGAATTCTTGATTTTGGATAGATTGCATTAAAGAAAGCCAAATTAAATGATTATTAAAATTAGTTATGTGATCTCCATCACAAATGTGTCTCAAAAAAGCGACATAAAAATGCGACATATTTTTACATATATTTAAATACTATTAGTTCACAACAGCTTTAATCTATTGTTAATATTTCGTAAGCTGTAGAATATGCATCACATGTATTTTCTATAAATAGGCTACAGTCATGGAACTTTCAACATAGGGTTACCAGGCGAAATACCTGAAAGATGAGCGATAAAACGACATAGTCAATTAATATCGTTTTAATATGGCAATAATGAAACTAAAAAATTAGGGGGGGGGGTCTCCCCCTGACGAGGCTCGAACAGCCGAGTTTTTTTTTATATAAATATCTATTTTGGAGAAATTATTTAATAAGGTCTAAAAGGTTCAACCTGCCCTGTTATTTATTGCAAATATGGAACGATCGAGATTCTTTTCTCCGCCTATCTTTGCTTACTGGCTTGAATATTTGAATTCCCAGAGTTGCACTGGCTTAGGGGCTCAGCTAGAGGGTGGGTAGCGGGATATACCCCCCCCCCCCCCCCCGAAATTTTCTGATTAGTTAGCATAAGCTCCACGTAGATTAGAAATTTCGTTTATTTGTTCACGATTTCATGCATATCCCCAACACCGTGGAATAATTTCCTGTCTACGCACTGCAATAGCGTAAGGTTTGTTATGACGGCTTTGTTGGGCCACGTCAGATCATGTCGGAAAGCAGCGATAAGTATAGAGAGAAATTTGTTCCATTACGACTTCGATTCAGAGACGGCAGCGAACAATAAAACGTTTGTACATTCGCAAATCAGGCTGTGTTTGAAAGAGTATTGTAATCATAATATTTGGCACGGCTTTACTTATCGTTTTAATAGAAATTTAATAGAAATTTTCGAATTTGAAAGTGCATTGGCGTAAATTGGTATGCAAGATTGGGAGGCGGAAAGTAATAGTTCCTATTATAGAAAATATTTTCAAATAGACAATATCTGAATTTTCTAATTTTTTTTTTTTTTTGGTGGGGGGGGGGGAGAAGGGAGGGGAAATTGTTCCCTTTCCCCTGAGAAAGTCACTGCTAGTTGAAAGTGCTCTGGTTAGAACACGAACGTGTTGATTGTATGAGAATGTGCCTCAGTATTTCATATACTTTCATTACATGTATTATCTATTGTTTTTAGTGGCATTTCATTAAAATGATCATTTTTAAAAAAGTAAAACTTTTAAACAACCGACCACATTCAATTTTTAGTTCAAAAACCATTCATTGTATTTAAAATAATTTGAAAAAATTAAAATAACACACATAAAAAGGTACTTATTCACTTCGGATTCTACGTTTTATGAGTTTTATTCTTTCTACTTATGTGGATGGTGGAAATTTTTGCTGCTGAAGAATTGTAGACCTTTTTGCATCACCTGAAACGATCACACTAGATAAGTCCTTTTTATATGAGTAACTCTATTAAATCAAATTTTAAATTATTATTACCTTTCAGCGTCAGTTTTTTCTTGAGTGTTCTGCTCATTCATTGTATTGGATAAAGTTGCCATCATTGTCTTGTAATGTAGCAAAGAGGAAACTGAATTCACCAAGGTGTATTGGAAATTGGAAGTTCATGTTTGTTAGTTATTAAGTAGTATTTTATGTATCTATGGAGTAGGCACTCATATTTTTTCAGAGGAATGAAGCTTATTTATTGAATAAATCTAAATACAAAGAATGTAAGAAATCGAAAAAATCGATCATGGGATAGATTTTGAGATTTTGAGCTAAGAGTTTCCCTGTATCTGTTTGCATATAAATATGTTCAAAATTTGAAGTAGATTGGTCTTACGGTGCCTCACAGTCTTCCAAGCTCGAAAATTGCTGAAAAAAGTCTATAAATTAAAGAACAAATACACTTTTCAAATGAAAAAATAAGTTTCCTTTCTATGATATTTTTCTTGTATAATCAACGCAACATTCGAAACGACTGGTCTAATAACGCCGGAAGCGATTTCAAAATTGAGAATTTCAAAAAAATCATAGCAAATTTGGAGAGCAGATGCAAAATTTTTCGAATTAGTTGAGATGTTTCTCTGCACTTTTATAGTGTGTGAAACAGTTGATTGTAAATGTACATGTATGTGGCAGAAACACATCAAGCAAACAAATAAGCATAGTAGTTCCGATATAATTCATATTAATTTCATCAAATCTAGAACAAATATCTTTATCAGGAAAATATTTAATTTCCGCTAAACGAATACACACCTAACAACTCTTCTGTAGTACTTAGCCAAACATGAAGAAAACCTCTCAGCACATTGTCAAATTACCGTGAAGTTTTATTCCGTTTTATATTCAAGAATTTCCTATTAGGGGAAATAGATCCTCCCTCCCCCTTTCTCAAATAACTATATAACCTCTTAAATATTTATTATTCTGCTGATATACTTTTATGCCTCAAAGCTTACCCGCATATCGCAAATTTCAATTTTAAATGAAGAAATTTTTGAAGCCTGGAAGAAGACAAAACGTCGAAGGGAGAAGAAAAAAAAATGTCGCACATAACTGACAATCATGTCAAAAGACAAATTCCTCAGGCTAAAAATACGTCCCCGTTATACGATTATTTTTCGATACTTTCTGATCCTCCCTGAAAAAAAGTTTTTACTGGAAGAGTTCTATACATTTTCGGAGCTCCAGTGGCTTTGAAGAGAATAATAATAATTCAGGAAACAATCTCTGGATGGAAGATACCGTAAAAAATTCACTTTTTTTTTCTTCTGTCTTCTCGAATGAATCTATTTGATGATGGAGGATATGCTTTTATGATTCACTATCTTTTCTTTTTTAGAAAGTTTTATTAATCTGACTCATGTTTCAGGTCTATAGTTTTTTATTTCTTCTTCTTTTCTTTTACCATAATGGTAGTTCTTTGGAAATCAGTTCCGTACGATATTGTGGGATATATATATATATATATATATATAGCATTATTATAACTCACAGGGGGTAAGGAAACGATAACGTTGGCTTTCCAAAGTTTTCGAATCTTGCAATAATACACTGGTATTATAAATCATTTACTTTTTGTTAGATGTAAGCAAATGTATTTCATTAATAATATCTTTGATAAGAGTGCCACTTATGGTTTCTAGTATTGCTTGAATCGCATTTGATAGAACTAAAACGTTTGTGGTGATAAATCATAAACAATGTGTTTTCTTATAGCATTCTTCCGCATAAAAATTAAATAGATAACATTGCAAACCTAAAAATACATGTGCTTTTCAAATTTTATCCATGCAGTAGAAAGCTCTATTCATAAAAGAACTTTTCAAGCAAATCATAAAAATAATAAATTAACTGGTATATTTTTATATAACAAAGCAGATTTGCAGTTGGTTTGCAAAAGCCATGTCATGAATTTTCTAAACACTAGCAAATGCAGTTTTTAAATACATAAATTTTATAAGTTTTATAAAAATATACCAGTACAATATATTTGAGGTCAAAATGTTTTAATTTTAAATGCATAAGCCTGCTTGCCTGTTTCAATTAACATGATCACTGTAATAAATCGAAACAAGTATGAAAATCCATACAATTTAAAGATTGTCATTGTAAAGTATTAAGAAGATGAATACTGTTGTTGAATGGCAAAACTCTGGAATTCCTTCGCTAATATACAGTGTACTGCATTATTATTGCTTTGCCATTCAACACCAGTATTCAGTTTCCTAAAGCAAATGTGAAGCAGGACAGCATTTATGAAGCCAATTAGTATGGCTCCTAGCGTACGTTATACAAATCATTACAACGGTCTGATATCGGTGGATGATAATTTTGCATATTTTCTGTGATAAAAAGTTGTGTATCTGTACTTGTCAATGTATATAAATACAGGGTGTGTCACAATTCCCTCTCAGGTTTGGAGGGCTTGTAAAAAAGAATATATTAGTAAAGCCGCAGCAAAACTGACTTGGATAAAGAAATGTTACAAGTTTTGTTTCATAAATGTTCGATATGTGAATCTTTCGTGATGCGGCCGATATCAAGCTTAAAATCAAATTCTTCCTTCCCCACACTCGCTTTAACATGTCACGATCACTGGTAGCAAATGCGGTTGTGCTTCTTCGGCATAAATCTTATAAATCACGTGACATAGGGGGGGGGGCACAGATACACGATCTTTTATGTAAACTCAAAAAACAAACAAACCGCATGGAGTTAGGTCTGGAGAGCGAGGTAGCCACGGAAGAAGGCGATTGTCGTCGCCAGAACTTCGTCCAATTGAACGACAAGGAAGTTCGTTATTTATGAAATAAAACTTCTAATGTTTCTTTCTTCAGTAAAGTCGACTTTGTTGCTGTATTCGTAATATTTTATTTATTATAAGCCATCTAAATCCGGGAAGGAATTGTGACACACCCTGTATTTCCTTAAAAATGAAATTCATGTTATATTGCATTCATTTTTGTTTTCTAGAACACAGGATCCAATAGGTTACAGGTGTTCCCATATTTATCCAATCCGTAGCATCTTTAAGAAAGTTAGGATTTTCCTACGGTACCTTTGTCATATTGTTAATTTACTTCTGTTATGTCTATATACATATTTTATATCTGTACAAATGTGCAGCAGGACAGCATTTATGACCTTTGAGGTCCCCGGCGGATTCTTTCAAGTGAAGCCTCACCCACACTCAAATGTTAAACGAAACCCCCAATATTTTCCGACACCTGTAGATTTTCTTTTTCTCCCCCCTATAGTTCAAAACATATAATTCACGATTTGTATAATCTGCATCCCGGATTATACAAATCGTTTATACAAACCCGGATTATACAAAGCGCTTTAAAAACCATATGCACATGAATTTTAAAATAATTTAATATACTTCATTGAAATTCAATCAAGTTTTCTTTCAATACATTTTCTTTACTATGTTTAAATAATAGAAACATTTAATAATACTTTTGTATACAAGCTTTCTTGCATAACACTAAATAATTCATATTTTTAAAGACAGAACTCATCTTTACACGAAATTACAAATATATTTGAGGTCAAAATGTTTTAATTGTAAATGCATAAGCCTGCTTGTCTGTTTCAATTAACATGCTTCCTCTTGAGCCATCCGAGGTAGTCTTTGCAGATTTGGGAGGACCTTTAAGGTCGTTGCCCCCAACGGCGACTTCCGTGCCCGCCTACAGGTAAATCCCAGACAGCACAGCATATTTGCATCAAACTTGCAGTAAGCTTGATTTATCAAGTCAATAAACTTGCTTGAAAATTTCAAGCGTGTAAGCTTAATACAAGCTTGAATCAAGTGTTCAAGTTTACACTTGCCCAACTTGCATCAAGTTTGATCAAGCTTGACATAGCAAGCTTAATTCAAACTTACTACACCCTAAAAAATTTTCCTATATACATGGGGCGCCGGTCGGAGAACTCGCCCATATATTTAATTTTTCCACGCATTTTCCCCTCTACGCTGAAACCTCAAGTTATTTTAATCTGTTTCCGAATAGCGTCCGCGACTGTGATCGATCTCGGGACCTAAGGTGTGGGAATCCAGCGTCCTAACCACCATGCCAATCTGACTCGAGGTGATCATGACTAAAGTTTGAAGTGACTGTTATGGTTGTCACGCCGTTTTTTGGCGATATTGCCAGATGCTGATCTGCATCTTTTATTTTTCCATGGGATGAATCAAAATTAAAATAATGTTATGTGTGATTTATAGACTCTACTAATGGGAAATAAGCATAATATAAACTTAAAAGCAGCACACGTTTTAAAAATTTCAATATGCAATACTCATGTTGGGCAATATTGACCAAAATCGAGACAAACGACTGATTTTGTAGTATATTTGTATTTTAGAGTTTTGAAGAATTTCAATATTTGGAAATATAGAATCTTTTTTTTAATTCTATGGTCAAGTACATTTATGACTGATGATAAATTATTTGTTATGTGGATGTGGCTTTCCAAATCAAGCAGTAATCAAGTTGTATTCAAGCTTGACAGTTCAAATGACTTAAATTCGGCGGGAAAATATTTGCTGACTCATTTTTTTGTAATCTCCAAGCTTGCTGCAAGCTTAAAATGAATTGAACTGCCAAGCTTGTATTAATACGTCAAATTCAAAGAATCAAGCTTGATTGAAGCTTATGTGCTGTCTGGGATACGGCACTGTTGTGCAGAACAAACTAGAGAAGTAAAGTATTGAGAACATGAGCATAATTAATGCAATTCTAATTTAAAATTCAAGCAAGCACTTTAATGAGATCGTGGGCGTTTTGCGGTGTTCCTCAGGTCTCTGTAAGGCACCCTGGAATGTCGCAGTATACACTTTGGGAATCCTTGGGTTACGGGAAAGTTACGTGAGCCTCTGCGTCCTCATGCAAACTTCAAAACATTCCGGAACTGCTTAATTTACGAATATACACTGACACCGCCTCGGTTGACTTTCGCTCAGGATAGGAAATAAACTTAGAGTCACATAACTATGAGAATTTTCAGAATGTTTCCTCTAACACTAGAATAAGAACTGACATTGAGATAAAGTTTGAAAAGTTATTTAATAATAATAATAATAATAAAAAAAAAACATTATGAAACCTGGCACTTTTTGAGAGAATTATTTATTTTCTTGATTTTCGCCCACGCTCAGAAATAAGCTTAGCATGACATAACTATGAGAATTTTCAGAATGTCGCCTCAGAAACTGGATTGAAAACTGACACTGAGATAAAATTTGAAAAACTATTTAATTAAAAAAAAAATGTTAAACTTGGCACTTCTTCAGAGGAAGACGGACTTTTACTAAGATCAGAAATAAACTTACGGTGCCAGAACGAGCAATTTAATTTAAAAAAAAAAATAAGAAAATAAATAAACTTTGTATTTCAGAAGGGAATTCAAAGAATGTCAGCAGTTTTATAGCGTTTCAAAGAAATTTCATTTCATAAGATCAACCTTCGTTCCTCTCAAATACTTATTACGATATTTCGCAGCAACAAACGTCCATTTTATCATCTCAGTTTCAGAGTTTTACTTTTATATCTAAAATTTTTCAGAAACCTTGAAAGATATGACTACTAATTTTTGTACCAATTTATGGCGCGACATGTATCCTTAAACCCGAAAACCACCCGATTTTACAACTTTCCCCCCCCCCCCCCTGAAGAGCCAGATTCTCTCTTTAGGTTAAACAGCTTTAACAGGAACGTAATTTCTTCATGATTCATCATACACTGACTAGTTCTATTCAGTAAAGGTAGTACTAACATAATTTATATTTCGTTTTAAATCCAAGCCAGATCCAAGAAAAATAAGCTTAGTTTATATTGCACACATCTCGGAGATATATTGTCCGCGTTTACGACTTCTGAACGGAGATTCCAAAATATGCAATTGGTACACATCCTATTGCCTTCTAGGAGAAAAATAAATAAATACCCCCCCCCCCCCACACACACACACAAAGCTCTTGCAGTTATCATGATTAGATCTAAAGTACGTTATAATCAAGTAATTATTACCATATATTAAAGTAGATAAGTGTACATTCTAGTTATTCTCTTATTCTCACACAAATTAAAATGTTCCAAAAATACGAACTACTTAATTGTAACAGGAACTAATTAGTTCAAAATTAAGTACCAAACAATTTCGGTGCAACTTTTTTTGTTGTCTGTGTTTAAAACTGCGATTTATTAGACTGATATTATCTCTACGAAGAAAAAGTTTTAATTGTAATTCTGAAAAATATGTCTCTGTAGATTCAAAATTGAGCCAAAGGAATTACAATGAAGTTACTTCACGTTTTGAGTTCATTTTATAGCGATAACAGTTAAAATATCCGTTCTTCGTAGGGGAATAAGTATTAGTTATTATTTTTAGTTATATCTGTTTTAGTTTTTAAAGTAAGTAAAAATGTTATCTTCGTAGTTTAATTCTACATTTTCAGTTTATCTGATTCAGGTTATCAGTTTGTCTGTGTAAAATTAAGCTGCTTGTTTCGACAGAGTTGGAGATTTTTTTGAGTATAGAAAATTAATGCGGAATTGCTGAAAATCTTAAGCACTTAAGATTTTTTTTTTTTTTTTTAAATATTCTGCACATCGGTACAAAATATTGAACCAATAGGTCTAAAAGTATTAGAGATACTCTCCCTCAAAGTTGAAATTTGCAAGAAATTGCTGAAAAAATAAAAAAACCCTGAGAGATTGGGCGGATTTTAAATAAAGCTAATAAAATTGTTTTATAGTTTTTTTTTTTTTTTTTTTTTCCTGCACATAATGCGAATGTTTGAGTCGACAGATCTCGAGTCGAGATTAGCTTTATTGGATGCTCTTCCAAGTTCAAAATAACTTAAATTAAAAATTGGCGAATAGACAAAATTTCAGATTGGAACCATTTGTGCGCTCATTCCATTTTTGTAACTCTGAAATTTGAGCATTTTCGCTATCAGTCGCAAAAATTTGTGAAAGCCATTTGCTAAGAGTAACCTTAATTCACGAGTATTAAATCTCAATTGCACAAAATATTTTAACGTGACCAAGTGAGATGTAAAATGTTCACTTTTTTTACTTCCTTGTACGTAGTATAAGGAAGTAATGTGATCCCGAAAAATTTTGGGGGCCAAATTTCGACAAAAAAACCGATTTTGACTACCTCTAAATTTAATTTTAAAATTTTTTTCGATGCATCCTATCGTAGGCTAGCATGCACGATCATAATAACGCGTCTGCAACTCATTTTGACCAGCGGCGAGTCTGCTGTGGCCAGTTTTTCCATGCCGTCTGTACGTACGTACGTATGTATGTAACTCGCATATCTCAAAAACTATTGGTTGTAGAATGTTGAGATTTGATATTTAGGATTGTTCTATGATCTAGTTGTGCACCTCCCCTTTTGGTGGCAATCGAATGGATAGTTTATGTACAGGACCGCCCAAAAGATTCGAAATACATTACGCTCTATGGGCCGAAATTCATTAAACTCGCCTAACTCAAAAGCTATTAGGCGTAGAATGTCGAAACTTCATATTTTGGATAGTTGTAACATCTAGTTGTGCACCTCTCCTTTTGGTTCCATTCGACTGGATAGTTTATCTACAGGACTGCCCAAAACATTCGAAATACATTACGCTCAATGGGCCGAAACTCATTAAACTCGCATATCTCAAAAACTATTAGGCTTAGAATGTTGAAACTTTATATTTAGGATTGGTGTAACATCTAGTTGCGCACCTCCCCTTTCGATTCCATTCGACTGGATAGTTTATCTACAGAACCGCCCAAAAGATTCGAAATACATTACGCTCTATGGGTCGAAATTCATCAAAGCGTTTTTTTAGAGGTATTGGGCTATTTCAAACGACTCAGAAGTGATGTATGCTGTAAAGAGTTAGAAAATGAATTTCTCCATTAAAAAAAGTGTCTTTATCATTTGTAGTTCTGCTACAGGAACACTCAAAAGATTTCCAATACATTACGGTCAATGGCAATTTTAGGGGCATTCATCCATTTCAAGCACAATGCCGTCCTACCACATAAGTTAGGTAATGGTCCGACCACGGTCACGTGCCTCCTTCAAGAACTATGCCAAAAGTCGCCAAGCTTGGCTACTTTTGGTGTACGTGTGTGTATATTTAACTCTCAAATCTCAAAAACTATTATGAAATTTCATATATAAGAATGTTGTAACATCTAGTTGTGCATCTCGATTTTTGGTTCCAATCTACTGGATAGTTTATTTACAGGATCACCGAAAAGAATTTTAGTACTTTAATGTCTATGGACATCTTCAATATAATACAACTGTAGACAGTCATTGTTTGGTACATGCCCAAAAACTCGCCGTCTGTCCTCGACCTTGGCGTGTTTTGGCGAAATGTCGCCAAATTTGGCGATAGTCAGTCATTTGGTCCATGCCCAAAGTATCGCCATTTGTCATCGTTCTTGGCGAGTTTTGGCGAAATATCGCCAAATTTGGCGATAATCTGTCATTGTTTGGTCCATGCTTAAAATCTCGCCAAATGTTGTCGACATTGACGAGTTTCGCCGAAATATCGCCAAATTTGGCGCCAAAAATTATTTCGTATTTTGTATAACTCTAAAACTTTAACCTGTAGATTTTTTAACTTTGTATTTAGAACTATTGTAATATCTAACTGTTTTCAATATCTTTTTTGACAGCAATCGACTGAGAATTTATTTACATGGTGAGCCAAATGACTCTGAATACATTGAGGTGTATAGATGCATTCAATTCATTGAAAGTCTGTGGTCAATGACTACTTTGGCTATCCCCAAAATCTCGCAGACTATCTCAAGTTTGTCGGCTTTTGGTGAAATATCGCCAAATAAAGTGTCAGAAGAAAATATTTCAAATTGAACTCAGCTTGGCGATATCGAAATATTTGTCTAGAAATCGTTAAACCTTACTATTATTGATATTTTATCTCTTTCAAACAAATAAGTTTAGAGGAAGTGCGTCGAAAATATTTTTGATCTAATGGACGTGCAAGGAAGTCATGTGTTGGACACATCAGATTTTTTTCATACTTAAAAATAAAAATTATCATTTGTTCATGCAGTTTTCAGAAATTTATATATTTTTATAGCATGGTACAATAATTATTAGCTAATAATTAGATTAGTATCCATTAGATAAGATTGATGGAAGTCATGTAAATACTGTCTGGGTCAAAGTGTTCTTTCCCCTTTTTGTTTAAAATTTGAAGTCGATTGTTCTCATGATACGCTTTTTTATAGACTTAAAAAGCGTAGAAAAACATTAAAATTAACATGGATTTTTTATTTCCTTACTGTATTAAGATTGTAATAAAGTACTTAGTATTATAATCATTAATATTGGTAATTTTTAATAAATATTAATATTTTTAGATAATTAAATAACATTTTAAATAAATATCAATTAATATTTATATTCATATTAAATTTTAATAAATATTATATTTTTAAAAAATTTAATACTGAGACTAGTCATTTAGGATTTTTCTTTTGTATTTTTAAAATTTACATTTTAGTTTCCTATTATATATGCTTCTTTATTTTAGATCATTATTGAAAAAAAAAAAGAATCAGATTACTTTCGAATAGTAAACTATCTCAACTAAGTGTAAGGGGCAAAACTCCGATATATTGCAGTCTTTATTAAACAGATCTTAATGCAACACAAAATATCCTTCTTTATGAATTATTATCTTTACTGAATTACTTTGCTTAATGGCATATTAGAATAATATTTACTTTATTTCGTGCAATATTTATCTTATTATGGGAAACAAATAAAAAAAAAGCATCCCGAAATAGCCTCTGCACGAAAGTGAGCCTTTTGAACTAAAAAGTGAGAAGAAATGCCACTTACTCCATTATTCCTCAAAAAACTCATCAAAGTTACTACTATTACCTCCAATGATATCTAAGTTTACTTATAATAAAATAATTCTACCAACAATTAGAAATAAATTAGAGAAGTGTGCATTCCAGTTATTTTTATACAAATTAAAGACTTTCAGCGAAAATACGAGCCACTTAATGAAAACGACGAGCTATAATTAGTTCAAGATTAAGTGCAGAACACTTTCCACTCAATTTTTTTCTTTCGTAGTGGTGCTGCGATTTATTAGATTGTATTACCTCTATACAGAGAGTGTTTTCATGAAAATTGTGTAGAATACTGTTTTCAATAAAATTGTGTTGAATGTATTTCTCCGAGAATTTCGAATTGGGTAAAACGATTTCAAAGTGAATGCTTTATTAACACTGCCCAGCTAAGAAAAAAAATGTTTTAAAAGCGTTTCCAAGCAAGTTGAAAAGTGATAGTATGTTTTGCCTCTTGTCCATCAGAACTCTGAATGCCATAAATAAGCCGAAACTTATGAATGTTCTTGATATGCACTACACTGAAAATGTACAGCATAACGTGCGGGTATAAGCAAAGGCAACGCATTGTGATTTGATGTTTTGTTGGTTGTCTGTATTGTATAAGGCAAAGCTACACGAGGTCTATCTATTTCTTCCCTATGGGGTTATCTCTGCCTTAAAGCGCATTCCTTAGATAGAGGATTTTTAATGGGTTCTAATGGGTATCCAATGTGTATTCATAATTTGTTACATCGGGAGGAGATTGCCAAAAACTCCAGATTGATAGATTAACTGACGCGCAGTAGGCCAGAAAACCTTCACCTTCACCTTCAGCCACCTTCACCAAAGCTCACAAGTGTTAGGGATCGATGCGAGACGAAATTTTGCAAGACGAGACAAGATATTTTTAACATTACAGTATGGGGACTTTGCGAAACGAGAGAAAAGTTTTTAACATTACTGTATTGGGGTTTTGCGAGACGAGACAAAACTTTTTTAATATTAAAGTATAGGGATTTTGCGAGACGAGATGAAACCTTTTTAACATTACAGTATACGGATTTCGCAAGACGAGACAAAACCTTTTTAACATTACAGTACAGAGATTTTGCGAGACGAGACAAAACATTTTTAACATTAAAGTATAGGGATTGTGTGAGACGCGACAAATCATTTTTAACATTACAGTATTGGGATTTTGCGAGACGAGAGAAAACCTTTTAACATTACAGGTACAGGGATTTTGTAAGGCGTGACAAAACATTTTGAAAATTACAGTAAAGGGTTTTGAGAGACGAGACAAAGCTTTCTCGTTCTTTCGCGAGGCGAGACAAGACTATTTTTCATCTCGCGTCCATCCGTACTCAGTGTCTTAATCCGCCTATTGTGATGTAAATTTTAAGCACAATGTTAAAAGTAAGTGGCACGGTGACACACAGGCTTATGCGCAGTTGTATTTATTCACTTGCATTTGAAATATACCGTATTTACCCGCGTATAAGTCCAGAAATTTTGGACAAGAGAAAGGCTTTAAAGTGGGGGTCAACTTATACGAGGGTCCTTAATTTTAAAAAAAAAATCAGAAGTCAAAAATGCTCCTTTGAAAGACAATTGTTCTGTTCCTTCATTCCATACACAGTGAGGCCGATTTCCATACCAGGAAGAATGTAGCGATACAGAGATTGAAAACGTGTACCAAGATGAGCCGATGGCAACGAAGGAATTTTATGAACTCTTTGGCGAGTCTAATACTGAATTGGGCCTTGAATCAGTTTAACTTTGTATATTAATACTTTACCCTATCAGTTGTGTCATATTATTATCATTAACTATCCGTTTAATTTTGTACACTAGATCTGTATATTATTATCCTTATTAATGTATATTTAGTATTTTCTTTTTTTTTTTCAGATGATTTTGTATAAACGTATTTTTAAAATTTTTTTAATTTCTTGATTGGGAAATTGAGGGGGGTGGGGGTCGATTTATACGCGGGTAAATGCGGTTTATTTTCGGACTTTTGTGCTTGGTTTCAATATACGCTTATATATATATATTTTCAATATCCGTTTTATCTCGTCGGATAAAGTGGACAACACAATAACATTTTTCACTTGCACAAAGAAAGAAAATTTACATTACATAGGACAAACACAAACAACGAAGGGAAGAATGGGAATCGAACGACCGTACACTTAAGAGGCCTCTCTACTCGGCTTGCGGAGATTCACGTCCCAATGCTTTCCTATGAAGAAAAGTGCCTTAACGCCTAATCATTTTTCTCGGAAACTATTTAGTATTTTTACATGAAATTTTCCTGTGTGAATCTTGAGAACTGTTCGCAAGTATTGCGCGAATCAGATTTGGGTTAATTAAGCCGAAAGAGATTTTATTGCAATCTGAAAAGTGACACAAATTCTAAAATCGTTATTTTCATTTTTGACGATCCGTTATTTCAAAACCCCGCTCTTTAGCAAAATTTTAACTCCCGTAATACATTGTATAGCCATCTCACTATTGTTACATGCTTTTTTCGTGTTTTTCCAATGAAAAATTTTCGTTATTTTCTATGAATTGTAAACGTTATATGCTTTAAAAAGTGCGATTTCGTCGCGAATTTCATCCCCCAATTCGGTAACCATTAGTCGCGGTGATGGATGAGGTGGGCGTATATTGACCCATTGACCCCCTGTGATCTCCTCACTCCCACTCCAGTGCAAAGCACATATACGGTACCGCTTTGCTCCAGTGCCTCCAGAAACATCCTCTTCAGATTTCAACTTTTGTATGTGTTTGCGTCTGTAACATCACATCTGGCTCAGTGCCTTTTGCAAAGCGTTTTGTGATGACATTTGTTATTTTACTGTTCTCAAGTCTGTCTCATGCTTGCTTTGAGCTGTGTGTACATTAATATATATATGTATGCTAGTGCCTCCAGAAACATTCTCTTCACATTTCAACTTTCGTTTCTGCGTATCTGTAAAATCATCTGGCTCAGTGCCTTTTGTAGTAACAAGTGTTGTTATTTTACTGCTCTCAAGTCTGTCGAATACTTGCTTTGAACAGTGTGCATTTTCCCGGAGCTCATTGATCCACCTTACAAACAGTCTCTTCGATTCAGAAATCCTTCTTACATTATTGACGCAATTAAACATAATGAAGATAAAAAAGATTTTAAAAAAATTAATAAGAAAGGAAATTAAAACCATCTATAGACTTTTTTTTTGTTTGTGTTATTGTATGGTTTTTTTTTTCTTTCAGCAAATGCAATGTAAATAAGTGTATTTTTATGTACTGTAAATACTGCGCTTTATGTGAGTGTCTAATACGGAGTTCTATGAAATGATGCAGTTGATAGTTCACAGCAGAGAGTAATAAAACTGTCACAGATTGCTATCCCCTCTTTCCCAATTTCCAGAGCATCTCAGAGGAAGCCACCGTTTGTGATTTTTTCCGTGAGTAGAGAGGCCTCTTAAGCCATCAGCGGGCTCTTAACCTCTCTCTGGCCGGAGCCCCCGGGAAGGGAGGGGGAGAGTAGACAATTACAAGGCGAGCCTGGGTACTGAACGCGTGGAGGTGTTGTGACGTCACAAGAGAGGATGGACTTTTCTCTGTTAAAAGCATTAGAATCATACAGAAAAGTAGAAGAAACTAAGATGTTTTGTGCCTTTTTTGGATACTAATGGTAAGTCAGCAATCTCTATTCTTAATACGACATACTTGATAATAGTTATTAAGCTATAGAGTACATAAAAATATAAAATTGCCGTATTTTGCGTTAGTTTTATTGATTTCTGTTCTTTTGTTCTAGCAATCACTATGCTTCCATTTGCTGCGTCCCAGGCTGTAAGTAAAGCTAATTACAAAAGAGGAGAAAATGTAAATGTTTTCACTTTTCCCAAAAAACGAAGAAAAGGGGGCCGAATGGACTAAAAATATTCCAAGAAAAAATTGGTCCCCAGGAAAAAATATGTATGTTTGTATTGAGCATTTCCGAGATGAAGATCTTTTAAAAGACGGTGCTATTTTAAAATCAGATGGGGCACTTTTAACTGTAAAAAGAAAGCATTATAAATTAGAACCGAATGCTATCCCGTGCATTTTTTCGAGCTTACCAGCCTATATATCCGATATTACCAAAAAACAAGAAATAACTGTAGCTTAAGGTTCAATGCGGATTTCATGGTTGATTTATTTATTTAAAAAAAAGAGAGAGAGAGAGAGAAATCTATTTGCTGGATACTTAGAAAAACAAAAATATAGAAGGTATTTATTAAAGAAATATTTCCAACTAAACGGTTTACCGGAATTTGTTGAAAGTTCTGAAATTAAGTATGAACACAGATTTGGAAATTAACTCAAAAAAGAAAATGTATTACTGCAATGCTAACAACAATAACAAAAAAGTATATGTATTACTGCAATATATTTTACATGAAAACCCCTGAGAGCATTTAGGCAGTTTTACATATTCAAGAGTTATACTCACTAATTTTTAAAAATATTTAATTATGTATATTTCAAATGTCTCAATGTGATATTTGAAAGTCTTATCTAGAAAAAACTAAAGCAAACACTTGTAGTGCTTTCATGAAAAACTTTATAGTATTTGTAAGGTTTGGGTAATAAAAGCTTTTACTTTTTATTTTCTTGTTTTTTGTGCTTTAATTGCTTCTAATAAAATTTGACATTAGGAGTCTGTATAACATAATTATATATAGAATGTATTGTACAAGTTTTTAAAATATTAATTGTGGAAATTTCTGATTATATTCCTCGTGCTACTAGTGTTTATTGACATTATTGATCAGATTTCTTCCGTAGAATTCAATACAAACTCTTTGAAATCCCATCCTCTCTTGTGACGTCACGAAATGGCTTGAGATGACTATTTATGAATCTGGATATTTTTAACATCAATTCCTTCAAAAAGCTTATTAAAACGAAGCAAAACTAAATAATGTATTTCAGTTTTTAAGTAAAATTAATAAAAATTATTATTTTTACTTAAAAATATATTTACTTTTACTTACTTAAAAATATGACTTTACGCTTATACAACGTATAAATTTAATCCATATACATATTATTTTAGATAAATGATAACATTGAGTAACCATTATATTATTTAGAATGTATTTGCTAGCCCGAAATGCAAAACATACTGCATACAATGCTGAAACTGCTTTAAATTCAGTACCAATTTATTTCATTAATTTCTGACACAAAATATTGTTAATTCACTATTATTTAAGAACAAAGTGTTGTAAAACGAAAATGCTATTTCAAAGCGTCATAAAAAATTAAGCTACTCGTATTTATTGGCATTATTAATTCCATTTCTTCCATTGAACTCAATGCAAACCGTTCCAAATCCCATCCTTTCTTGTGACGTCACGAAAACCAGTACCCAGACCCCCTCTTGTTTTCTCCTCTCTCTTCTTCAGTCGCGGCGATCCCGCTCTGGCTCCCCTTGTGTGCAGTAAATTTACAACTCTCTTATAAACATTGCAATTTCTTCTTTCAACTAAATATGTAAATTTTACACTAACAACCTTGGTCGGGATAGAATCCTTGGTCTCTACATTTCTAACGCAACCAATTCTAATGTGAAACACAATCTTGTGTCTATGACTGAACCCTCTAGCTTTGCATTAGCATATTGATGGCATTGCACTCTGTATCACCGTGTCATGCCTTCGCTGCTCTTGTAAGATGACTGGCTTATTGCGTGAATAATAATATTTAACTTATTTATATACTAAGACTTGCTATACTTACTAGAATATACTATACTGTGTATATTCCTTTAGGAATTTACGAAAAGATTATAGCTAAAAATTAATTTATACGTAACTTATTGGCAGCTTACACGCGACTTGAAATGTTTTTGATGCATTCCAAAGTTAAAAAGTTTTTACGATTTGGATTTGCCTGTCTATCCATTCATGCATACTCCCACTGCCGGAAATATTCTTAGAATGCTATGAAATTTATAAATGTCTTTGCCATGTACTATACCATAGATCCTTTTGAAAATGGTGTATGAGGCACGAATAGTTCTTTTACACAAGCACTCGAAAGAACGAAATTAAGAATGGAGAATGAATTTAAAGTGTACTATAGAGACGTCAATCTATTTCATATAAAAAGAAATTTATAGATGTTAAAATGTTCGCATGAGTGCATGCAGAATTTATAATCTTTTTTTATAAGGACACAGAAAAGACTTTCAATACATTACTGTAGATTGCAGTTTAGAGACAGGATGTCAATTCAATCATAAATAAAATAAGAAAATATAATAGACCTTAATGACAGTTTATTTTTACATCAAATAGAACCAAATAGAAATTACATAATTTCTTTTAGAAAATTTCATAAAAATTCATGATTATCCACACAGCTTTGAAAGATTATATAAAAAATCTTGGTTGCCAAGCTAATGCATATCGCCAAATTTCATGCAGATAAAATCAAGTCGCTATGTGCTTATTTTGTTGTGAGTTTTTTACATTGATTTACGTGCCAAAAGATACAATTTTCGGCTATTTCTCACAAGAACTAAATATTTTAACCTATACTAAAGTTCAGAATAACAGATGAATAGACAAAGATATATAAAAATAAATTATGCTCTAACGGCAATGATTGAACCTTGCAGAGGTTGTCTGCCAATTTTTCTTATACAGTTTTGTATGTAGTACATAAACTATAATTGTATTGGAAAGTGTTTTAATGAATGCTCTTGGAACGATTTATATTGTTTGAAGTTGTCTGAAACATTTCACTCTATTCGTAATAGGGTTTTAATTAAAACCTTATTAATGCTACGAGCACCTGAGAGGCTAGTGATTACACTCCGTGTAAAGTTGTACAGGTTAAGGTGCCTTACGAAATAAGTGAAGTATGATTCAGTTGTTTTGGGCCATATCTTAAACAGCATGCAGTAATGCATAGATTTTGATGCAAATAACAGTATTTGAAATACTTCGAGAATACAAATTTACAGTAGGACTAAGCGGCATAAACTTTTGATGAAACTAAAAATTTAGTAAAACAGCATTTCAGCGATGCTAATGACGCAATTAGCATTTTCTTTTAACATTAACTAGCAGTTTCTTCTTTTTTTTTACTTAATCTAGAAATATAATTCAATGTTAATTTTCTAATGCATACGCTTTGAGTATAGACGCTAAAAAACAATCTGCGAAAGAAAAAAAAAACTATTTCTTCCATTGCACCGAATAGTTAAGAAAAAACTGAAGTGAATAAAAGTTTCAAAATAAAGAGAGCACTTGGATTATCCCCCGGATCCATCATACGGAATAATTTCTCATTATAAAATGTACATATAAGAAGATCAAGGGATTTGCTTTCAATTTTATTCTTAAGTGAAGTGACATATACATTTTGTTTTATTTCAAAGCATAGCGAGATTATTTAGCTACTTGTCAAAATGGAAACTTTTAAGAAATATGCACTTTATTTAATTAATTTTTTATTAATTTTGTTTCGTTTCATACTAGAGTATTTATTAAATAATACGCATTCCACTAACTGCAGTCTTGGTGTAATTCTTGTAAAAACTTAATGCGTTCTAAATTACATTGAAAAACCGGATGCAAATAAATACATGATACCAAATCAGCTTTAAATTATTTTGACTCCCCTAGTTTAAAAATGACTTTTAAAAAGGGTTTTGGAGGTACAGTATTATGATAGTACTAGAGGTGACTCGACGGCGGGGCATAGTCAGGAATTGCTGAGTCAGGAATTAGCTACATGACTTGCTAATTCCCTTAGATCTTCGGTTCCCAACCGGTGGTTTGTAAGATGTATAAGAGGGTACGCGTAAACAATGTACTAGTATACAACGGCTAAACAAGGGGTTTGCCAAATTCTTTCAGATTTTAGAAAGGGTTCCCTGGTAAAAAAATGGTTGGGAACCACTGTATTAGAGGAATTAAGAATCATTTTCCACCCCAATCGCCTAAAAGTATGGTAGTGAGTTCGATACCCACTCATCCCCTGGTTGTTTAAATTTTCTTTCTCTGTGCTTGTAAAAATTTCCTTGTGCTGTCTATTTTACTCGATGAGGATTTATAAGCTGTTCTTTAAACCGAGCAAACAAGTTTGTTTGTTTGTTTTTTTTGTTTTTGTAACATGTATTTCGGATTTGTGTGCTTGGCCTGAAATCCGCTTATAAATCCACGTCAGAAAGACAACATAGGGGGGGGGGTTGCCCTAGGTAGGGTCTTTCTAATGGCTCTTAACCCGTAATCACGCTAGTTTCGGACAAAACTAAGGAAAACCCCGAATAGTTATATCGACATCCACGCGATGGGATCCGAATGCTGGACCTTCACACTTCGGCCGTCTAACTTTTTCAGTGACATAACCATTGTGCCATGGTGAGGCCTAGCAAACGTCCGAAAATAAATGTTCCAAAGACAATAACAACAAAGCATTAGTTTCACAGAATGTCAGAGAAAAAAATCGCGCATGAGGTGATCAAAAATGTAAAACAATAGGAAAATGTGAAGTTATAGATAGAAAAAAGGTTTTCAGTAATTTTACTTCAACAACATGAACAACATGACCGATGAAGTATAATTACTGAAATCATCATCGCTTCTTACTCTCATCTCGCTTCGGTATCATCTATGCTAGGTCTCCTATAACTTGTGAGAAATCACAAGATCGCACAAGTGAACTCGGAGGAGTAGGTGAACAAATGTCACAAAATTTAATAATTGATTTTATTTTTAAACAATTTGTAATGCAAAGCATTTTAATTTATAGCTTTTTTATTGCAATAGAATGACCCCATAACATTTATTTTGGTTTGAATGGATAGCACTTTTTGTTGAAAAAAGCCATGTGCCTAAAAAGTTCGTTAAAAGCGAAAGAAATGTATATTTTATTCTACTTCAAAATTTCTGGCAGTGAACCCAGTGGGTTAAACTTGGTTCCTGTCAGAACGCCAAAAGTGAAGCAGCACGTGATATGACCAATGCTGGAGAGGGTGAAGATCTTTCTCGATGGAGTCTACTGTGGCAGTGTAAACGAAAGGGAGCTGGTGCAACGCCATTCCTTGGTCTGCTCTTGGGAGGGTGACAACCTCTCTCGCCTGTACTTCTGTGGGATCGTGTACGCTACAGGGAGCTGGTGCACCTAAAATCGGTTAGTGGCTCCAATGTCCAATGTTCAAACGATACCTCTGGGGTGCCGATTCGTGTGCTAGGTTTCTCACCTTGAACTGGTTCGAAATTAAGGGATCACTTGTAGGGGGGCAACATTGGCCTGCCTATTACGTGCCCCCATAATGATATGACCAATATCCCCGGTCCGCGTAGTGGTCAAGCCTATGGTTGACAGTCGACCAGGCCATTGGAAAAAAAAGCACAAAATAGGTACATTGTTCAAAAGCAAACCTTACGTTTCTGTTTCGATTGCAGGCGAGAAAGACACATCAGTTTGACATGTTTTGAAAAAATAAGTAAAGAAGAAAAAAAAGAAGATAAAACTTTTGCAAATATATGTAAAGGCTGTCAACTTATAAGTTTAATCATCAACTAATAGCCTTAAGAAGTTTATGTCTTGAATAAAACTTAGTGTGAAAAACATTTTATTGTAATATTAAATATAAAACTGATTAAGAAATATTGCTGAAAGAAAAACAGTTTTTCCAAAACCGAAAGACAACAGAAAATTTGCCTCCGGACCAAAAGTACTAATTTTTAAAAAATTATTATTATTTAAAAAAAGCGTTATGCTAATCACTTCGTTGACTTGACATTAATAAAGTATTTTATCTTCAAATAAACAACTTCTTTAATAGGCATAAAAATATTTTTCTGTTTGAATTCTCTGATGCATTTGCTTTTAGTATAAAGGTTAAAAAATGTGCTAAAAGAAATCCCGCACAATATTCCTGCATTGTATGGTAGTCTCTAAAATGAAGAACTAAAAATTTTCAAAATATTAAACTAAGAGCTGGCGGATTATCCTAGAGGCCCATTATACAGAAGAGTTTCTCATTATAAAATTTACATTTAAGAAGATAAAGAGATTTAATTCAAATTTTATTCTTAAGTGATGTTGTGTAATTTTCGTTTTATTTCAGTGTGAAAAAAAATTAAATAACTCACTTGAGTGAAAAGAATAGAGCACTTTTTCAGTTATTCTTCGACTGACTCAGTTTTGCTTTCTGATAAATGTACATTTGTGGATACCGACAGTATGAGAAAGTATAAGCTACAAGCGTTATGAGATAAAACAGTGTAAAAGCGAGTTTTGATTCTAGAACAGTACGCAGATGTTGACACAGCTGGTTATACGGCGCCGCGCAGCCAGCTGTGTCAAAAATGTCCTTTAGATCTGTGGCACGCGATGGACGATTCGATCGAACGCCATATTCCTGGTAGTTAAATCGAGCGACGGCAACTACTGCACTTGTAAATTGGTGCGGGTTATATGTTCTCTTGTGGTTGGCTAAATCGGAAGTAAATAGTTCATAAACTTGTCGAATCGAACGACTAGGGACGCAAGTTAAGAGCTGTCAACTGTTCTGGTGGTTGTTTTAAATTGGAAAGGGAGTGGTGCAAACAGATAGAATAAGAAGTAACTCGATGACTTACAAGTAAAACAAAATTTCCTTTCTTTGATTTATGCTGAAAAAAGGTGTTAACTTACTGTTGATATTTTTCATATTTTTCAGTTGTTAACTTACTGTTCTCGATCTTGACAATAGTATAGACTTTTTCCTACAAAAATATCATATGCCGTAAAATACAACGGCGAATATCTCTCCTTTTGGAAAGAACAGTTACTCTTTCATTGTATGCGTTTTTTTGTTTTTTTTTTTTGTTTTTTTGTTTTTATGGGAGCAACTTCCTACGTTGTCTCCGCAGAAGGCCAAGTTAGTCTCAAACAATAAATAACCAATAAGTACGTCGAAACATTAAACAAAGACAAAAGAAACTTCCTCTGTCC
The DNA here is from genome assembly GCA_038373885.1 of Cheiracanthium punctorium. NCBI lineage: Eukaryota > Metazoa > Arthropoda > Arachnida > Araneae > Cheiracanthiidae > Cheiracanthium > Cheiracanthium punctorium. The sequence goes on along the minus strand of JAWZYV010020167.1, from coordinate 553,090 downwards.
ATTGTACTGAAAAGTGTCTCTCAATAAAATTTAAATTTTGGAAAATTTATTTCCAACTTTGTCTCTCTCTCTCTTTTTTCAAAGCAAAATGAGATTAGACTATTTAAACGAACCTAGGAACGAATGTAGCAACTTCGACATAGTGACAAACAGACATCTCATATAATGTATTTCAATGAGAGAAACGTGATTATGAACGTGAAAAACAGGTATTTGATTCAATTTGTTGCGCCATTATAATGGACTGAATTTTAAAACAAACGTTAAACTATGGTTTTCATGTTTTGAAGTTAAAGACGATTCCACTTCATTTTTTTAACTCAGTGTTTCTGGGTTTAATGCCATAAAGATACAACTTCAAACTTGAAAAATGCGAAGTCGATAGGCACACACTCAAGTCGCGCTCTCAAGTGACGCAGGTGGAACGCTGCGTTAAAATGTTCTACAGCGGAATACTGCAAAGTATAAATATAATGGTGCATATTTATGGCCAAATCTTTTTGAAGTATCTTGGTGTTTACTTTAAAAACTGGACGTTTGCTGATAATTTGAATGATTTGTAACTTTCATGTCACAACAAGATTATTTTGGCGAAGCTTAGTTTTATTCGTGAATGATACATTCTCCTTGGAGAAGTAAAACATTTCTATTATAGCTCATTAGATTAAGCAAAGAGTAACATCCTGTGATTGCCGTAAGGCCCGAAATTTAATCAGTAAAAAAGTTCTTTTATTATACGTTATATGTAAAGCTGTGCATGATACGAATCATTACAAAATAAATAAGTTTAAACTTTCTTTTACAGCTTAGACATAAAACCATGTGCTTTACAAAATATTACAAAAATAAATAACTTAATATTCTCTTTCTAATTCATCGAATAGAGAATATTCAGCAAACTTTTAAAGAAACACAGCTTTTCGATCGCATAGAGAATATAAAATCAAGTGCTAAAATTACTCAGTGTTTGACGCAACGTCTAAAAATTTTTGAAAACATTTAAATGATGTTAATCTAGCAAATCGGTACTTCCTTTTATCTTTAAATTGCAGCTTTTTCGTTGATATGCAGTTCTTCTTTCACAATAATAATTTTTTGATGCTTCTAGTTAAGCGCTAAAAAATATAAAGAAAATTCTGGAAAATAACTTTTTCTTGCAATGAATCGCAGTATATCACAAATAAATAAATAAATAAAAAACAGAAGGAAAGAAAGAAAAGTACTAAATTACTAAAGCAAGAGCTATATCGGATTATCCTTCTGGTTCATTATTCAGAATAATTTCTCATTATAAAATTTAAATTTAAAAAGATCAAGGGGGATTTGTTTTCAATTTTATTCTTAAGTAACGCGTCTTTTTTGTTCTTTCCCAGCATAATAAGATTACAGAACAGCATGCCAGGATGATAAAAAAAAGTAAAATAAGCACTTTTTCAATTATTCTTATTTTAATCTTGGTTTCACAATTCTATTCTTCTGTGTCAGCGTTTATTTTATCTGTTCAGCTTAATAACGCAAAATTTTAGATTCTTTTGAAAATATGAATTGTGTCGAATTTATTTCAATCTGCTCCCAGTTCCCATGAAATCGATGGAAGACGGCTGTTTTTCAAAAAGAAAGAAGAACGTGGCACATATCTATAAAGATATTACTTTGTTAAGTTTAAAAGGTCGTTTTTTCTCTTTTATATAATTTTCAGGGAGCTTACAGTAAGCCAAGATTTCTGCAATAGAATAAGCCTTTAAAATTTAAATTTTAAAACTTTTCCTAACTAAAATAGTTACATCACGATATTTTGCAGCTGTTTATACTATGTGCTATGCAGTCATATGTCATTATTTCAGGAGATGGCTCATTTAACATGGGGCATTATCAAGTATTCATTGTTCAGAAATAATTGTAGAATATAAAAGTTTCTTTAAATTGCATCTACATCAGGATTGTCCAGACTTTTTGTGCAAGGGGTCGGTTGAAAAATTTTAACAGGACTTGCGGGTAAACGGGTATTTTTATCAGGTGGGGTTGTGGTGAGCCTTTTGTAGAGGTGGGGATACTATCTGTCTACCAAAAAGAAATCCTTCAGTGTACTCTTCTCCTGGCTGATGTTCACTATGGAAATGGAGTTAGTACATTTTCTAGAAGGGAAATTTTAAGGGGTTGCATTTTTCTATTCCAATTTACGTGCTAACTATGTTTCCATGTTGACCAAGAACGCCGAGGTTGGTGCAGTGGCTAACGGACCTGTTTACCCTTTGGGTCCGGGTTATAGATTCCTGCCCTGAGCTTGGGTGTGTGTGATCGCCTTGTTATGGTGAATTTTGACTGTTAATTGGACGATAATAGGAAGGTCAGACTATAACTAAAGGGGAGTATGTTGAACAACTATGATCTACATTAAAGCTAAATTTGAGTACTTTAATTTAAACTTTGTGACATTTAAAAATTTAAAATTTGATTTTTATTTTCCTAACATGTATAGTATAAGGAAAGTATTGTAGAGAGCAAAAATGTATTCAATGAAGCTTCTATTTTATTTGATTTATAATTTCTGTGAAGTAAGCTATCATGTCTTGAAAAGTAGCGTTTGAATACTTAAATAGTGCGTGATATACACGTTGTCGTACCTAGAAAAAAAATGGGAAGTTTTCAAACTGTAGAAAAGACCGAATTTTTCCCAAATAAGACTTCATCATTTTTATTTTGTTAACAAAAATCATAATTTCGGAGGGGTAGGGGGGGGGTCAGTACACCCTGCAATACCCAGTCCCTCCTGGATACGGCAGTGAATTGATCAATGAATGGATTCCATCATATTTCAGAATGGTTTTAGCTTTAGATGCCCATAAAAGTAGTATAGGAAAGCGGATAATTCAACTACTGATATGAAAATTCCAGATTTTTCTAATATTTTTAATTGAGTCTAAAGTAGTAACAGTGGATCACAACGATCAAGCAAATTTCAGCTATTACCTTATTATATTAAGTTTTTATAATACTTTATGTGAAATTTTTAAAAGAACATACACATATAATAAATACTAATATAGCATATTGAAGAATATATATATATATATATATATATACATATAAATACTTTAATGGTACATATAATAGAATTAAAAAAAAAAAACCTTCATTCAACTCTTTTGTTTCACCACGAAAGAATTGAATTGTTATCTTTCCTAAAGTGTTTGAGAGAAAAACTGTCATTTTTAAAAATTTGAGTAAGCAAAAATTACCTATTTAGTACAGTAAATAAATAATTTGGATTTCAAGGTGAATTGTTCTTTAAAGCGTTAGCAGAACCTTTTTAATTTTAGTTATGAGGATTTTTAAATGTTGAAATGAATGATAATACATCGTGATTTTTGGTCCGCATTAACGATTTTACGATGCATTCAAACGTTTCTTGAACATTTGTATAATTTGGAGACAATTTTAAAATATTTTGTAAAAAAAAAATCATAAGTTTTCAGACAACAGTTTCATTTCAAAGATTATTTTCAAAACACAACAAAAGAAACAACAGAAAAACTAACAAAATTCAATGGACCATATTTAATTCATCGTTAATTTATTTGCTTTATGTACTTTCAGATTAAATATTTTAATGCTTAAGTTCCACAGCAGTTAAGAAGAATAGCTTATTGAAAATTTCTTTTTCTCGGTAACATCGAAATTCACATTAAATGAAACCGAAGTAAAATGCATTATTAAACAATGGGGAAATATAAATTCTTTGTAAGAAAAAAGATGTAAGAACAATGTAAATAAATACTAAAAGAATACCAGCTACCTCTCCCCCCAAAAAATAAATAAAAAATATTCCTAATTAAAACAAAATTTTTCTTCCGAAACATTTTATATACCATCCTTTTTATTCGCGATTGAATTAACGAATAAGAGTTTTTGATGCTAAAGTCATGCCAAATTACAGTTTTTGCAAGTTATTAAATGCTTCCGCCCCCCCCCCCAAAAAAAAGCACAACACATTTAATACGTTATACTTTTTCGTTACACAATTAACATTATGTTTTACTATCTACATTCATTAGATGTTAACCGTTTAAACATCTTTGGAAGTAGTACTTATGGAATAGAATTTATAACTTTTGTCTTTTGAAGAAATATAATAAAAGCTATCGTTTATAGTTGCCTTATTCTAACCTTTACATTCCTTATAAAACCACATATTTCAAAATTGCTTTTGAAATATGGCTCACTAATTTTTATGCTATCCCATTTCTTTGCGTAATACAATTATTTCTATGTTTAGCTCAAAAGTTATGAGACATTTTACCTTTTACAGAATGGAAACTAAGATTATATGCGTGGCATCAAATATGTTTCTAAATAATACTAATTAGTTAGAAAAGAAAGCTCTTCTTGATAAAACCTTTTCAAGCTGAAATATTGTCTTCCCTTCATAACCGATTCTTGTTACTAATAATACACATTTATCCCTGACAGTAAAAATAGCACAGATAGACATGATGTTTGAAATGCTGAAGAATATTTTAAAGTAAAAAATGCTAGAAACATCCAGACATTAGGAAACGGACTATCTTGACTAGCTTTCGATTACAGTAATCGCTTAAGAAGATTAAAACGGCGAAAGATCTTGAATTTATCCAAGAACTCTTCGTTGTTGAAAGCGGAAGGATTATGTGACTATTCTTCTGGGGAAAGACTAGAACGAGATACAATTTTTGCAGCTTATTACTAAACCCAAAGTTGAACATGATGAGTTACTCTAGATGTACAGATTTCTGCCTTCTTAGAAAACTTACTAGAAAAATGTACTTACTTTGAAAAAGGAATTGGGTATGCAAATTTTGTAAAAATTATCATCGTAAGTTTTCAAAACGTATAATTATGGTATCGGTATTTCTTTAACTATTGACGAACTGGAAGAAAAAGGTATTACCTTATTTTATACTCTTATATTAAGACACCAGTTAAATTTACTATCGGTTTATTTCACACACAATAAGTGTAAAATTTGAAGCGAGAATAATTTTTATGACATTCTGTATGAATCAAGTGTTTCAAAAGTTCGATCCTGTTTTGTTATGCATTATTTAGATTTCACTTTACAATATTATCTCTTGGAAAATGAGAATTATTTTTAAAAATATTGTGGGCCGCACACACACATAAAAGTGAAATAAATTCTTCGTATATTTCGAGAAGTACTAGCATAGATATTTTGCTTTCTTCAGAAGCAGAATATTCATCAAACACAAGGAAACAAACAAAAAAGAAAGAAAAAACATAGAGAATGTTGCCATACCGGCAAAAGAAAAAACAGAAGAAAATAAGAGGGATAATTCAGCATGTATTGAAAAAGAGCAAAACTAGTTGACGTCAAGGAACAGAATGACATATAATGTACGGTAAAATGGGTAGGTATTTATATTTTTGATCCGCGAACCATTAGTCGTCTAAATCTTCTTAAAAGTTAGAAATTGACTCCTAAATTATTGCAAATATTTAGATATTTCAGTAAACAGAAAGGAATCAGGAACATTGGTCGCTTTTAAACTAAAGATCACACATACAGAATTTCCTATATCTAGTTAAAAAGACTTATGTTAAGCTATGTATATAGCTACATGCATTCCATTTAAAAATATAATTAAGTTCATTTTAAACTCTTGAGATATTTCAACACCCCCTCCTCCCACATTCGCATGATATAAAATATAAATAATCATTTAACTGAACTTATTAGTCTTAAAAATTAACAGTTTCTTCGAGATAATTCCTTCCAACATATTTTATATCCTGAAGCATTTTCAGTTAAGTCTCGTTTCCTTCTTTCATACCGACTCTACGAGCTTAGTTCAGACTTATCAAAATCTTTGTCAACCTAAAAGAAAAAGTCTCAATTAAAGCCGAGGCGAATATCTGACAAAATTCTTCGGGGTGTTTTAAAATAAAGCATGTTTCAGACATCATAACAAGCCTTCGATTACATTAATCGCTTAAGAAGATTAAAAATAGCACAAAAGATCTTGAATTTATCCAAGTTCTCCATTCTCAGAAACGGAAAGATTATATTTTTGCTTCTACCCAAGAAAGATTTAGGGAAGAGTAAAAAACATACGTTATCCTATGACTAAAGCAAAAGTTGAATGTATCAAAATTCGGGCAGGAAACTGCGCAATCTATGAAATAAATACAACGAATGCCGAATATATTGTTCAACGTTTTGACTTTGCAGTTGGCAAAATTTTAAATCTCATTTAAAATTTTTGAATTTGAACCAATCGTCGACAGTAGTTTGAGAAAGACGGTATCAAAAAAGGAAATACTAAATAACAATTGAAAAAAATATTTTTAACACAAAAGAAAGAGAAAACTTTCCAAAAACACCGATTATAGAACGTTTTCCAACATAAATGTCTTTTTCTGTTAATCAAACTTGCCTATCTATCAAGCTTGGATTTTGAGCCTAAACTCAAAAAAGAAAGAAAAAAAAAGGTACCAATATTAGTACAAGTTTACAAAATACCGTAAAAGAAATTTAAATGATAGTTCCATTCTTCAATTGAAAAGTAAGCTCTCATAAACGTCTGTGTACTTATTGTATTATGATAGAAAGTTTTCAAGTTTTTAATTCACCTACTATAAGTCAGGTTTTAACCCTCGTGAGATATTGTAATAATATCATCATATGAAAATAATGTACATTAAAATTTCTGAAACAGAATGAAATATAGCAGTGAATTTCTGAAGATTGTATCTGAAAGAACATCTATAATCCAAAGAGTGAAACAGTAACTCTTCTAACAGGGAGAACGTTCAAATTTCAAGAGTAAAAAAGAAGAAAATTTTCGATAAATTAAAAACTTATAATTCCAAAACAATTTTATTTTTCAAAAACAAACATTTTTTTGACAGCATGAAAATTTATTTTATTTAAAGAAAAAGAAAAGAAAAAGATTGTTTAAGAATTAACTTTTCACCTGTCTGGAGAACTAAACAGAATTATTTTTCTATTTATTTTTATCGGTCAAGCGTTTTGAGATTTTTATGAATGACTTTTTCTTCTCATAGATATGTAATGTAAAATTAATCAGTGAATACTAAACATTAGAAAACAGATTAATATGAACTTGCGTGCCTCATCGTAACGGGTCACATATCCTTTGGGACAGGTATATCTTTTGTTTACCATCTCCAGTATTAGTCTCAAAGCTACTGTCACAGATACATCAAGCACCGCTAATGTTAAGTTATGGATCTTGGAATAGAGTTATATAAAAACTAATACCACAAAAGAAAAAAAAATGTTTATAATCGCCACCCATCCTTCGACATATTCATTCTTCATATATTTAATTTTTTTAAATGTAGTATGTATCAGATTTCAACATTAATAGCTTTATTATTTTAGTGGTTTGTATCTCTTTAAATAATGTTTTATTTTATGCTGAAGTTGATCGTTTTGACTTTGAATTCTCATGTAGGTACTGACGAAAAATGTCCTTGTTTGTTACAATATAACTGCCCCAGAGTGAATTTTTTTATTTTATTGTTTATTATGAGAAGTTAATGGAAAAAACATACTATAGCGTGTTAAGAACTTACGATTGTTGGAAAAAAACTCCCTGAATATTTATTGAGCAAACTTTTTTCTGAAATCATAGGGATATACACACAAATAAAGTTAACAATGTTAGCAAATTGATAATTCTGAACTTTTATTTACTAACCAAGTAACTTACGCAATGAAGGTAGATATTTCTTTCCGAATAATAATAATGCAATTTTGTAGTTATCAAATTTTTTAAATAAAAACACGTAGTGGCATTAAATTTTACTTTTTATTGCTGTACAGGACTTGCTGTGATTAACGTAATTAATATAGCTGTTAAAACAATAACAGCAATAAAAATAACAAGTTAGACAGAAATATGTTCTTTAATTGAATCCACTTATATATAATATTAAATACTATTTTTTTGACAAATCATTCTTAACAAAATAATTCCGATATCGACGACTTTTTTCCTTTAATGAAGTTAATTTGAAACAATTAAGCGATTTCTTCGCCTGCATTTTTGCTTGTATTTTCACACATTTAACGAGAATTTTTACGTGATAAATAACAAAAACTATCGTTGAACACTATTGGAAGTTAGTAACTTAATTGGTGCAGATTAAACGAGCAGATGACTCTATTATTTTATTTTTTCTTTCTCCGGCAAGTTGCGAGAGAATTAATTAAAAAAAAACTTGACAGGCATTGCTTATTATTTTTCGTAACTCATTATTTTTCTTTTCAAATTTATGGGTGTGATATTAAAACTGATTTGTGTCACAACTGTTTGTCGTTTTCAACTCTTTCTAACAGAATTTAATCTTAACATTCAGAGCCCGACTAAACGAACACGGGGACCTGGATAGACACATGTCATGGGGTCCCATTCCATAATATATACCCATTCAGTTTACAAAAATCAGAAAGCCTGGAACTCACGGGCTTACTTAAATTCAGGATTTATACTCTTGTGGATGCTTGGAACATTTTTTCAACTGAAGTAGGGCAGACCTTTAGTACCGCCCAGCATGATGATATTGAACAGACTTTCATTATTTTATTCATTATTAAAAACTTTTTTTTAGTGTAGTTTGATAACTTTTTAGAGAATTCTTTAAGTAGAGAGACAGAGAGAAAATTTTTATTTAAATGAAAAATTGTGAAAGTACCATTTACATATTTTACAAAAGCGCACAAAATATATAAACGACATTGTTATTTTATAATCAAATGTAGTATAATTTTCAAAAACCATTTAATATAGTTCATAAGGTTTATGATTTTAGTTTGTCAGACTATCTGTTCACGTGAGTGTGAGCAGGATTCACAATATTACCTCCACGCCCCAGACTTACCCAGTCTCTTTTCTGTCTATTGATTTCTATAAACCCTGTTGATAATTATGAAGAACTTGAAATACGTTATTTATGATGGCTATTTAATTTCTTCTTCAAATGGTAATTTTATTACTAGTAGATTTTTTTCAATCCTGTAAGGACTTGATATTCTTTAAAAGTAAAAAATCTAAACGCTCTTATTATTTAATATCATGCAACGCTCAGTTAATGTAAAATTAACTTAAAACTTTAGACTGCTGAAATAATAATCTTCAAGCGTAAGTTTAAAAATTTAGAACAAATTAAATTTTCCGAATTCCAGCATTTTTTAGAATTTCATATTCCGAACGTCTCTTCATTACACTGCAACATTCTCTGCATTAATTGCCGGTTTAATTGTGTTAATTTCTACAATTCATATTACTTGAATAGCTGTAATTAGAATTATGAGCTTTTTTGGTTGCCTCTGGAGATTTAAAGTGCGGAAGGGCAGTTAAAATTGCTTGTATCTCACTATGAAATGCATCAATTTAAAGGAAATCACAAAAATATTAGCAACTTTAATGATTTACCGTGGAATTTTAATTCAAGCGTTGGATATCAAATGAATAGTTCCAGAAAATTTGATCACTCGCTTGAGTTTTATTTAAATAAACGAAAGTGATCTGGGAAAAATTTTAAGTAAATTAAGGCTGTTACGGGGAAGGGGGGGGGGAAAAACAAAAAACCCAAACTGTTGATGCAGAACAGTTTGACAGCCTGCAAAGCAAAAAATAAAAAAATGACGTCAGTGCTTAAAAAGAATAGAATGCTTCTTTAAAGTCTGTGTCATGAAAGTGTATGACTTAAGATACATGCATAGTTTTTCTTTTTAAATAAATTTGGTTGAAGTGTAACAGATTTTGGAAAAATAATCTGTGATTAAGGATGTTCTTTGAAAGAACAAAAGCATGTTATATGTTCTTTGAACAGTTTTAAAAATGACCACAAAATACAAAGGACGAGCACAAATTAAGTTAAATAAGAGTAATAAAAAAAAGAAACATGCAAATTTATCTGTTGAATGATCCGTATAGCAAAATATTTTGTATAAGTTTAAAAATTTATTTGATCGTTCCATTACTAGAATTTGATCGTTCCATGACATTTAATATGCATGTGAGTAAATGGTAAACCTAATTCATAGGTTTACCATTTACTTCCATGCATATTATAGTTTTACACTCACACACATAGAAACAAACAAACAAACAAACTAAACAAAAATAAAATAAAATAAATAATAATAATGACGGGTGTCTAATGGTGATTTGTTTCCTTCTCTAATGATCAGATTTATTAGGTGGTGAAGTAACAATAATAATATAAGAAATATGTTTAAAAACCATTTTTTGACTTCTCTTTTGTTTTAAGGAAAACTATTGTCATACTAATTTCGAATTCAGTTTGATGGTGGCAATAGCTTACGAATGTTATTACTTCTCTCAAATTGTCTTGCAAACATGGAATTTGTTTTCATGTTTATTATTTCTGGTTTTGTGAAATCACAAGAACTATACAAATCCATGAAAATTCCAAATCGGAAATATTCAGAAGCCACATTTTACAATATTCAACGAACACGAGGACAGGAAAACAAATGCATGCCTTAAAATATACTGGTACAAAAGGAGAGAAGGAAATTTTACTTTTTCGAGGTAGAACGGCATTAAACCTGGGAATTTATTTTCTGAGAAAACTGTTTTATCCAAGAAAAATACTTAGTTTTTTCTCGCCATCCTGGTATTTGTATTCTTCTCGTGAAATTTTCTTTCATTACCTATTTACAGCCTGAAGCTATCAGAGTTTACGACAGCGAAAATGTACGGTCATTTGTTGTCTTACATAAAGTTTTCTTACTCCTACTTATTGTGTCTTCTAACAAACTGCATCTAGTTTAAGCAAGAAATTGATGCAACAGTCTTCAGGCTTTTTTCTTCTTCTTCTGTTTGTTATTCTGCTCACCATGTTAAGAAAATTCCGGATAAGCAAAATATTCAAAAAATAACTTTCTGAGTTCATACACAGAGGATTAGTGCAAGTGAGAAAACACCGATTTGTAAAAAGGCAGTTTTGGATTTGTTATCGTAGCATAGTTTTTTTTCCCCCTAAAAGTGACTTCTAGAATGCTAATATATGTGAATAAAAACTAAACCGCATTGACTAAGAGACCCCAAGAAATGATGGTGATTTATGAACACAAATGTCCAGTTAAAACCTAAACAAAGTGGCAGCTACATTTTATCGGGAGCCGTATAAATCAGAGTCAATATGACTCTGATTTATACGGCTTCCGATAAAATGTAGCTACCCCTTTGTTTAGGTTTTAACCAATATGTAAGATGCAGGGACGTAACTAGGAGGATTGGCCATGGGGTTATGGGCCCTTCCCGAAATCTAGGATTTTTGTTAATTACAAGTCAATAATCAAGCTTTTTTGCGCGAAATTCTGCCTTTGCAGCCTTTTGACCCCTCACCTCCAGGAAATTTTCTTTTCTGCAGTACTGTAAGATCGCTCCTTTGGCTTCTGTCGTAGCTTTCTATCATGTAATTTCATTGTGCAATTAAATATTGGCAGTTCACATGAACTTCAAATGACTTCGGCATACTTTAAGAGTGTGTAAGTTAAACACAGGATGTTAACCAGGTAAGTTAAACACAGGTTAAATACAGGATGTATTTCCTGCATATTACACTTTTTCTACTTCATAAAAGCAAACAAACTTCAGAGGCTTATTAAAAATACGTGCAGCATGCATGGGAATGATGGCTAAGCTAAAGGTATTTGTCGAAAGTCATTTGCCAAAGTTTGCTGTAAAGATATCTACGTCCAGAGTCGGTAGTTCAATCAAAGTCGATTTGGCCGTTATGAAGTATTCCATAGGCAAAAATCTATCTAAAACAGTGCCAGAAATTACTGCAGTGTTATACATATTTCACTTAAGTGTTGAGGACTATTTGTAAAAGTTGAGATAGGTCTCAAAACTCAGTTTGAGACCTATCCAACTGTTTGTGAGTAACATAATTTGACTGACCGCATACCACTTTTATTAGTTGGGTCGTCACACACACACACACAAATAAAACCCCCTATAAAATGCATGATTATTGAGCTGAAAAACTGGAATGCGTACCATAATGTACTGCGTAAGCTATCATTGGGGCCCAAGATGGAGATTACACAAACAACTTCAAAAGCATTGCACGCAAAGAAAATTATACTATCTGTGTAAAGAGATTATAAAAGTGTCATTAACAGCCAAGTGATACCGTCAAGCAAAATGATATATTTAAATGTTTATTGCTCATAGTTAAGGCTACTGGCTCACGAGATAAAGAAATATTAACAATTGGCTTATCCGAAAAGTGTGTTGATTTACTCCCTGAAAATGCAAAACCTGTAGATTATTAACAACATGGAGTGAATTATTAAAATATGGAATGGTTTGCCAATTCCTCCATATTTACCGGATTTAGCACAATCGAATCACCTTCTGTTCTGTTCATTACAGAACTCTCGGAATGTAAAAGCACAGCTTTGTTAACGAGGAGACCGTCCAAAAGCAACAGTCTGAATGGAAAATATTTTCATCAGTAAACTTCATTCGTTCCATAAACTCGGTATGATAAAATAAGTAAAATGGTAGTAAGCAGTCATCACAAGAAAGTATGCACTTGGCTAGTCATATTATGTATACATATGTATATAATAAAATGTGTTTAGTTCCACTCATAAAAAATAATTTTTTACCCAATGGTTGGATCTGTTTTGGCTATTTGGATATTACTATGATATCAAGTTAATAATTCCTCAGCAACATTTTATTTTGGAGTCGCCATTTTACACGCGTAACATATTTGTGAACAGAAAAAAAACGACATCATGGCCATGAACTTGTGAGTCATTACCGTAACATCTATAACTATGATAATGACGTTACTATAATAAAAAAACTATCTTATCTTTTCGAAAAGAAGTTTTTCTACTTACATAACATAACTTCAAGAATTATAAGTTGCCTCAAAACGACACTGAACTGCCTAATAATGGTAGATTAAAAATGTTTTAAAGAAATCACCTAGTTTAATTCGATGAAATATATAAGTACAGGGTGTCTCTAAAAGGTGGTAACATGCTTTATTTCTATATTAGAGATAATTGGGCAATGTAAATTTAAAAAAAAAGTTCAAAATTAGGTGGGAAAAATGACTACGTTAAGAAAGCATTCTTCTCGTTAATTTTCAAAAAGTTACACTTTTTAAATTTATATATGACCCTCGTACGAAAAAATACAAAATTAGTAACATGTGCCAAATGCACTAATCAGGTGATGCACAAAATTTGAGTTTTATATATTTAGAAAGTGTCAGAGGCAAGAAGATATATATATGCAGACTTAAACCAGTTTTCAATATCTCTCGAAAGAAAAAAGTCACATGACTTTTTCGTGAATCGTAGGGACGGAAAGGGTTAAATGCATGTCAACACCACATAAGAACTTACCGGAAAGTTATACTCACCCTGGTGTTTGTCCCCTGGTGTTTTAACCACCCTGGTGTTTTAACCTCACGCATAAAGTGAATGGGCCAGTCCCTTATATACGTGTCCAACCCGATGAAAACTCATTGGTTAGACCTACTTCGGACGTTTTCACTTCCGAGGGGACATGAACTGCGTGTATCCGAGCACTTTCACAGTGAAAAGCCCGATTACTTCTCATCGGCTCAAGGTTACCTGGCCGGTGTATGCCCGAGCAAAATTGCTAGTAGGGACATCATGACATCAGATGATCGCATTTCAGGGGTTGTAGAGAAATTACGAAAGAAAATGATTTTTTTCCCACCCCAACAATAAACGTTTACGTTTAAATTCATGTGTAGCCTCCGATCATCTTTGTTTATAGATTTCTCTGAGACGTTATGATGAAAGGCTGAAATTTTGTATAACACCTCATGAATGTATAGGGCACATTTACTAATTGAAATAAAAAATTGTACGGGAGTCGTATGCAAAATAAAAAAGTGTATATTTTTGAAAATTAACGAGGGGAATTTTTTCTTGATGCAGACTTTTTTTCTACTTCATTTTGAAATTTGAATTTACATTACCCACTTATATCTAGTGGATGAAGAATTAAAGCGTGTATTACCTCCATCTTGAGACATCCTGTATATACCAACCATATGTCGGATTTCTCATGTTTTTCCATGTTTGCAACATGATTCGCACATGGCAACATGCTTTCCACGTTACTTAATCAAACTGATTCTTAAATGGCCATTGTTTTATGTAGAATCAACTGTCGAGTGCATTTTAAACTTAATCATGCACTGTTGCTATATTTTCGAAATTATTAAAAAATCTGACATTTATTCGTCCCTGCTGTATGATTTATGGTTTTCTGGAATAAAAAGAACAATACAAATCCTTGAAAATTCGAATCGAAAATATTCAAAAGCCGCATTTCACAATATTCAGAGGATACAAAAATGGGGAAGAAAATGTACGGGTCAAATACATTGATACAAAAGCAAAGGAGCGCAAATCTTTCTCAGGATAGAAAGGTATTAAACCAGGGAATTTATTTTGGAAGAAAAATATTTTATACAAGAAAAATACAGTTTTTTCCCTTCCCGGTATTTGTATTCTTCTCATGAAATTTTCTTTCATTACCTATTTACAGCCTGAAGCTATCAGGGTTTACGGCAGCCAAAATGTACGGTCATTTGTTGTCGTACATAAAGTTTTCTTACGCCTACTTATTGTGCCTTCTAACAAACTGCGTTTAGTTTAAGCAAGAAATCGATGCAACAGTCTTCAGGCTGTATTTTTGCTTCTGTTTGTTATTCTACTCGCCGCATTAAGAAAGTTGCGGATAGGCAAAATATTCACAAAGTAACTATCTGATTTTGCGCACTAGGGCTTAGTGCAAGTTGGAAAACACACTAAAGTTTCGCAACTACGAAAAAAGTGGGTTCAGATTTGTTATCGTACAACTATTTTTCTCCTTTAAGTGCTAGTTTAATGGATGTTAATGTTGTTAACATAGGTATACTAAATCAAATAGAATGCTTTAAGAGATATAGTGAACTAAAGTAGTGATCAAAATAATTATTACGTTTACTATTCAATATTGTTCGTATATTAATTTATATATGCATTAAGGTGATTGATACTTGACCAGTTTTCTTTTACTCCCAAACTTCTAAAACTCACTGGAGAACAGACGGGGATTAAAAAAAAAATTGAGATTTAAGGATCGCTACCGACTTTTGAAATTCACAAAATCAAACACACACACACACACAAATGAAAAAAATCCTGGAAAAAAAAAGAAAGAAAAAAAAAGAACCAAAACACAGTTTTATGTAAGACAAGAACCTCACCAGTGGCCGAGCGCATAGCGCTCAGAATTGGCAGACGAAATGCCTGGTTCAAAACCATGTCGGGTTCGCCGACCTAACCGTTCGGATTTTTTGTGGTTTCCTCCGAAACAACGTTAATACGGGTTAGGACGAAAATTTTTATTCTGTTTTTGTAACGAAATCTTTGATTTATTTTTTTATTTTTATTGCATCATATTCCAAAGATGCATGTTTAGGGCGATTTTTCGATCCATCCTTCTTCAGTGCTCAGATCATTTTACGTTTTGTTTCAGTTGAAACTCGTTTATCGAACAAAGATGTAGCGTGTAGCAAGCAGCTCTTCAAAAAGTACCAAAGATGACAACATCTTTTTTAAAGCTGTATTTGGCTAAAATTCTATTATGTTTTTCGAATTAGGACCCTGTTTCAGGGTTCGTATAGAAATTACGAAATAAAATATTTTTTTGCACTGAAGTAAAGAATATTTTCTTTCGTTTATAAAAGAACACTGAAATAAAGGTTTACATTAAAAAATCATGTATTGCTGCCTCAATTAAGATATCTCTGATTATGTCTGCTATTTTAAGCTATCTCTGAGACGTTTCACGATGAAATGCCGAAGTTTTGTCCAACACCTTATTAGTATATGAGGCCTATTTTATTAATCAAGAATTTTTATCTCCAAAGTCCGTAATTTTTTAAAAATTAATGAGAGAATTTCTTTTTAACGCAGTCTTTTTTCTGCCTTATTTTAGACATGAATTTACGTTGAATTTTTTGAATTTACGTTGTCCACTTATGGACAAAGAATGAAATCGCGCTAAGACCTTTTTCGGATACCCTGTAAGAAGAATGAAGTCGAAATAGAATTTCTAAGGCAAATAAGAAATGAAACTATTAGTTAGTTGTATCACTTTTTTCGGATGATAAAAACAATATTATTTTCAGTGGTATCTTTTCTCGTGTATGAAAGTTTTGAGGGAAAAGCAAACCAGCAAACATCATTAGTATTGAATTAATGATGTCTATACTACATAACAAACTAGATATGGAATTTCTGAGTTTCACGTTTCTTTCAACAGAAAGTTTTTGATGAAGAACATGGCTTTAATGAGTTACTGGCAACAGCAACCCGTTTGAGATGCAAATACGTAAGCTTATCGCAGATATTATCATTCAAAACTCTGGCAAGAATTTTTTTAGCAGCTCATCAGATTTCTTAATGAATAAACCTAACCAAGAGCAATCATTCTACTGAACTTGATTTCATAATTACAGACAAAGAAAAAACACTTTCAGATTACTTTGATTTACCGAGAGGAAACCAATGTAATTTATAAAAAACTTCAGTTTTGAAGACTTTTTGACTCACAAATTGGTAAGCTATAATCAAGCTTAAATAGGGATTAACAGGTTATGATTTAATGAAAACTCATTTTTATAGATCAAAAATAAAAATAAGTAATAATTTAATAAAAAAATTGAGTAATTTCGTTAAATTATAGATTAGCTTGTAATGCTTGTTAAGCAAAAAAATTGTTTAAAAATATTTAAACGCAGATGCGCAAAATCTCTCTAAAACCTGGCCCATATTGGAAATGAAAATTCTCAAAAATCTATAATTTGTATTTTAAAGATTAAGTTTAAGTGATTTTACTTTAAGCGATGAATATAGGTTTAATTAACTAACATTTAGAAAATTCCAACTATCTACATTGGTGTAAGAAGTTAGAAGAGTTTGCAGACTTGGTCGATTATCTCTAGAACTACTGGACCCATTTTAATGAAATTTTATATGTACATTAGGTTGGAGCGAAAAAAGTCAAATTCATATTTTTAAGTCGCTATAGTGCGGAAAAGTTGCGATTGGTGAATACAAGAAAAACAAAAAAAAAATTATTCGAATCGGACTTTATCTTCCGATCGCGCAAACCGTCTAAAAATTTAAAAAAATTGAAAATTTCCGATTTTTTCTGAATTTAATTTTTTTTAATTATATATATATATTAACGCTATATGTAAAAATATTGACAGATTGTACTGTTTAATAATAATAATGAAAAATGACTGTGTTTAGGGACTATCTTCCGATCGCGCAAGCTCAATAAAAATAGGAAAAATTTCAACTTTGAGTGATTTTGAGGGCAGAAAGGTTTAGTAGTTCACCCAAACCAAACAAAATTTCAGTCATGGAGCATAAATCCATCTACCTCCAGAGAAAGTACGGAATAGGAAAAATCGGTAATATAGATCAAAAGGAGACGAAAAAAACTGAATGCTAGATTCAGTTTTTTTGGAAGACGAAACTATACATTAAAAAGGCAGCTTTCCAAGCCTATTGAAGGTGAAATAAAAGAGGCTAGGGATTTGGATGAAATACAATCGAGTTTTAATGCTAATGTAGAATTTGATGACGACCATTACAAGCCTAGCAGCTCTAAGAAGAAAAAATTCCCATGGCAGATGAGAGTGAAGTTACAATCTACATCTTTGCATTGTGATCGCTACGGGGTATCTGACAGTGCAGATGCTGCTATAGCATCGAGTGTGCTGGAAGATATCGGTGTATTAACTGAAACAGACACTTTTCAAGTCATTGACCGACAAAAAATTAGAAGGGAAAGGAGCCGTACTAGAAAATGTTTACAGGAAAGTCATCTAGATTCAGATGAACTACATAGCATATATTTTGACGGAAGAAAAGATGATACCTTAGTTATAGAAAGAATCGGATCGAAGCAGTATCGTCGAACTAATAAAGAAGACCACTATTCTATCATAAAAGAACCTGGCTCAGTTTATTTGGGTCATGTGTCTCCAAACTCGGCATCTGCTAAGGACATTGCAGCTTTAATAGTATCGTGTCTTACTCAACAAGGGGTTTCACTAGAATACTTAGATTTGGTAGGTTGTGATGGTACAAATACCAATGCTGGATGGAAAGGTGGTACTATCAGACAGCTGGAAGTAAATCTCGGACGATCACTCCAGTGGGCTGTTTGTTTGTTGTATTTTATTGAGTTACCTTTTCGCCATCTTTTTCAACATTTGGATGGTGAAACAACTGGCCCAAGATCTTTTAGTGGGCCTATTGGGCAGAGCCTTATTGGTTGTGAAAAGCTCACAGTTACAAAATTTCAAATATTGATTGTGAAATTCCAGAAGTGGATAGGCAACTGTTGATCAAGGACCAAATATATCTTTTCGACATAAGTCAAGCAATCAAAAGTGGCAAGTTTCCAAATGACTTATCAAAGAGGGACCCCGGCCCAATGTCACATGCCAGATGCCACATGCCGTGCGGGGTTCTGGGTTGCTTAAATATTATCAAGTATCTAAATAAGCAAAGATTTGCACACTTTATATGAAAATGTTAACATTGGAACGCAAACTGACCTCAGAGGATTAGTTTCTTAATACATCAAAATCACTCAAAGTTGAGTTTTTCCCTACTTTTATTGAGCTTGCGCCATCGGAAGATATTCCCTAAACGCAGTCATTTTTCATTATTAATATTAAACAGTACAATCTGTCAATATATTTCCCTATAGCAATAAAAAATATATGTAATAAATTTTTTTTTAAATTCAGAAAAAATCGGAAATTTTCATTTTTTTAAAATTTTTAGACGGTTTGCGCGATCGGAAGATAAAGTCCGATTTGGATAAATTTTTTTTTGTTTTTCTTGTATTCACCAATCGCAACTTTTCCGCACTATAGCGACTCGAAAATATCAATTTGACTTTTTTCGCTCCACCCTAATGTACATACATTGATACAATACAAAACAAATAACCATTCAATAATTGTAATACACACGCATGATCTTGCATACAAGTCAAGAGAGAGTTGAGAAGCTGCAGCACTCCTGTTACGCCTAGCTATAATGGACAAATGAAGATCTTCTCTGGCCGTCATGGCTCTTGACCACATTGCCCAGGATTTCTCTCGATGGATCCGGTATCCTGGAACTGTTTCCATAAGTTACACATGACTCTGGGTGCTAAATTCATCTCTCTACAAATCTAGACCTGAGATTGGCCTGCTACTAGCCTTCCCGTAATTCGCCACCTCATTCCATCATCTAAACGTTGGTAGGTACTCATTTTTAGCGTTAAAATTTGAAATTAACCCATTGCTGCAAAATAACACCAAGAAATTCGCCAAGGTGTGTTAGCGAACGAAATGCGTCATAACTTACGCGCGCTTATAAAGCCTGTTTCTGTTCTGGGGCCACCTACACACTCATGTATGCTTACGTATTTGACGTAGAATATTTGTATTTTTGTCTAGAAGCAGTAGCTTTACATTCAGTTAAGTTCATTTAATGAAATTCGATAAAATATGCGAATTCTCTCAATTTATTTCACCAGTGTAGTAAAATAATTTTGAATTAAGAGAAATGATCGAGTAAAATAAATTAATGAGCAAACTCAAGGACGTTCCCCCATAAGAATAGCGTAAGTGAAGCTTCGCCGACCTTGGTTTGCTCTTGGGAGCTCATGCACTAAAAATCCGTCGCGGCTCCAATGTCTTCCGTGTTCTTAATTCTGTGGGTGCTAATCTAGGCTTTGGTCTCTTCTCTGGGATTAGTTCAAAACCAGTAGCCCGCGAACAAAGTCGGCTTTTCTCTTACTGAGGCTCAATTGAATGGAAGTAGACCAATTTCGTCCATCACCGCCCTGCATGGAGGATCTGTCGCAGCTAAGAAGCTAACCATCCGTTGTAGCTGGACTAAATTTGACCATTTGTCTAAACAGCACAAAAGACAGCTATTTCTTTCTTTTGACTTTTGTTGGAATAGTTGTGTTTTGTTACTTTATGTTTTGCTTGTTTTACGACTGTTTTTCACGCATTTTATGTTCTAGCAGGCTCAATTTTCATACGAATACAACTTCTTTTACTATCGGAAACCCCAGAGAATGCTTTTTAAAATGAGCTTTGTTTTTGCATCGAATCGAAATTTTAATTTTGTAAAAGATTTTTTAAAATGTCACCAGAAATTTCCATGTAAATTCAACATTAAATCTGTAACACAGTTTCTAACAGTGGCGGATTAATGCAAGTTTGTCGGGTGGGGGGGGGGTTACTTTGTCGGTGGGGGCGGTTAGTTAGAAGATTGACATATACATCCATTTTATGGAAGTAAAATAGGATCTTTTACATTAATTTCTTTTTCTCGGGGGGGGGGGCTGTCGCTTCTTCCTCACCCCTTTAATCCGCCCTTGGTTTCTAATTCATTCCTTAACTTATTATTTTAAAATGTAGCAATCTTAAGGAATGGACATTCCGAACACTATTAAAACGTAATTTAAATATTGATATTTTATATATTTTTTTCAATTTTTAACCAAACACTCTTGGAAAAATTTCATCTTTGCTTCGTCGCCGGGCTAGCAGACTTGGAATCAATTCTTGCTCTGTAATTCCTCATTCCAGCAACTCAACTCAATCAGGGTTGGTTGCAATCAATGGTTGATGAAAGAGACGGGCGGATGAGAGGGTGATTAAAGGACATCTCGTGCATCTGTGCAATGGAGGAACATTTTAAATATAATATTTCAATATTATATTAGAGTAGATCAAGCTTAAAAGTTAAGCTTTATTGATTGTTCTATCTCACAGACATGTATATTAAAAAAAAAAATAAAACAGTGGCGCTAAAAATAATGTCAAAAATAAAAAAAATTATATACATTTAAAAATTTACATTATTGTGAAAATGAATTTTAGTAACAGTGAGTGGAAAAAAAAGTAAATACAAACTAACAAGCCTTAAGCACTTTAACCAAGAGCACAAAATATTAAAGAAAAAAAAAATCAGCAAGAAACTTCACGTTCCGTTTAACGGAAGAAGATTAATAGGCATATATATCTCTAATTTTTAAAAAGACTTTATAAATTTTTGCTTAGAAAAATAACCTTTGTAATTGGAATTAAAAAAAAATTAGATTACGTCTTTACTAGCTCTTGAAATAACTCGTAAATTTTACTATTTAATTTTTGTAACCATACAGTGAGTACTGACTACATGAAAAAGATGTTTGCTATGCAAAATGAAAAAGAATATTCTCGCTGTGTATTTAGCAAATTTTTGAGAAAAATAAATATAAAATTCTCCTGATCCAGTTATCAAATTTTCAATAATGCATGGATGTTATATCCAAATGAAAACAAACTTTTCCACTGGAAAGTGCACTGTCAATAATGAAGGCAAAATATTTGTGTTTCATGCGTACCATATGTACAGTAGAAAATGTGTAACTCTCACTGCAGTCCTATACAGCGCGTGTGACTGCTATCTATCGGCAATTATCAGAAATACAAGGGTTGCGGCAACTCTCCCGGAATTACCTTATATCAGAGATGCCAAGTCTCCCGCTTTCTCCGGGAGATTTCCCACCACAATTTTTAGACAGTTTTATTTTACATTAAATATTTGGACTTATTTTAAGCATAAGTTTGTAAGTAAAAATTAGTGGTGGGAAATCTCCCGAAAAAAGCGGGAGACTTGGCATCTCTGCTTATATTATAGACTGTATCTGCTGTATGTTGTCGATATACACTGAAGAGCAATTGAATTAGGTAGGTTAGGTGAATTTGGTATTGAATTGAATTAAGTTCTTTCGTCTGTTCCAGAAAAGAAAAAAAGAGTTGTCCTTTAGTAGTAAATTTCAAACTTTTCGACAATGCAACCCTACTTCAAGATCTGTATAGTTTTTGACCCCCCCCCCTCCCTTAATTCAATAGAGTGTAGCACCACCTTTCTTTTGGTGACGCCTACGATTTGTGTTGGCATGGACTCTAGAACACAGTGGCAGAGATGTGGGAAGCCACATTAAACTCCCGAACTAGTACTTCCCACAATTCACAAGGTTTAGATGGAAGGTGGACGGAGTCTCAAACGTCTGTCTCAATTACGTCTGAGATGTGCTCGGTGAGAGTGCAGGCCTGCAGAATGTTCATTCAACCATCTTTATATAATTCGGAAGCGATGACACGATGCATTGCCTTGTTGAAAGACAATCTTTGTTGTGGGCTTTCGAATAACTTCGAGCGTGAGCAGATGGTCATCAAAGATATCCCGGTAACGTTCACCTTTGAGAGACAATGTCACACGTACCAGGGGTCGCATTTCAGTCCATGTGAATACTCCCCAGACAATAAATCCTCCTCCGAAATCTTGACAAGTCCCATACTGACAGGAACGATTCCATCGCGTCATGTCGTTTACGCCGTACACGTACTGGGTCACCGGCATGTACCAAAGTAAATCTCGACTCATCACTCCGGGCAACATTTTTCTACATCTTGACGGTTCGATGGCGATGATCTCGTACCCATGTTAATGAGTGCGTCTTGTTTTGTGCAGTCAGCAGAGAGGCTCTCTTAGGACGACGACACTTATACTCCATTGAGAGGAAATAATTATGTAAGAAGTGGTGCAGCTTACACGTCGCTGTGCATCAGTGTTAAATGGACGTGTGATCTGTTGCTCATCCGCTGTTACAATGCGGGCTAACCGACGCCGACCTCGGTTTTCTACTTGCTACTGTAAGAGGAGGGTGCATGGCAGTGCTGCTTTTGTCAGATTCGACACGTTCACTCGATATTCTTGACACAGGGGTGCATGGAAATCATAGTTCCAGCTGTGCTTCCGAAATGGAGTGATCCATTCTTCGGGACCCGGTGATTCGGCCATTATTAAATGCGCTTTGATTCGTACTTTTAAACAGTATGTACGGAATAATACTGATACCGTGAGAAGCACTCTTTTATCTCTTCAAACTGCTGCTTACATCATTTGCATGCCACTTCCAAATTGGTCCACAGCTCGAAATTTTCGTAACTCCAAGTGTACCTAATTCAATTGCTCTTCAGTGTATATACCTCATGTTTTTTTTTTTTTTTTCAGTGATCATCAACATTGAACCTCTTGGGCAATTTTAGTTTTTTCGATGCATTTAAAATTCTTTCGTCTGTTCCAGAAAAGAAAAAAGAGTTGTCTTTTAGTAGTAGATTTCAAACTTTTCGACAATGCGACCCTACTTCAAGATCTGGATAGTTTTTGACCTCCCCCCTCCCTTTATTCACTTCTGTATATTGTTTTCTATCTAGATTTACTACGCTAACAATGAGCCTTATACTTTAGATGAATTTTAAAAAAATATAAGCTTAGAAATACATAGTAAAATTGTCAGTTGCTTTCTTTTATTATTTTATACGCTTATAAAGAAGAGAAAGTGTTTTAATTAACCTCATTTTGAGTTTAAGTACAGTTTTATTTTACAATATGCCTGAACAATGCAGCCGTGGTAGCCATTTATGAATCCACTGGGAGGTCGTAATTTCCATTTTCATTATCTGTGTATTCCTAATCTGTGGGTAAGAGCAGTCACCACATAGAACTAATTTTACTTGGATACAGATGTTCTGTGCTGCGTGCAGTAAAAAATAGTAAATATTACTGTAATTTAATGAAATACTTTCATCGGGTTCTTTTGACTTGCCATTTTACGGCTCAATAATCACAGCTGAACATCTAAAACTTTAACAATTTTAGCATAACACGTTTTAAAAATCAATTTACTTTTCAAATATTAAGAAAGAATGTTTGTAAAGTCATCTTTTTTTCAATGGAAAAAAAAAGAGAATCATCTGTTTATTGTCTAAACAAAATTCTCTCAAATTTCCTTCTCCAAATGACAATCTGGGAAAAATAATTTAAACAATGCTTCCCTAGAAAAATGTTTAACACATTTTTGATATTACTTTCCTTCTAATGAGTGGCTTTGAAGCTCATTTGAAATTTAAATATAGAAACATATGTTGACTAATTTCTTGTGCAAAATGCATATTACTTTGTTTCCTGTAAAAGAGAGCGTTACTTCTTATTTTGAATATTTTCCTTCTTTTGAAGTTAATTGTCAAACTCTGTTCTGGTTGCTGACTCTGTTCTTTTTCTTTGTTCAGTCGTAATCTTTGTCGATGCAAGTTTCAGACATGTTTTCTGAAATGAAAGTCTTTTCGGGAACGTATTTTATGCCTAAACTTTTAGGGTTTTGGGTAAATGAAACGTGTTATTAAAATGTTTATAAAACTATTGGGTTTCCAGAATCTTTTTGTTTGGGACTGCAACAAAACCGAAAGAGATATTGGGAAGATATTGAAAAATTGTACTTATTTATTTATTCTTTTTTTAAGGTATGAGCCTGACTTCAGGCACTTTAAAAAATTAATGAAAAATGCTAGTTTTTAATTGAAATGGGATACAAAACTAAAATAAATGGAGTTTTAATGAAGAGTGGAGATTTTAGTGAAGCAAAGTTCACTGTAAACTTTGAAGTAATGGTAAATTTAAGTGAATGTTGGTAAAAAATTGCATTTATTCCACACCTTCTGTAAACAATTCTAATTAATGTTTTAAAATAATATTTATGCAATTGACAACTTACATATTTATCAGTGTTATAAACGAAAAGCATTGCCAAAGTTCCAATAGTTATGAAATAATTTAATTTTTATATGAAAAGTAAGTAATTTTTCTCAAAAAAAGTATTTTTCGAAGACAAAAATGGTCATAAAATCAACAAATAAATAGGGAAATAATATATTCTGCTTCATAACACAGCTAGCAATCACCAGAATATCCTGGTAAAACTATATGTTAATATCTTAAACACGTTATGAGATATGACATTTATCGTAAAGAAAATTTATGAAAAACTTTTTTTTTCAGAAAATGCGTTTAATAATTTCAACACTTCAAAATGCTATCCTCTTCCGGTTCATTATTTCTTGTGTGTCTTAGCTTTTAATTATTGTAGAAGCAAATGCAAAACGGCATTGAAATCCTTATCGTATGATCTATAAAATAAGCAAATAAATAAATAAATTAATTAAAAAGTAAAATTTAGAAAATTTTCACAAAACAAGGATTTTTCGGGTAGTCTCATACCTTAAGCACTAAAGAACTTATTGATTTAAAGTCTAGAAAAAGTGTCGAAAATTTTGCGAAATCGTATTTTTCAATTTCCAAAATATAGTTTTAAAAATGTTTCATTCATTAAATTCTGAATTTTTTAAAAGCGTTTTCCGTACTCTAATGTGATTCCGCAGTTTAAAAGGTAAGGAGCGTCCTTGTTGTCATGCTTGGGAATTTTCGGGAACGAAAAAAAAAAAAACATGGAAATTTTCTCTTTGATTTAATTAAAATATTGCTTGCATGCGAAAAGAGAGCGGGAACAAGTTGCTTTAAGGGGATAGTTTACCCCTCCTCCAAATTTGGTCAAAAATCAATTTTACTTTTTAGATATTAAATGAAAGTCTGTTAAATTCCGAATATTTTGAGATGTTATTTTTAATCATATGCCAATAATATCACGAGGTATTGTAAAATTTGTGCATACACTCAGCGCAACTTCATTGGCAAACTCTTTAAATGGATTTTTCTCCAATTAAATGGATTCATATTTTCTACACATTCATGGTTTTCTACACATTCATATTTTCTACACATTCATACTCATTCATTTTCTACACATTCTTTAAATGGATTCATATTTTCTACACATTCATGTTTTAAAAATGCTAAAACTTTTTTTTGAGATAAAGATTCAAATATTTTTGCACATATTTTTTATTGTATATCTGGCATATCTGTGCCTGGAATTTGCCTTCAGTTTCATTTTTCTTTTATTTCAGAAATTATATGAAGATATGTTATTTTTTATTGTTTTACTCTATATAGTATATCAATAGAAAATTCACATTAAACGTGCTATTAGATGTATCTAAAAATCCCTGTACAGTCTTTTTTAATATATCTTTCTTAAATAAATGGGACAAAAATCTTTATTTAAAAAAATGTTAGATTAAAAAAATAATTTTTATTATTTTTTTAAAATTTTACTTAAATGTGTATTTTTAAATGATTTATTATTTCAAAACGTACTTTTGGCTTGCCTTTAGTTCATCATTTGTACTATATTTTTTAAAATGAAGAAAAATATTGAAATGGTAAACTGTCCCCTTAAGTAAATGAGCATAGTAATACGCGAAAGACGAATAGGGCCTATGCATGGATAATGATATATTTTTAATATACAGCAATATAGTGATTGTTAAAATCTGAAAGGACTTCAGGGTCTTTTAAATCATTAAAAAGTTTATTCTTATTATTGTTATTGTATTAACGGAATAAATAATGGCAGTTCCCAAGAGAGTTGAAAAGTGTTTGCGTTTTAATTTCGTCTGACTGCTAGTGTTCAAATTATAGTTAAGATTCATCGACTGCCGTAACATGTAAGTTTGTGATTTATAAGTAATATTATAATTATATATATATTTTAAGAGAGACGGTGTATATAGTATTAATGATACTAATGACACTTTTATAGAAACACACACACACACAAAGTCCGATACATTATGGCCTTATTTAAAGTGTATTTTAGGGAAGTTAATTCTTTTTGATAAAAGAAAACAAATAATTATATAGTATTGAGATTTAGAAAGAAATCACCTTGCCATTGAAAACAGTGCATGTAATATTTATCTTTTTTCACATAATTTCCGAATTGGATTATTTCAAGTGGCGCACTGCATTTTTGTGCCTAATTATTTTTTTTAGACAGATTGAAGAGTTTTAAAATTATTTCGTGCCCGTAAATAATATTACTTCTTACAATTTGTGATGGTGCAACAAATGGACGAATTTGTACACTCCAAAAATCGAACAGTTCATGATCCCCTACCAATTATCCCAAAAATTAATTCTAGAATCCTTCCTCAGAACGGCAATTTTATGCCCACACGCTATTACTTTTCCCCTAAACTAAAGCCTATTCCAGTACTCATAGGCCCCCACCATGTCCGCGTGCATAAGACACTGAACATGGTAGATGGCTAAGTGTGGAGGTCCTGCGCTCGGGCCTCTAGCAAAGGCTATATTAAGCGGAAAATTACTGACCAAGATTTGATTGAACGGTAAACCTTCATTCAGTAATATGCTCATATGTCTGTTTTTGACAAAATTTACATGATAGGGTCCAACTGAATCCATTTTAAGAGTGGTTCTCAGCGCCCAATTTGACTTAATACATTGAAAAAATGATATATTGACTCGTATATCGAAAAAAAATAAAATAGCTAAACTACTCGCACAATTTAGATAAAATCCAAAAAGACTATTTAAAATTTTGAAAAAAAAAAATGAAAAGAGAAAGTATAGAAACAGAAAAAACAAACGAGCATGGAAAATTAGCTGATTCAATTGACATTAGAAGAAAATTTCTTCAAAATCTCGAAAGTTATTTAAAAATGAAAGTAAAATAAAATAAAATAAAGCTAACGCATACTTTACATCAGTACTTCCTAAAGGTTCCGAAAGGGGGTTCGTAAATAGTTGTTTAGGGATGCCAATATTCAAAATTTCCCTTTTTCTGGTGAGGATCTAAACTGTGGTAGGCATACCCGAGAAGAGAGAAAGTAGTTTTGGAAAATGCAAACGGTAATGTAATCTGTCATTGCTCCTGGGTCATTCCACGTCAAATCAAACACAAAACTGGAAAAAGTTCACCACACCAACTTAGATTTTCCTCAAATTTTATATAGAGGATTTATAGGCTAAGGTATCAACAAATCTCAATTTTGAAGGTTCTAAGATAATTAGTTACAGAGAAATTAATTATGCAAATTTTTAAGTTTTCTGCAAAACGCGCAAACTTTTTTTTCAATTCCTTAAATAACTCCTTACCTGTAAAAGTTACTGAAGTGAAAATTTGCTTCTAGGAGTAACTTTTTACGCTGATTCCAAAAATGTTATCGAAATTAGCGCATCTTCAATAGTTTACGCATGAGCATCGCATTTGCTAAAAAACATCATGAATTTTTTTCGGCATGTCTGATCACAGACACATGTTTTAAATTTTTATATGTTGTTAAGATGGAATAACCCTACATCTCAAAAAAATTTCATCTTGGCTTTCTGCTCAGGAGAAGAGAAAAAAAATTGTATGTATGTACCTATATATAAGGAGCTTCATATGCAACATTTATACTGAACATGAAAAAAATCAGAAGCGTTAGTCAATTTTATTATGTCTTTTAAATTGATATCAGAAATTTAACTACTACTCCAGGCATTTGCAAAAACTAGAAAATACATAAAAGTGCTTGCATCGGAAAACGTAAAACAAACAAACAACAAAAAATGTATGTCACACACAGTGTTAAATTAAAAATAATTCTAAAGTTAAAATTTTGAATTACTTTTAATTTAATCCTGTTGTTTTTGGCGGTCATCCATCAGCCAATAAATCTTTGGAATTCTGTATGACATTCAAGTCAATAGAAGGAACAAAGTTTATTGAAAGAATTCAATTCTTATAAGTTACACTACTTATTTACCTTTAACAGAATGCGAACAAAATTGTGCTTTGGCTAGTTTTGTGGATGGATACAGCAATTTGAAATAGGTTTTACTGTATACTGTATTAATTTTTTATTGTTACAACAAGTAACATAGCAATGTCAGGCACATTGTCAAATTACACATTTGGTGATATATTGCAAAATAAATGTCATGTAACCAGTTATTCACGGCAAACTTTTACGTCTACCCTCCTGGGAGGATTATATTCGAAATGTTCTGAAATCGATTTTTAGGCATTCTTGAGTGTTGTGTATTTTACAGCAAGAATTTTATCGATATCTCTTTTCTTCTTTGAGATCCCGCAGAAAATGTGAAAACAACATTTTGGGCTTTTATCCTCCATAAACTACGAACTTTGGAAAATACTCTCTAATCTAGCACCTACGCTATAAAATTACACTCGTGCTAAATTTCGTGTTATTAGCTTCAGTAATTTTGGCTAGGAAAACGGATAGAACTTTCCGGTATGTATGCTATATATGTCCGGTATGTATTCTATATATATATATGGTTTACTAAACATTGTTCTTTCTTTTGAGTTCAATATCATACAGAATTCCAAAGATTTATTGGCTGATGGATGACTGCTAAAAACAAAAAGGTTAAATTAAAAATAATTCTAAATTTTAACTTAGAATTCTTTTTAATTTAACATTGTTTTACATGCATTTTTTGTTGTTTGTTTGTCTTACGTTTTCCGATGCAAACACGTTGATATATTTTCTTGTTTTGGAAATGCCTGGAGTAGTAGTTAAATTTCTGATATCTATTTATAAGACATAGGAAAATTGACTAACGCTTCTGAATTTTCTCATCTTTAGTATAAATGTTGCATATGAAAATCCTCATACATAGGTATATACATACATTTTTTTTTTCTCTGCTCCTGAGCAGAAAGCCAAGATGAAATTATTTTGGGGTGTAGAATTATTCCATCTTAATAACATATAAAAATTTAAAGCATGTGTCTGTGATCAGACATGCCGAAAAAAATTCATGATGTTTTTTAGCAAATGCAGTGCTCATGCATAAACTATATAAAATACGCAAATTTCGATAACATTTTTGGAATCAGCGTAAAAAGTTACTCCTAGAAGCAAATTTTCACTTCAGTAACTTTTACAGGTAAGGAGTTATTTAAGGAATTGAGAAAAAAGTTTGCGCGTTTTGCAGAAAACTTAAAAATTTGCATAATTAATTTCTCGGTAACTAATTATCTTAGAACCTTCAAAATTGAGATTTGTTGATACCTTAGCCTATAAATCATCTATATAAAACTTGAGAAAAATCCGAGTTGGTGTGGTGAACTGCACTGTTTGATCTGATGTGGAATGACCCTCCTTTGATATTTAGCCATTTATCTATCTACCAAATTTCGTTTCATTCGTTTCAATCGTTTTCAAGCAATTCGCGGACAAACGATCCGTCCGCTAGCCCCGAATGTTGTAATCACTTAGTGCACGAAACGGAATTACAGTGGACTCTCGCTACAATGACATCTATCTTACGCGAGATTTTCACTTTTAACGTATCTCAGAGCTAACGCGGATTCCTCGCCCACAACAAGAGATTTTATTTGTCATCAGTAAGAAGCGCAAAAAAAGAGCGAGATGCGAGGGGTAATTAATTTATTCGTGATTTGCTATTGAAGAAAAGAGCCAATCGACGAACAATATTTCATCACTCCTAGCATCACAGAGGGCGGAAGCATCCAGACTGCCTAGTATAACCTGACTTTATTTATTAGGGAGTTTGCGCAGGCCCGGTTCCACTCACGGTAATGCTAACGTTAAATGACATTGGACAATAAAGCGCATGCGCACGGATAAAATGCGAAACATGGTTGGTCAAAATACTCCGTATAGCGGATAGCGTTAGCGTAGGAAGAAACGGTATGCACAAACTCCCTATTACTTTGTGTAAGAAACGGTATTATATAGTTATTTTCACATACGCGTAGGGTCTTGAAATGTATCCTTCATGTAAATCAAGACTACACTGTATATAATATTTAAATTGTGGAAATTCTAAGAAATGTACAGATTTATTTTAACACAGAATATATAAAAGAGAAACTTAACTTCTACACATGGAAAATATCTGAAACACTAGAAAGAAAGTTTTTAAATCAAGCTTTTTATTCAATGATAGACTATATAAAATAAATTTTGAAAAACTTTTCAAGCTCAACACTTATTGCAACACACAAATCTATTTTAGCTTATCGATCATCAACGGAGATACTTAGGAAAACAAGCTTTTAAAAATTCTATATTATTTTACATTAAAAATGTAACATTTAATGATTTTTTAAAAATTAGAAACTCTAACAAGAAAAAATAAAATTATTTAATGTACTTATGATTTATGTAATATGGAATACATTAGTTTGTAAGATGAGAGACTAAAGTAAAAATATGAAAAAAAATTAAAATTTTGATTTCTGGAAAAAAGTAAAGGTGCATTCAAATAAGGAATAATAATTTCTTGGCCAAAAGGAAATGATATAAATAATTCAGGCCCAAAATAATTTCTCTGGATAATTATCCTTTAGTAGAGAAATTTGTAATGTAAATCTAGTACTCATCTTGCATTCCCACTATTATCAAATAAGGCATTTGAATAAAATTTTCCATTATTTTTTATTTATGACACGTATTCTATATTTTGTTTTATTTCTACTTCTTTCCAAATATTTTCAATTTGATATTTCAATTTGATATTTTCAAAGTCTAATTACTCATGAAGTGGGAATTATTCCTGGGAAAGAAGGGGCATATTTTGGAAGTTGAGGACAATCTTTATGATAAACTGGGAAAAAAGAAATAATTTAAATTATGTATTAGGCAGGAGCGTAAAATATTTTTTTCTGAAATTATTTTCTCGCTAGCTCGGAAAAGTTGTAGAATGGTCTCGGAAACACGCGTACAAAACTTCAAATTAATGAATCTTCCGGTTCCACATCAGTGTTTAAATATGCAAAATTAGTCGAAAATGATGTAAATTTTAATTTTTCGATGATATTTTAATTATCTGATTTTCTATTTCCGTTAACGCGGAAAAACGTTGGACGAATGTACAAGAAATATAAATGCAAAGTTTTAGAGTAATCAATAAATACTCTCCGGTTACACTTTTGAATATAAATTTGCCCAAATAGTCAAAAAGGGTGTAAATTTTCACATTTCGGTGATTTTTTTTCATATTCTGATTTTCTCTTTTCCGCTGGCGTGGAAGTATAAGTCCTGTTGATATGCTCACAACACAGAAATTTAGGATTCGAAAGTACAGGTCTGAAAATTAATGAAAAAGTTTAAAAAACTGGAATAAAAGTGGAAATGCAATTGCAGCTGCTTCATGCGTAGATTTGGAGGTATCTTATCCCTTTGATATTGTAATATTGGTGAGGTATTAGGGCAGTGATATTTTCATTCAAAGGCTGCATTAGATGTCTGAGTAGCAGCTTGTAACTATGAAGCTGATACACGTACCAATGAAAGCATATGTTTATGTGTGTGTGTGAAGAAAATATTAGGTTGTAACGAAAGTTTCCCGCCACCGAAAACATCGTCAGAACGCAGTTCGCATTGGCGTATTTGCTCATATTTTGTCGAACTATTTTTGACATTTGAAAGAAAGAGGCTTACTTTATAACACTGTGTTGTGAAATCTCTGAAAAATATAGTTATCATTAAGTACAAGGTGTCTCCAAATGGAACTATAGCTCTAGAGGATTAGAACCATCATTAACTTCCAGTTGTGTTGCAAAAAGTCAGCTCTAGAATATCAACAAATTATGAGTACAGCTTTAAGTACTATTGTTGTATAATGTGACATTGTGCAGGTTTGGTACCGAAAGTTCAAATACAGTTATCTAAGGAGTTAGAAGTTAGTTTTTCAGGCAGATATGGCGGAAAACTTTCGTTACAACCTGATACATTTTGTATGATAAAAAAATCCCACATTGGGGGGTTTCATAAAAAGTAATTCTAAACGGTGGTAAACACCATCTTTAGTTTCTTTGTTTACTGCGGTCCCTTTAAGTGATATCAATATGACCTTCTGTGTAAAATTTCTTTATATTTTCATCAATGCCTTCAGCAGAAGAGGCTATTCTTCACACATTATCTATCTAATTGCGGTAAGAGTCTTCTATTACTGTCATGTATTTTTCAAGCACCCTTTGCTGATACGGTGTTCCCTCAATGTACTTTTGAGTTGAGGTTTGATCTCTCCGACCGTCAAAGTACAGTCCTTTCAAGCTATTGATGGCAATGATCTGAAACCTTGTACTTGATTGTTCCATGCGATATTTCTTTCTTTCCCTACTTATCTTGTACCTACTATCTATAACATTGGCTGTGTAGTAATGTGCCACAACTCCTAAGTCTTCAAGAAGTGCACTAGTTACTGTTGCGACAGCTCTGTAGGACACTCTCCTCCTATCGCTCGCGCCAAAGAGGACTGGAAGATGGGTTTTTTGTGATACACATTTAAAACTTCCTTTTAATCGAGATGTCGTTGAAGATTTATCAGTAAGATGCCGAGATTGTTGCTCTTCAACTACATCAGAAGAAAGATACCTTACCTCAAAATCTTCTCATGAAGCAGCTGTGATATCGTATCCAATTTTATTCCACTTTCATAAACTTTTATATTCCTTTTTAGACCTGTACTTTCGTGTCCTAAATTTCTGTGTTGTGAAAATATCAGCTATACTTATACTTCCATGCCAGCTCGAAGAGAAAATTGGAATTTGAAAAAAAATACTAATATATGAAAATTTTCTGCTATTTTGTCAAATTCAGACTCGAAAGTGGAATTGGAAGATATTTATTGATTACTCTAAAATTTTGTATTTGTACTTCGCGTATATTCTTCCAACTTTACCGCGTGAGTGAGAATAGAAAATATGAAAATTAAAAATCACTGAAATGGGGAAATTCACATCATTCTCGGCTAATTTTTTTGTACTTATCTTGTACAAATCTATACACATCTTCTGTGGAACCAGAAGATGTTTATAGATGAATCTGAAATTTTTTACTTATGTTCCGAGACCATTCCTCAACTTTTCAGTGTTAACGGGAAAGTATTTCGAAGAAAAGTTTCTTACCTATTATATATAGACTTATGAATTTCAGTGCTTTAAATTCGTACAACAGAAACGTTAAATCAAGAAAAATTCGAAAATTTAATGCAAAATTTACACAAAACATAAAGTTTCAATTTATTTATGAGTTACTTTCTTGGAAAATTTAATTCTGTTAAAACCTGTTATATCGGAGTTTGAACTTTTCACCGAAACCCTATTCCTAAGTTACCTACAAAGGATATATAACAAACTTTTCAGGTTATCTATTCTTTAATATTTTTCGCTGAATATTACGGACATGTAGTTTAAAAAACTTTCTATTAGTTAAAAATCAAATTTCTGTCTGCCTATCATTGAATTCTTTGTAACTCTTATAAATATGAAATTGATTATCCCGAAATTTTTTTGAAAAAGGTTTTCATAGCAAGAGTAGAACAAAGGAGTTCCAATGCATTACGGACTGCAGTCAGTTATTGTTTAAACATCATCTAGAAATGTTCATTTGTTTATTTAACCAATAATTTCTGAACGGAAAGAGCTGTAGTCATAAAAGCAGTATCATACTGCATGTACAGTTGCCCTGCACTACGCAAGGAAACCGCTTTCAGCTCAATTTGGTGGATAAATTCTGAGTTAGCCTTCTTATTTCTAAAACGATTTAAGATAATAGAAAAAATTCAGTTACAATGTTGTTCAATGGCATCGATTTACTATGAAATTTAATTTCCACAATTATTCTGCGGATGGAAGGCATAAAATGCACGTCTGTTTGGTCGAATTTTCCAAACCGCAAGTTCATTTATCCTTCATTCTGAAAGTGTTTTCTGTCAGCAACAATATACACCTGGACTATGGTCTGATATTCCTGCTGGAAGTTTTACAATATGGCCGGTGACACGCTGGCAAAAGCATCAGTAATACTTTTTAGGATTTTTCCTTTCATGCCTTCAATTTCTAACATTAACATATTCAAGGCCTTTTCTTAATAATAGGTGATACTGAAAAACTTTGTAATTGAGATAAAAAAGCTTAATACAATTTTAGCCGCTAGGTGGCTCTGTAAGCGGTTTTCTTGAGTAGCGCATGACAACTCTACTATACCTAGACTCCACTTTTATGACTAGAGCTCCTGCCGTCCAGAAATTATTGGGGGTGACAACGGAAAACTGTATAGATACATATGCAGGTTTATAAAAGATACTTTCCATCGAAAATAGCGTATGCGAAATTTAAACTTTTTTAAAAGCAAACAAGAAAAATTTAAAAGCATAATTTATCGTAGATTTTATTAAAAAATGCACTTTAGAGAACCAGTGCAGTAAAGTTACTCTATATTATTGATGTTCATAGAAGCATACTCTCAGAAAAAAAAAAAAAAAAATAATTGTAGTAGTATTTGCGGCTTTTTCACGGGAGATGACAAAATTACCTTCCTTGTTTACATTTCAAGAGTGGAAATTGAAAGAAATACTTTTGAGGCATTGTTTTATTTACGTTAAGTATAAATTTAATTACTCAAGGATACCAGTATTCGAAAATTTCCCTTTACTGGTGAGGATACAAATTGTGAAGCATATATATCTGAGGAGAGATTAGTAATTCTAGACTATACAATCGGGGATGTGATCTTCCTTTACACGTTCGACATTCAAAAATTTATCTAGTTACCAAATTAAATTTCATTTGTTTCAACCGTTTCAAGCGACTAGCAGACTGATAAACTGATGAAGATTGTTTTAACTACGAGTAACTGTGCATCAAGAAGGATGGTCGTGTTCGAGAATTTCAGTGCATTTGACATAATTTATAAGCCTTTTCAAAGATTCTTATTCCCTTTTGATGATTGCATTCAGTAGATAATATATATTACGAAGGCCTAATTACTCACAACTGTGTAAATTTCTTCATGAAACTAATTTTTTTTTCTTTTTGATGTATGGAGAATGAATTCATTTTGTTATGAAATAGAAAAGAAAAGACAACTAACAAACAAACTTAAGAAACTTTCAGAAATTTTGCTACCTTGTCATTCGTAAAAATAAAATAAAATAAAGATGGCGAGTACAAAGGATTTTTCGAAGAAACCTTGTGCAAATTTGCACAATCAAACAGAACGAAAAACTCCAGCTCAGACAGGAACTGTTATTTTCGTGAAAATTTGAATTTTGCCAGCAGTGTGCTAAAGGAAATATTAACATAAGGAGCTACGTGACTTAAGCTTTTATTATTCGTTAGATCGGATCAAGTTTGTTGGAAAATATTAAAAGAAACGCATTTTTCGAAATGGTAGGAAATTCTTTCTTAAGATCTGCTAAAAGTTTTATTTCCTTCGGAAAGTTAGTTGGATTAAACATTGCGTAAGCTGATAGAAAGAAAAAAATGTCTGGGAAATGTGTATATTTGTCTAATTCTAATTATCTTAAGAATATATCGAGGAAACGTATTCATAAGAATATAAAATAGTTTATTTTAACAAGTGAATCGGTCCCTACAAAGAACAGATAAGAAATTATTTTTTCCAAATACAGTAAATTACCGTTTTTTTTAGTATATTTTATGTGAATTCTAATAAAATAAAAGTACTACACACTTTAAAGCTTTATCACGACATTTCACCGAAATGCGTCCTTGAAAATCCACGAATTTGAGTAATGTACTTTTTTTTTAATCACTTTCTGAAGTTTTGGCTACTTTACGCCGCACCTGAGGTCATTTATGAAGGGACACCCAATAGGTGACTTTCATTACCCCTAAGAAGAACATCGCAAGCACCAAGTCCATGCCGGAAATCAAACCGGATATTGAATAATTACAATTATATATGTAATTTTGTGAGATTCTGCAATCGAGATACAAATAGTGCTTTTACGCTTTTTGATGGAGAACATGTTTTCATAAAATTCAATACCGTATACTACGAAGGTGATTCGAAATGTAAGCTAACAAGCTCTTTAACCAAAAACGTTTATTCAAACGAAACGTTTATTCTACTCCTTCGTCCGTATTACGACAAATATTGGTCATCGTAGCAGATTGTAATAGTTGCCCGTCTATGGCTGCATCTCCCGGATGCCGAACAGTAGTTCGAAGTTGTTTCCAAAGTATATGAACCACAAATAGACTGACATTCAACCATCTGGACACTTGTGCCAGACTTGGTCCTGCCTCTACTCTCCCAATAACTCACTATCGCAGTTCTTCACGCTTGGAAGTTATTGTTACGAACTGGCTATCCCCGATTTCTTACCTTATAATCACATCAAAAATTGGAGGCTTATTTATGAACATGCATTAGAACATTTGACGTGCCTAGAAAATTATTTATTCTGGCTGCAACGACACTAATTTGAATATTAAAAATTTACTCAGCGGGTTATCAATATTTTTGTGATTTTTCCTTAATTTTTGGAAACCAGTGTATATAAACATTGATGAAGCATGCAGCCAAAAGAAAAAAAAGATAAATTTTACTAACAAACACTAAATACTAGGCAATGACTAAATGCCACACATTAAATGCATTTATTCAAGAATGTTTTGTCATCCAATTAAGTGGGAAAAAATATTTACTGGAAACATCCGGAAATAAAAGAGCGCAGAAAGTAATCTATCACCTGAAGTGATAAACACTTTATGAGGATCTGGAATTCCTGACACATTCTTTGCTTATCATGCCTTATTTGTGTCTTACGTAATACCGAGATTCGTCGTTTCTGATTTTCGGTGTTATCTAATTATAGTTTGACCTGTGTGTTTCTGTACTGAAACGGGCTTACGTATATTTATTACTATTTGGGCGTTCCTTCTTAGCACGGGAATATAAAAAGTTTCCTGAATGCTAAATTGCAAAATACCTGAAGCATGAGGATGCTTTTAAGTTAGCTAAGGGTATAGTAGGACGGCATATTCAGTGTTTTCGTAAGTGTGACTTCTTGTAATACCTTGAGGAACAAGGTTACGACGTTTCAGAATTATACTGTTTTAGGTGTATATTAGGCTAGAATTATTCTATATTAAAGTTTTTAAAATATAGATTTAGTTGCTCTTAAATTGCTTCATGATAGTGCATGGTTAAATTTCGATTGAATGAAAATCCAAGATGGAAATACATCGACAAAAATTGCAATGAAAATTTAGCTCAGCATAAATATGCACAAGATGTTATGAAACTTGAAAGATTATTGTCGACCTACTATGTTACTAAGTTTCATTTTATTCGTTGAGTACTTTTAAGTCGTTGTGAACCGTCGTGTACTCAAAATGCCGAAAAAGCACCGATTTTTTAAGCTGAGTAACTACCTATCATGTGATAGAATGTTTATACATACTACCGTGTCTGACCTCCTATACAGACACCCTGAATATTTTTTCTTTTTTCAAAGCGGATAGGCCGCCCTTTTAACCCCCCCCCCCTTTTTGGGTATTGAACTGAGGCTTAATCTCTGTATCTCCCATCTGAAAACGCAGTGGCTAAGCTTCCCTTCTGCGCTTCTCTTCAGTGCAACGCTGGGTTTCAGCGCAGTATTCAAATACCAACGTTTTGAAGAAAAGTCGAGAAAATAAAGGAACTTTCACACTTGCGTTTTCGCATCGGTAGGAATTGAATAGGTTAAGAGTGTTTTGAAAATGGGTGAATAATGTAAAGTTGCTTTCATGGTAAAATTTTCCTGCGGCTTTTAAATTATTATTAAAAAACAGCATTTGAAATAAAACAAACAAGGTTTGTAATTATTAAAAAAAGTAGGCTTCTAAATTACATACAGGATTTAATATGAAAATATATTTTATGATATATCAGTGTTATAAATAATTTAAATTACCGATGCGTTGCAGTGAAAACTGTAATCAAGTGGAAGGAATTTTACGTCACAACCGCTTGGAGTGTTAAACGTGAGTTCAGTGTATGATAAAACTCCACAAGAACTCGACATCTGCTTGCACTTTTTGTGGAATGAAGATAATAGTGTAGCTCAATAATTTCCCGTTAAGTTGCTTATAGCGGTTTTCACTAAACATCATGACTCCGCAAGTTAGGTAACCTGAATGGCTAGTTTGTCTCTCAGAGACAATGTGGAGATTATATTGGTTAGATGTCGTGCTAATCCTTGTATGATATGTGCTGTGCATACTATATGTTACGTGTCTTGTGTTGTATATGTATTGTTTAGTACTTGCTAAATACTGTTTTTGCTGCTAGCCTTTGAAGAAACCTGCTCTGCTGAGTTTGACTCACGGGTTTAATGTTTAATAAATACTGCCATTAACCCTTTAACGCGCAGTGTTCCCGCTCTGGGATCACCAAACTCTGGCGTTTTGACTGTTGCCAGTCACGAAGAGTAGATTTGATTTCTATAAAAATAGTTGCGGGTGACATAGCTCCACGGGAATCCTTTACTTTTTAGCACGTCATTTCCCGTAAAAAAATTGTCACGATTATTTTTAACAGCACTGACATCTGCTGCAAAATAGAAGAATGCGAGAACAGCTGGATAGATTACCCAATGCTGGAAAAAGGGCAGCCGTTGCCATCGCTCGACTTAACTACCAGCAATATGGCGGACGATCGAAACGTTCATCACGTACCACAGATCTAGAGACCCTTTTTTTGACGCAGCTAGCTGTGCCCGCCATCTTGCTAGTAGTTAAGTCGAGCAATGGCAACGGCTGCCTTTTTTCCGTCATTGGGAAAGGGTTGAGCCTCAAAGGGGTTAAAGTGTTAACAACAGCATTTGAAATAAAACATTTATAAAGATTATCAGTTTCCTTCCCCCCCATCTTGAATTCCAATATTCTTATTCATCTGCAACCGAGAACATCTTTCAATAAATTCACTTGTTCCCTTTTGATATTTCTGATCTTAATATCAACACTCAATGGTAAAGAAAAAAATAAAGAAGAGAATGTAACAGGATTTGTTATAGAGGTTGAATTAATTATACGAAGGAAGAGATAAGAAAAGAGAAATATTCTTACACCGGGGAAGTTTTATTTTAATTAATAATTAACTTCTACACAAAAGAATAATATTTGTGTTATTGATTACGTTCTAAATAAGCGACGAAAAATAAATTCCTCTATTATAAATGAACAAAAGATGCAGAGGTCTGTTTTAATTGAATCATGATTATTATTCTAAGATGAATGAACACTGAGAAGAATATTAATTATTGCACTGAATACAATAAACATTTCAAAAGTAGGTTTAGTAAGATTCTTTTCTATAGAGCAAAACATACGTAAAATGAAAACGTTCAAACAAGTTTTCACTATTCAATATAATGTGTATGGGTGAACAATTTTATACTTATCCCATAAATTACCTGTCATTACGCTTCAACAAATCTATTGTATTTTCGATTATAATATTTTAAACGTACTATAAATCGAATAAATTAAAGCATTATGCAGTCTTTTAAGAGTGCTATGAATCGAATAAAGTAACGCATTGCGCTACAAATGCAGTAATTTTTAAAAGAAAGTACTCAAAAGAACGATAGCACCTAATTCAATAAAAATAATAATAAAGTCTCAGATGAATGTATATTTGCAAATAAAAAAACTCAAAATATATTTGCGTGTGGTTCTAAAGAACCCCATGTCTACTCTAAGTTTTGGAGGTAACCACGCAAAATTCCGAGCGGTTAGGTCGGCGGACGCGACATGTTTTTCAACCAGGCACCTCCCGTCTCTTCGTGCAGATCGCTATGCGCTCGGTCACTGATCTTTGTTTGAACATGCCGTTGTGGTACATTTTAAAATATTTCTACTAGAAAACTGAAACAACAGATTTTATGAGAATAGGATAGGTTTATGTTCATGTGACTCAAGATACATTTAGTTATCAGTATACGATTGATACATTATTTGCTTTTAAACCTTTTTTTCTTTTTCTTAAAACCTTCTTATAAACCATTCCAAACCTATAATGCTCTTTTGAGGTATAATGCAATGCTTAAACAGCTTTTGAAGCAATCAAATTACGTCATTGACTCAAAAACTTATATTGTGTCGTTACAAGTTACTAGCGTTTAGAAGTATCCAGAAGAAAAGAAGGCAATTGAAAGTTTACGTCAAACTTTTTAAAAAAGTTTTGAAGCGGATTGTTTGCGGTGGTGTATATTCTGCGTTCTTTGTCGGCCCATACCCCGACGGCGACGGCGTGGTGCAAGTATCCGGCGGAGGGGGAGTGGCGCGGCAGCGCAGACCTTTATACCAAACAAAGGTCATCAAGATATACGAGCTGACCCAAGCAGCCTTTCTTGTAACTAAGGGATGCCACTTGTATCCAGAGCTGTATTTATTAAACATAGATTGTAGGATACCCATAGTGTTCTTGCCTTTGAGAAGCACCCACATGAACCCTGACTCAACATGAGGAGGGCCAGCCCAATCGTGCGGGCCACCAGGTGAACCGGATGAATGGGGTATCTTTTCAATCATGTCTTATGTAAGTTACTGCTACTCTGCTAGTACATATTTTTCGGGTTATTTTTCGGCTTTTTCGAGATCTATTGCAACCATTTACCAAGCTCGGCCTGCAGTAGAATTCGATGTCACGTGAAAAATATTAATTTTATATCATTATTCAATTCAAATATGAAAGCAGGGGAAAAAAATGAAAATCTTACTTGTAAT
Organism: Cheiracanthium punctorium; assembly: GCA_038373885.1. Lineage (NCBI taxonomy): Eukaryota > Metazoa > Arthropoda > Arachnida > Araneae > Cheiracanthiidae > Cheiracanthium > Cheiracanthium punctorium. The sequence goes on along the minus strand of JAWZYV010020167.1, from coordinate 511,634 downwards.
TTAATGACTGCCTGTGATTTGTGACTATCTTACTTGTAATTTAATGACTGCCTGTGATTTGTAATTACTGCTTGTAAAAATAAACTACATTTTCCAACTTGAAACGAAAACCATTATCGAACTTATTAATAAAAAAAAGTAAACGACCAACGACCCTAGTAGTAAACGGTCATCAGTTCCTGAAATGCCGACCAGTGCAGCGAAAGTCGGGCAAGGTTCTTCATCGCATCGGGGGGGGGGGGGACTCATCGCGGCTCTTGCTCCCGTATGTCCGGAATACAACCGGAATAGATGATGGGCACGGGGGGGAAATTTGGGCGTGGAGACGAGGCAATTAAGGTGTGGAATCTATGACCTTTGTTGAAACTGTGCAAACGATGCAAATTTGTGAAAATCGTATTGCATATTTCTTTTAATATTTGAATTTATAGATGTTTTCATACCTGCATTTTTATCTACTTAATGTCATAAGCGCAGCTTGACAGAAGAGTTTGGGGGCAACAAGATATTACTCGTATTTTAATGAACATTGCCTTCAAAGTTTGAGGGAAAATAAGTTTTAACCCTTTTGGTAATCCTGCCGCCCATTGGCGGCGGCCACGAAACGTTCTGTAGATATTACCACCACCCAATGGCGGCATTCATGAAAAGTTCTTTGGGTACCACACCACCTAAAATCGGAATTTACGGAAAGTTATGTGAGTGTGATTAACATAGCTGCCAACAATTCCAGAATGCAATTAACCACTTTTTGTAAGCAGTAATTTTTGTCTTAGAATAAAGCAAAATTTTTATATTTTTCGATAAATGCCGCAAAACACGTTTTTGTCGTTTACATGCCCGTACAGTGCAACCACTCCTTTGGTAAACTTCCTGTGCAAACCGCTATTGTTGTGCAAACTGCTAATAGGTATTGACAGGCCATCTGACCAGTGGCTTGTAAACCCCCCCCCCCCCCACGAAGCACACGCGCACACATATTCACACACACACACACACACAAATAACCAGCAAGAAAACGCAGCGGATTTAGACAGGTCCATTGGTTGAGTTAGACTAACAGGTGACTTAGAATAAACCAGCACAGTGCATTCCGGATATTTGGAACATATCGGACAAAAGCAGATTGGCCCAATTAAGCGGCTGTCCAATTATCAGAAGTTTAAAAAGTAGATAGTAGATGCTCATTGACAATCGTTGAAAATATGTTTATGAGAGCTATCTTGATAATAAATTTATATATTAATAAATAAATAAACAATCTTTCCTACCGTGAAAGCAGTCACGATTATTAGGTTTTTATTATAATTAAATACAACATCCATATTACGTGCTAGAACAATTTTTCCACACAAAAAAGGATACTAAAACTTTTATCGTATAATTTTATTAACCCGGGATTACTCCCGCTAAAAAAACGAACGGAATTTCTCGCGCAGGGTATCTCATATCCAAGAGTGTTTTTTGTATATTTCGCTGTGCACTAGATACACTAGAGGTAAAAAAAAAGTACAATTAAAACCATACACTACTCGATAGTACTACTCGAAGAAAAATATATAAAGGTGTTTTTATACTCAGAGCTAGAGCCTCTCTCAGAAATTTTACCAGAAGGACTCGCGCATGGTGTTACAAACCCGGAGTGGTAATATTTAAAAACCTATTTGCAGAATCGGACCACAAGTTTTTCCAGTTGTAGGCTATGACCTTTAAGTCTGCAGAACCAAGCCTCATCAATTAAAAAATTAGCTAGGTACATCGAAAACAGAAGATAGCTTCGAACAATAGCATAAGTACTCGCGCAGGGTTTGACACAACCGATGTGGAGATATCCGAAAACCTAAAACAAGAATTTCGAAACAAATTTTGCCATTAAAGGTTATGAACTTAGAGTCAGCTTCACGAGGTTTCATCTATCTTCCAAAGAAAATTAGGAAGGCACATTGAAAATAAAAGACTAGCGGGTATATTATAGCCTGCGTGAGTATTGCCGGGTTAGATGAAAAAAGTTATCAAATGTCGTTTGCTTCATTTTTTTCCCCCGTAGACTTAGCAGTAATGAAGTCAGCACATATATCCAATGACGAAAATGGACTGTCTTCTTTGCCTTCTTGCACGAAAAATCTTCCTAATGTATTACACTGCAATTTCCAGCATCCTTTGTGGATATATTTTCTTGTTCTTCATCTTAATCGGTTTCGTGGCATTCAAACTGTGATTGTAGGGATTTTTTTGATAATTTCTTTTTTTACGATTGCGCTTTCGCACTCTTCGTGAAGATCGTACCATTCACCAGCTTGACGAATAATCTATGATTCCACCACTGGAAGTGAGGAGATAATCCCTCTTATGGGAAGATTAGTGGGAATTAGGGAAAAAGGGTGCCTACAGGGAATTTTTCGCCGTACGCACTAGACAGATTCATTGAGACCAATAATGGGAGAGACACAGATTAAAAGAAATAAGCTCCAAGATCAAGCTATAGATCAGGTGATGAATTGCTCTAAAAGTTCGAAAAATATAAAAAGGGGAAGAAGATCAAGCATGACAATACTTCATGACTCGTTTAAAATGTTAAAATTATTTATTTTGAAAAAAAATCTGACGTGGACAACACAGGACTTCCTTGCATGTCTACGAAATCAAAACTATTTTCGACGCACTTCATCTAAACTTATTTTGTTTGAAAGAGATAAAATGCTGCAGTAATACTAAGGTTTAGCGATTTCTAGCCAAATATTGGTATACTTGAGATAGTTTTCCAGATTTCGTCGATAACCAAAGTAGTAATTGACCGCAGACTTTCAATGAATTGAATGTATCCATACACCTTAACGTATTTAAAGTCATTTGGGTGACCCTGTAAATAAATTACCCAGTCGATTGCAATCAAAAAAGAGATGCTCAGTTAAATGTTGCAATAGTTCTAAATACGAAATTTCAACATTCTACGGTTGAAAGTTTTAGAGTTATATGAAATAAGAAATAATTTTTGGAGCGAAATTTCGGCAAAACTCCCAAAAAAATGACAGACTACAGACATAATATATTGGATATGTCCATAGACATTAATGTATTGAAATCCTTTTGGGTGGTCCTGCAAATAAACTCTCCAGTACATTGGAACCAAAAATTGAGATGCCCGACTAGATGTCACAATAATCTTATATATGAAATTTCAACATTCTACGACTAATATAGTTTTTGAGATATGGGAATTAAATACATGCATACATACAAAAGTCGCCAAGCTTGGCGACTTTTGGCTTAATTCTTGAGGGAGGCACGTGACCGTGGTCGGATCATTACCTGACTATATGGTAGGATGGCATTGTGCTTTAAATGGATGAATGTCTCTAAAACTGCCACTGACCGTAATGTGTTGAAATTCTTTTGAGTGCTCCTGTAGCAGAACTAGAAATGATACAGACACTTTCGATGGAGAGATTTCATTTTGCAACCATTAACAACCTATATCACTTCTGAGTCTTTTGAAACAGCCTAATACCTCTAAAATACGCCTCAATGAATTTCAGCCCATAGAGCGTAATGTATTTAAAATCTTTTGGGCAGCCCTGTACATAAACTATCCAGTCAATAGGGACCAAAAAGGGAGGTGCACAACTAGGTGTTACAAAAATCCTAAATATAATGTTTCAACATTCTACGAACAATAGTTTTTGAGCTATGCGAGTTAGATACATATATACATACGTACAGATGATAGGGGAAAACTGGTCAAAATGATTTGTACATGCATTTATATGAATGTACATCGTACTATGAGATGCATTGCAAAAATTCTTAAAAGTAAATTAAGAGGTAGTCAAAATTGGCGTTTTCGTCGAAATCTGGCTACCGAAATTTTTCGCGATCACATTACTTCCTTATACTTCGTACAAGGAAGTAAAAAGAGTCTTCCAACCTACCGAATAAATGGCATTTTGTCTCAATTAAACGAACACTGTTATTTAAAAGATGGTATTTATTTCTGGACTCTTGTCCCAAGTAACTAGAATCTACTGTAGACTAATGTACCCTTTTTACATATTATTCCGGGAAATAACAATTTACGGTATATAGGAAGCTTGTTTTATTCTTTACTTATTTTCTCTCTGATTACTCTGCTTTACAGAGAGAAAAAGATCTAGAAAGACTCCACTCGACTTTCCGAACACTTACGATTAAGATCATTACCAAGAATTTAAATAAATTTTAATCGATGAATAATTCAGCAAAAATTCTTAGTTTTTTTCAATCTGAGCTCAATCGAATGTACCGTTTAAACGGTAGAGCACTTTCAAGAATTTCCCCCCTTAGACCGCAATGTAAAAGAAATCTTTGTCGTAGGCTTGGAGAAAAACCCATATAAGTCCCATACACATCAAAATCAATAGCAGTCTTACGATGGTGTTCTATAACATATATACCTAATCTGAGTTCAATCGAATGCCCCGTTTAGGAGCTATCGTGTTCACTCACGCACACCATACATCTCGTAAAAATAGCATAAATGAATTCAGAAGACCTCAAAACGTGTAAATACACCAAAATCTCGAAGTCGAATTTTTTCATGATTACAATACTTTCCTTACATGGCACATGTTCGGAAGGTAAAAATCCCATTTCAGTCCCCAAATCAGTTTCTCTTTACGAATGTAAGGAAAAAAATATAATTCCACTTTGTGGGGAAATATACAAACATGGTCGCCGTGAAATAGTACGACGTTAAAAAATGCTGCTAAAACATGGCTGAAAAAAAAGTACAAATTAAGAAAGAGGACATCATTTCCATAAAATCAATCTCATTTTTAAATACAAAACTACTTTAAAGAGAAATATCATCTTACATTCTTTTTCTCAAGGACAATGTCTCATTCATTTTACTTTATCAGATATTAAAAATAATCTTTCTTTCTCAAATACATGTACCTTTAAGAAAATGTTAACGTTAAGTAATCCATGCCGAGAAAAGCAATTTCTGTTGCTCTTATCATTTTAAATTTTCCGTAAATTTTCTTTTTTTTTTGCATTTGAACAATATTTCACGAATTTTTGAACACTTTTCAATTTGGTTGAATTGTAGCGGAAGTCTAATTACTTGAAGGAAATGAGGTAGTGACACAGGCATTCGATTATTTATTTCATACCGGAGTTGAAGACATATCTTTTAAAAGAATAACATATCATGAGTAGTATGAAAAATTCATCGCATTCCACTATGCAGATCAGTAAAAAAAAAAAAAAAAAAAAAAAAAAAATTAGAAAAAGCACTAGACAATATAAAGAGTTTATAAACGTTTTCATAAGTGTGTACGGTTTTTGTACATCGAATTTCACTCGAATTTTTTTGCAGATTAAAACTTGAGCATAAACTTCATATTTGCATTAATAGTTTTATGAAAGTTTAACAGTGCATATGAAAATTAAAGTCGTATGAGTAATTCTATGTTTTGGATTACTGTTATATGAATATTGTGTTTCTATACTTCTAGTTTGTTACGGGTCCACGATAAAGAATAACGTTAACGTTAAAGTTAAACTTTTGTTAAAAACTGAGGAGCAAAAAATTATCCAAAAGGAAAGAAATTTTCTTTAATTAAAAAAAGAGAAAGAAAGAAAAAAAAAACGCACACACACACACAAAACATCCTTTTTTTCATTTAGAAATCTCTTTCTTTCGTAAATTAGAGTCGGTTTCATTCCTTCTTATCGAAAAAAAAACAGGTGGAAAGTTTTATTATGTTTGTTTCGATAGAAGAGGTGTTTTTTTCCCCCCATACCGGATTGTTTCCATTCTCTCTCAATCTTTTCAGAGACGGAAAAAAAAACAGTCCCGGTATGATTTGTTCTTTTAATCCTCAAAGAAAATATCATTGAAAGTATCATAAACATCTACGTAAATTGTATCTCTTAAGGTCTATAATATATATAACCTTAAGGAAAGTCAGAATTTAATGTAAACAGGTAAATTTGAAATTTTAGCAATTTTTTGAAGAGTTTTTCACAGTAAAACGAAAATAGTGAATAGTAATACCTAAAGGCCAAAATGGTAGCCAAAACGTACACCCTCAAGAGGTGTAAATCTATTCAGTCAATTTTACCTCCTTCTAATCAAATTAATTTGGGAATAAAGTACACGTTTTCTACTTCAAATTCTGTAAAATATTAAATACTTATTTCTTTAGGTGTCTTATTTTTCGTTTGCTATTCCACATCTTTCTTCACACTTTCGTTATTACGTTACGTTTAAATGTACATACAATAATATAAATTTTCATAGTTCAAACAGATACTTGTACATAAAACTAAAAAAAATAATTAAATATTGTTTCACTTAATTAATGATTTAACACCAATAATAAAGTTTTAATTATATGAAATTTTTGAGTATTATTATTGAAGAAGTCTCACTAAATACTAGATCAAAGAAAGAAAAAAAAAGGAACACTACGAATTATTTTAACTATGCTAATGCAAAGCTCAAAAGTTAAAGTGTGAAAATTTCCATTAAATCAGTGTCACTTTTAAAAATGTCAACGAATTTCGAAGATAAATATTTACATTACACTTGTCAAAGAAGATATTTTATCCAAAACAGACTTTATCAGATTTATTTTCAATAATTTTACTATTTCTAAAATAAGAAGCGCTATGCAAATACAGTTTAAACAAAAAGCAATCCAATGTCCGACAAAATATCTTTGTTTCGGAAAATTATCAGTGTGCACTTTCTGTAATTTTTCCGTTGTGTGTTTTCTAAATTTTCTTTTTGGTATTTTTGTGCTCCAGCTATCTTCCCCCCCCCCTCTCGTCTTTTCAAATAAATTTTCAATTTGGTTGTACTGTAGCGGAAGTCTAATTGCTTGCAGAACACAGAAAGTTGTCGCGGAAACTTTCGCCATTTTTCTTTCTGTACTTTGAAGTTGAAGAAATTGCTTTTCAAATGAAGAAATGCAACATTAGTAGAGGATTATTTCGAAAAAAATATACTATCGAATTCCAATATTTACAGATACAAATAAAAAGAAAAGTATAACAGAAAATAAAGACTGCAGCATTTCTGTAGTTTATAGCGCGTAAGTTTCACATGGACTCATTTCATTGAGATTTAAGATGAATTAGAATAGAAGCGTGGGATCTCTGATATTTGCATTCCAAGTTTGATTGCTTTTACCATTATTCACATGCAGTTTAAAATTAATGGATATTTCACAATTAAGGTTTTTTTGATCTGGGAAAAAATTCTTTATAGATTGTTCTTTGAGCCAAGCGGCAAAAACTACGAACAGCAATTTATACAGAATGATATTTAGCCCTTTTATAAGAATAGAAGTCCAAATATATGTTTTTGTCCTTTCGAAAACGTTATTTTCTTTTCGCAATATTTCAGCCACGTATGAGAAGAAAATTAAACTCGCTTTGCTACATTATCAAATATATTCCATATTGCTATTTTCCTTGTTAAGTCTTTTTTATAAACTGAAAAGGAAGAAAAAATTCTCCTTTTTTATTGCATATTATATATTTTAAGAGTTTACAGCTTAAAGGATTCATACTGGGACATAAACCCCATCTCACATACGACACTGAATCGTTTAAAATATGAAATATAAATTAGAAAAGCCGTATTATTTAAGCTTAGTAAATTAGTATTAAATGAAATAAATGATAAAATAATAAAGTGAATTTAAATTTCCACGCACCACACAGAAGATGCATCATATGAGTTTCGTTCTTTTTCTGTTAAAAAAAACCCTGCAAATACCTTTTTTTTCCTGTTCTAAGAGTCATTGTATGTTCCCATTATCAATTTAAATTCCACTCTTTTTCAGTTCGTAAAAAAGAAAATACAAAACGATCATACAAAAATCTTCCCCGCTGTGTGCTCAACTAATCGGAAAAATTAAGATATTGTTATTTAAAGGTAAACAATCCAGATTGTGGTTATTTAGAACACTATAGCTTTGAATATTAGGGTCATAACGAAGAAATGTCTAAAATTTTGAATGCAGTATCAACTTTTTCTTACGCAAATCACTCAGATCACTGAAAAAACATAAATTGCTTTATAATTATTCACTTGTGAAAAAACTTTCGTGTGAAACATTTGCAAATAAATACATTGTAAATGACCAATCACAACACAAGAAAGGAGAGAGAAAAGCTTGATTCAGTCCACCGTTCTTCAGAGTCCATTCAGAGTTCACTGTAACTCTATTTTTCGGGAAGCGGAAAATATCATTGCCAAATCAAAACTGTGTGAAGTGCCACTAAAAAATTCAGATTACTGAAATTTTTTTCCCACAAATTAAACGAGTGGAAGAGGATACCGGTGCAACCGTTTTGAACATAGGAACCATAGCTCAGCAGTTACATGCTTCGGAGCTAAAAAACGATTAAAGACTTAACATCGGCTGTCGCTGTTTAATTTCAGTTTAGACTTTTAGGAAAGAAAATAGCACAGGACATCGGGATAAAGGCCCTATCAACACAAGTCGTGGGGCAAAAATTTGGAACCGTTTCAATAATACTGAAGCTTCGGAAAAGCCAGGGGAAAGCTCTAATCTAAATGTTATTGAGGACTTATAGGATGATACAAGATGTCAGTGCAGAAGACAGTTTTCCTTGACAGAGGATCTGAGGTGAACCACTGAATATGAGTGCATGAAAACCTAAACAGTTAAAAAACCATAACTTTTCTGTGGAAAAAGAACATCGGGAGTTGAAACAAGAAATAGATTTTTAAACTTATGAGAATTTTTATTCTTAATCCTTGTATGGAAATTGGTAATTGGCCTTACAGTGCTTACAGGAGTTTAATTAGTCTGTTTTTTTATACATAATTTGATTTTAAAATGCTGATAAATAAATTGGCTTGTATATCGTATTATCTTAAAAATAATTAATTATAAATATTTAAAACATTTTAAAATTTAAAAATTCATTTAATAGAATAATAAATATTTTCAAAAGGCTTTAAAGTTTTTACACGGACGGTAATGTTTACAATCTTCAGAGAAATCAGGCGTCAATATATAAACGGATCCGTTGAGAATTTCATAATTAGTTTTAAGATTTTTGTTCCTGCATTATTACGAATACTTTAATGAAATTTTAATATTTACAAATAAATATAACTCTTTTTTCTATTCATTTTCACAATTAATGCTGTAGCTGCTTTGTAAATAAATTACTTATTTGAAGTGTGAAAAACAAAAAGACAAAGGAAAAGCAAAATGAAATATTTTTTTTTTTTTTTTTTTGCTATGCGTAAACAAAGGGCGAAAATAAAATAAATGAAATAATTCCAGTCTAATCTGTGTCATTTTTTAAAAGATGATGTTTTTCAAGGATAAATATTTATGCTTTTCCTCTGAGAGACAATATCTCATCTAAGACAGACTTTATCAGATTTTTAAAAATATTTCTTTCTTTTTCTTTTAAATGAAATGCAAAATGCAAATACAGTTATACAAAAGACATCTCCTGCATGATAAAATATCTTTGTTGCTTCGGTGAATTTACAGTTTCAACTTTCGATAAATTTTCTTTTGTGTGTTTTATAAGTTTTCATTTTATGTTTTAGCTATCTTTGTCCTGTCTTTTCAAATAAATTTCAATTTGCTTGTATTGTAGCGGAAGACTAATTACTTTCAGTACGAAAGCTATCATGGAGCTCTCGGTATTTTTCTTTTTCCGACACTGATGTTGGAGAGATTGCTTCTGAAAAAGAAATGAAAGTTAAAGGTAGATTATTTAGAAAAATTCATCAAATTCCAATATTTACCAGTTGTAAATAAAACGAAAAGTGTATTACAGTGTACAAAGACTTTAAAATTTCTTAGTTTTTTAATCGCATTGAATTTTGGTAGAAATTTAAGATACATTACAAGAGGAATTAAAAAACTGATTTATGCATGCCCGGTTTGACTGCTTTTCCATTATGCATATAAAATGCTAAATATCATAAGCGATGACCATTTTAAATTTGTTTTGTTCTATCAGGTTGCGTCATTTCTAGTTTATTTATTGAAATATAATTGCTTCAGCAAGTAGACGTATTGTCTAAACATTATATGGTTCGCAATTCTTAAGGAAATTTAGATGTTTATAAATTGATGTTAGAAATTTGAGCCAACGTTTTAAGGATCCGATCTATTTCAAATGTTGTTATGAATATGCCAAAAAATTTACATTTACCACTTTAAAACTATGTGATGATAGGAAAGAAAAGATTGAAAGAGCACCAATAAGGAAAAGTGTGATCAGGAGAGACAATTTGCTCCATCCTGATCAGGTTCGATTGTTTCATTTAACTGTGTAACAGCAACACTTCCAAGATAAAGAAAGCCTAACAACTCCTACGTCACCAAGCTTTGACATCATCCCTAGGCCGACATTAAATAGTTTTATTTTCACAAAATAAAAGTATTAAAAATTTCTGGTGAATTTACTCGTGCATAACAATATTTTAATAATTTGAGATAAAAAGTATAATTTTACGACAAATGGCAGATTTTCACCACGACTAATTAAATAATATGATAAGGAAATAGATCGGAATGAATAATTTTATATGAAGAATGTATTTTAACTGTAAAGTTTAATTTAAGATATTTTCTAACATTTGTAGCACTCACCAGAAATTTTAAATAGTTTTACTTTGTGAAAATAAAACTGTGATGACGTCAATTTTTGTAGACCAAGTGATTACGTCAAAGCTTGAGTTGTTCGGCTTTCTCTTTGTAGGAGGTGTTGGTAACAGCCATATAGCTATGCAAAGTTTTGTGAAAGTTTTTAAATACTAGCGATGAATTTATATTAACGAAATTAAGAAAACAGAAGAAAAAACAGATTAGATAGAAGTTTTTTACAATACTAGAACTAAGTGAGAAAGTAAAAAAAAAAAAAAAAAATGGAAAACATTTCAATTGAATCTGCGAAATGCAAAGATAAATTGTTTCAAGGCAAATATTAACGCACCTTTTCTCAAACATAGTACCTCATCCAAAGCAGGCTTTATTAGATTTCTTCTAATAATTTCACTTGTTCAAAACGAAAATGCGATATGCAAATAGAGTTAAACAAAAGACATCCACTGCTTGATAAAATATCTTTGTTGGCTCAGTAAATTACCAGTTTCAACATTCGATAAATTTTGTTTTGTGCATTTTCAAAGTTTTCATTCTCGTATTAGTAATTGAGCTATCTCTCCAGCCTTTTTTTAAACACACTTCAATTTCATTGTATTTCAGAACAGAAAATTGTGGTAGAAGCACTTTGTACTTTTACTTTTATCGACACTGAAGTTAAAAAAAATTGGTGTTTTAAAATAAGAAAAATTAGTGATAGATTATTAAAAAAAGGGAAAAAACTATACTAGTCTAATGTTTACCAATCATAAATAAAACACAAAGAATAAAAAAAAATTCTCATTCACAAAGCGCAAGTGTAGCGTGGAGTGCATGTGAGAAATTTAAGATTAATCTTATAATTCAAAAAATAATCTAATTTTTTATTTAAATTTGGACTAAACACTATAGTATAATTTTCGACAGAAATTTCACGCTGAAACACTATTGCAATTTTAAAATGCATCTTAGATCTCCGTTCAAAGGTACGGAGTTATATATAAAATGCACTTTTCTTTTCTTTTCTCTTTGATTGCCGGAGTCAGCAGTCGACTGTAGGTTTGACCGCCTAGAGGGGCTAGTACGAAAACCAACATTGGCCCCTATGACTAGTCCTGTAATTTTGAACCAATCGCAGATGAGAAACCTATCACATGGATTGGTATGGTACTCCCCAGAGACATCGTTTGGAAAGGATTTCGTTTGAAAGGAGGATATTAGAGACATTACAAATTTTACTTGCACCAGATTTAGGAAATTGGTTAAAATTACTTTTTAAAAAATCTATTGTAATACATAATTTTTAAATGTTTGAAGTGCTTAACACGAAGTTGAAAGAAGTATCATATTCTTCTTATTTAGAAGGCTTTATAATTTTATCTTGATTTAACAAGTATTTTTAAACAACTTAATTACAGTCAAACCCGCTTAATTGAATATCGGTTAAAGGACTATTCTGCTTATTGTAATATAATTTCAATGTACCAAATCGTAATAATTCGTCAGTGTGATCCTGGATATGGGAGTATCCCGTTTATTAGAATAAATTTTCATGGCAATTTGGCAATTCAATAAAGTGGGTTTGATTGTTTTCTTGAAAGGTGGGCGTTAAAACTCAGCAAGACTAAAATATTTAATTAAAGCTTTTAAAAAAGAAAATAAGAACGCATTTTCATGGTGACAGTTTATTTAAAATACAAATTATAAAATTATTGTAATCGATAGGAATTCAACTTATGAACGTAAAACGCAAGGGGTTTCCTGTCCATCAACACAATGATTCAGCTACGAGTACACAGGATGTTTTCTCTTTACCTATAAATGTAAAATTGTGTTCAACAAGAATTGAATAAATATAACAAATTTGTGTGATAAAAATTTGATAAATGATTTTTGTCTGGGTACTGTAACAACTGGAAAAATCTCATTTTGGATGCTGAAAACTGAATCAGCATGCATTTTCAATACATACTCGAATCGAAATTTAATTTCTCCCATCGGAAATCAAATCCAGGCTCCTCGTTGAAAGCATTCTAACCACTAGAGCTAGACCATATTGGATGTTTCCAGAGTTATTAAAACATTTTTGCATAAAGCCAAATTTGAAATCATTTTTCTCTCAAAAATAACGCTTTCTTCGAAAATCGCTAAGGTATAAAATTCAAAATACAGAATTGAAGTTAATTTCTCTTCAGCGTAATTGAAACATATTTCCAAGTATGCAGTGTTAAAAAAATTTCCTTTTTATGGTTCAGTAGATGCAAGCTAATATACTCAAAAAACATTTAACAAATGATAATATTATTAAGGCTAGCAAGAACATAAAAACAGTAGTCCTTAGTGTGACTAGAAGTATATGTTTGTTCACAGTGTAAGGTCGTTAGGACGATAAGATGTGGATTAAAGTTCCGTAGTAAATTTTAAACCGGAGAGATAAAATAACAAATCATGCTAAAATGTTTTTCAATAAAAAAAGTAGCTTAAAATCTGATGGTGTACACCTAGCAGTGAGTGAACACAACTAGTAGGTAAACATTTTGTACTTATTTAAAAAAAACATAACGTTTGAAGAATTTTTCAGTTAACGGACTGACAACGGTAATTATTTTCACGCAGTAGGAAGCTATTTCATGCCTAATTGGATTAATTGGTCATATGCCCTTCTCACGAAAAAATAATCATTTATTTATTTGTTAATTTACTGGGAAAATAATGTAATTCAAGTAAATGTACATACAATGCCAGTGTCTGTTCATTTACATGTGCCTATTGTAGATCTTTTAATTGAATTCCGAAAAAACCCAAATACAATAACTTATGTATTTGGGTAACCTTATGTACTATATCCATCTTTTTTTTAATTGAATATAAAATATGTTCTCACACAGATAAATACAAAAACAAGATAGTATTTTAAAATACAGTTAGCGATTAAGTGTTCAATGCAGGTTGTATTCACAGTTCGAATGTTATTCTTATATATGTACCAGCCGTGACTTCGTCCGCGCTTCGTCCGTTAGAGTTAGGTCCAGAAAAAAATGAAGCATCTGTGAATAACGAAAAAAAAATAGTTTGATGACACTTGCCTACAGACAAAAACGACTATATTTAAATATTATTATTATTATTTTTTAAATTAAGTATAATACATGGTATAGGTAGAGTTACAAAATTTAGATCTTTTATTTACACATTTCGCGAAAGGAGACAGTTACGACAATATTTGAGATCTATTTTGAGAGTTCCTGTAAAAGAAATATTTATGCTGTATGTATGAATTTTAGCCGATGTTACTCAGAAATAGTGTAGCTTTCTAACAGTAAAAAAAATCTTAAATATATTAAGTGGTCACAGAGATGTCCATATAACATAATGTATTAGAATTCTTTTGAGTGTCCCTGTAAAAGAACTATTTATGCTATATGCATGAAAGTTAGTCTATTTAGAATCGATCCAGTACTTACAATTACCCATATAGTGTAATGCAATTATTATGAGTGCCCCTGTAAAACAATTGCTTGTGATATATGCATGAAACTTAGCCTATAATACTCAGGAATAGAGTAGCTTTCTATCAGTGAAAAAAGTTTTAGAATCGATGCTATTGTTACAGAAATACCCATAGAGCGTAGTGTAACTCTTGTGAGTGCCCCTGTAAATTAACTATTTGTGATATATGCATGAAACTTAGCCTATAATACTCAGGGACAGTGTAGTTTTCTATCAGTGAAAAAAAGTTCTAGAATCGGTTCGGTAGTTACAAAGATGCCCATGGAGCGTAATGTATTAGAATTAAGTGTCTCTGTAAAAGAACTATTTATACTATATGCATAAAAGGTTTCCCATTTGTTAATCCAGGGTATAATCAATCTTCATTCCAAACTTTTTCCAAATTCGTTCAGCCGTTTTTGCGTGATTGAGTCACAAACATCCAAACAAACAATCATACACATTTATAATATTAGTAGGATTGAAAATTTATGATCCTTAAGAAACACATTTGGTCTTAATTCGTTGTTATGCTTTTTAATGTGGTATAAAACTGACGTAATTTCCATGCTATTTCATGTTTTTCAAATGCACGCGATTATGCAAATAGCATTTCTGCTTTGTTTTGATGCGCCAATTAATGTCGCCAACCATGCATAGCAACCTAAAAACAGTTTTTAATTGATTATTAAAAAAGTAATTAAAAATTTAAAATTCTGACTCTCAGGTGCACATTATCGAATTCCTGTGCTTATATGTTCAATTTTTCAGAGCTCTGCGTGTTGTTGATTTGTCTTCCAATCGCACTGATATATATTAACAAACATTCAAATTTATTATTATAAAGACAGATGAAACTGAAAGCTAATCATGTGTTGCTGTGGTTTGTTTAATATGGTTTCACTCATAGTAGGGACTCCATGATGCTAATTGGGGATTTACTCGAGCGTCATGAGGACCTATTAGATTTTGTAGTTTAGATAATAAGAAGAATAAAAAATTATATAATGTTTCCTTTCAGTGGTGGGGGAAGCGTATAGAGACCTTCAAAAATGTAAAAAAAAAAAAAAAAACAGTCACATGGAGATACTTAAGCTAGTGATGGGCATGAATGAATGAAATTAATCGATTATTAAATCCATTCGAATCAATCGATTTCGAAAAATTTATTCGAACACCCAGCACATAGCATTCGAATAGCATCGGTGAAACGAGTACTCGTGAATTACTCGTTTACTCTATATACTCGTTATACTCGATATACTCGATTACTCGATATACTCGTTTCACTATTCGAGTAGTATACACGATTAATCGCGAGTACTCGTTTCCTATTCGAGTAGTATTCACTACTCGCTTTACTCGATAGTATTCACTACTCGTTTCACTCGGTTCATTCGATAGTATTCACTACTTGTTCGTTTAAGGGTAGGAGCTCTCATTAAAAAACACCCGACTCATGCAGTAGCAGACGCAGGATTTTATATCGGGGACTGCGTGGGGAGGGGGGGCTGTGTATCAATTTATTAACTAACTTTCAATTGCAAGCTAAATATTAAATTGGGTGGTGCAGCCCCCTCAGCCTCCTCACGATTAATCGTGAATACAGTTCGAATAGTGAAGCGATTAATAGCGAAAACTGTAATCGCATTTAACCGCGAATACAGTTCGGATTGTGAAAACGGTTAATCGCGAATCCAATTCGAATTGCGAAATCGCCATTAATCGCTTCACTGTTCGAATAGTGAAATCCCGATTAACCATGAATACCATTCGTTCAACAGTTTTTGCAGGTGATTTTAATGTAGATTTCAGTTCCAAAGGAGCGTTTTATGGAATGAGGAAAACAAACGGTTCAGTCATGGATTATGATACACAATGCCAAATTTAGAAGTGTGGAGACCCTGGAGCAACAAAGGAGTGGTGGCCCCCAATTATTTCTCAAACAAGTTAAAAGAAATTTTCGACGACTAGTGTGGCAAAGTGGGTTCTCCGTTAACTCATAGCCTAGAGGTCCAGGGTTCGATTACTATACTCTGTAACATGATACATTGTATATATTGTATATTTATTTTCGATCTGGCAGGCATGTGCCAGTAGAAATTAAATTTTGGAGCAATTTGTGGAGCAAGAAAAAACACATTTTTGGAGCAGTTTGGAGCAAGAAAAACAGATTTCTGGAGCAATTTGGAACACAAAAAAGTCACTTATGGAGCACAAGAATACCAATTTTGAAACACAAAATTTACTTTTCAAGGGAAGGGAGAAGTCATTTAAGAATGCTAATCTGAAAAATGAAAATAAGGAGGTTCTTAAAACACTTAGCAACAAAAACTATACATGCACTGACAATTCTTACATAAAAACAAAACCATATTCCCATCTACACTATCTTTTTTTCCTTCCCCCAATTTCAATTAAAAATTCCATGATATGACCAGTTTTAGTTAGAAGTGGTGAATCTAAAGTCTCACAAAAGATTTTTCATCCAATTTGACATTGCTTTATATAATTTCAAATTTTATTTCTACAAGGGTGTGTCAGAAGTTTCAAAAAATAATTATTAAAGAGTTCAGTTATTTTATACAGTGTTACACTAAATACCTATTTTAAATAATGAAAAAACCCTAATATTTACTAAACCTTATAACTACTGCCAGTAGCTTAAAAAATGAAAAATTTCATCAACTTAAATAAAATTATTAAATTTAAAATACGGGCCAATTTTTATTCTTCAAGTATTCGAGATTACAAAGGAACGTCAAAGGAAAAATTTCCTCTTTTAAGATTGATGGATAAAAGATTGAAATTAGACTGCTTAGAATGTGCAATGAAATTTTTTATACAAATTTGGGAGATTAAAAGCGTTTTTAGCACATGGAAAAATTTCAAATTACACTTTTGGTGAATTTGGAGCAAAAATGTCCAAAAATGATCTTTTTGTAGCAGATTGGAGCATCATCATTGATTTGGAGCAATTTGGAGCAATTGGAGCAGCTGGCACATCCCTGATCTGGGTGAATTCATTTTTACTTCCTTGTACGGAATATAAGGAAGTAATGTAATCCCGAAAAATTTCGGAGGCGGAATTTCGCCGAAAAAAAAATTTTGACTCCCGCTAAATTTACTTTTAAGAATTTTTTCGATGCATCTCGTAAGCTAACATGCTGGTTCATATAAATGCGTCTGCAATCCATTTTGTACAACAACGAGTCTATTTTGACCAGTTTTTCCATGCCATCTATACGTACGTATGTACGTATTAGAGATGAGACGGGCTCTGTAATTCACAACTACTTTCGGGCTCGGGCTCGTGAAAATTTTCTTCTTTATTGAACATACTCCTTGAAACAGATTTTAAAAAGTGATTCATGAGGAAAATAAAAGTACTTATGAAAAAAAAAAATATAGGGGCACGAGCGCCTAGAAGATACGTGAAGCTCTTTGGGTATTTCAGAACGGCGGCTTATATTACTTAGTCTTGAGATCCGAGATTATTTGATAAACATGGATATAAAGAATTAGGAAGTGCATTGAGAGTTTGCAACTATATTTGTCTTTAATTTGCATAAACAGCAAAATTTATTGTATTATATCAATGAAGTAATTGAATTTTTTTAATCTTTAGCTGAAATTTCGGGCTTGGGCGGACTCGGGCTCCGGCTTAAATAATATTGCTCGGGCTCGGATTAAAAGTCATCGGGCTCGGGCGGGTTCGATCTTCAAAAAATGAGCCCGAACTCATCTCTAGTACGTATGTAATTCGCATATCTCAAAAATTATTGGTCGTAGAATGTTGAAACTTTATATTTAGGATTATTGTGGCACGTAGTTGTGAACCTCCCCTTTTGGTCAAATTCGACTGGGTAGTTTATCTACAGGACCGCCCAAAAGATTCTAAATACATTACGCTCTATGTGCCGTAATTCATTAAAACGTATGAAATGATATCTCTCTATTCTAAAAAAAAGTAAAGGCCGCTGTCGCCGCCGCTGTCAAAGCTTGTCAGCGTATCTCCTCCTAAACCGTGGGGATTTGAGTTTCGACTAAGGTGCCCACAGATTCGAAAAATTCCGAGGAACCTGCTAAGCTGATTTAAATTTCGAAAATCGGATTATTTTAGAAGATATTAATAAAAAACTGAAAAAATAAACCGAATGGTTGCCAGATTTGGAATAAAATCATTCATTCCTTTGCAACAAAGCGTTTCCAAGTATCTAGAATCGCGTGAAATTTACAAACATGAGTTAGAATTACGCTCATTTTACGCCAAAATGAAAACTATATGAAATAAGTAACTCAAAATGTGTTACACAAAGTTGACAATTTTCAAATAGTAAGTTCGCTTAGACAACAGGAGTTTAGAATTAGCGATTATTCATTTTTCCAAAACAGAATTACTAAAATCTTGAAAATGAAAAATAATTAAAATGCAGATTATTTTAAAGCCGGTTCTCGTCCAGCTGGATTATTTGCTACCAGTAGAAATATTTGGCGGCGTTAACTATGCCATTATAGCAGTTATAGTACACTTTGGATATTTGCTAGCGCGACGAGATGGTATAATTCGTGGTGTTAAGTACGCCAATCTGCAAACGATTATGTAAATGAAAATATGGATAACGGTTTTCCGGTAACCTTAAATGAACAGTAAATATAGGTTGTGAGCATGTGTTATTCGCCAAATAATGAAAAGTCGCCATGGGTGGCAGGCTATTCTATCTGTTCTGTAGCTTTTATTAACTTTACATGTACGCATGTCGCCAAATAATGAAAAATCGCCATGGGTGGCAAATTCGCAAGGTGTCCAATAGGTTTTACATTATTAAAAATACAGCTGACACATATGTTCTGATTTTATTACGCTTTAACTCCTAATTAATATAACTTTTGAATGGCAACATTAAATATCATTGTGTTTCTGAGGAGTGCAAATAATTTTTCCAGCGATTATAAGCGGAGTCCGCAATCCATATGGAGTATAGCTCAGGACCCGTACAACACGGATTCCCATAACAAAATATCTTCCTTGTTATGAGGGGTAGGGGGTCTACTGTAGTGTGAAGTTTAAATTTTTATGTACCAATGAAGATGTAAGAACCAAGCAATGTGTAGCTTAGCTCCGTAACATTCTATCTGATCCAATCTTCGGGTTTTGTCTGTTGAAATTATGTCTTTTTTTACGAATAAGCCTGATTAGGGGCCGAATCCCTCATACGAAAAGCGAGCGTAGCGAGTCTGGGAGCCTTGGCCCCTAGTATGCTGTTAAGGTTTACAAAGTGAACTTCTCCATAAAAAAAAGGTGTCTTTTTCATTTATAGTTCTGCTACAGGAGCACTCAAAAGATTTCCAACACATTGCGGTGAGTGGCTCTTTTAGGGACATTTCATCCATTTCAAGCACAATACCGTCCTACCATATAGATAGGTAATGGTCCTACCCATGGGCGTAGTCAGCGAGGAGCAGCTGCCCCCCCTAAAATGAGCTAGTCATAGGGTCCGATTATAACAAACCGGGCATTTTCCGGTTAGACTCCATGTCCTGCCCCCCCCCCCTAATGAATATCCTGGCTACGCCCTTGGTCCTACCTAGGGCTGGACGATATTGAAATTTGATATATCGATATCGATACCATCTTTCACGATATATCGATATTTTTCACACTTAATTTTAGTATTTTTGAAATGTAAGCAATCAAATAAACAAACCGTAAAATCACTTGCTATATTCAAAAATTAATTAAAATAGATTTTAATGAGTAATTGCTGGTACTCTATTTAATTAAAATTAATATTTGAAGCGTCCAGGGGTAGAACGACTTTACAATAAAATTTTGCTTCTGAGAAAAACGACTTCGAGGGCCCGCAGTAAAGTGGTTTTCCCCATTATACCAAAACTTGACCCATTGTACCATAGCTTGTTTCTTTTTCTTAATAGTGTTTCTACCCCAAAAATAATTCAAGTTGTGATAGCGCTCATTTAAAGCTAGTGTTTAAACTGCCCGAAATGAAAATACAGGGGCGCTTCGTATGACCCCCTGGGCCTGTAAGATTAAAAGGTTAAGTTTGGTGTCAAAGCATTCGAAATTTTATGGAACGATGAGGGTGTAGAGTCTAGGGGGGGGTCGAGAATCAATAAAAACGCGCTCCGATGGATAGTTTCCGAGAAATACGTTAATTAATTATGGTAATTAGACTAATTAACCATGATTGAGGCTTAAAAGGACTGCAAACATGTAGATATTGGCTCTGGGGCGGTTTCCAGGCTTTGGTGATGCCGCCCGAGGCGGCTAGCTTTTAAAATGCCCAAATTAAAAATACAGGGGAGCTTCGTATGACCCCTGGGCCTGTAAGATTAAAAGGTTAAGTTTGGTGTCAAAGCATTCGAAATTTTATGGAACGATGGGGGTGTGGAGTCTAGAGGGGGTCGAGAATCAATAAAAACGCGCTCCGATGGATAGTTTCCGAGATATACGTTAATTAATTATGGTAATTAGGCTAATAAACCATACATATAGATTTGATGCCAAAGGCTGGCAGCTTGGATGACCATGATCTTCCTTTAAGCTATGAGAGACCTCCAGCGGTATCGTTCATGGGGGACTTAGGAGCCACGACAGATTTTACGTGCACCAGCTCCTGTTAATGTTCACGGTACGGCACTTAGATTAAATTATTATTTCCAATAAAACATTTACTCTAACATATATTATTGATCCAACCAATTGTCAGCAGCTCTATTGTCTGTTGAAATAGCCGTTCGCGCATCATAATATCCTTTACTCAAAATCATCGTTAAATAATAACTACTATTGCGCCTAGATATCTTCCGCGAGCAGAACGACACACTATACGCTACATCCCCTTCGACATTAACGTTCCCTGCTTTCTTTCTGCGGACCTCCGAGGGAGGAAAAACTATTCTCTACGATAACAAACACGCAGCAGCGATTCCCGTAGAGAAGCAGCTGTTTTTCCCGCGATCCAGTATCGCCATCAACGGAGGGAAAGCAGTAGCAAAAGCATCACAAGCTGGTATCGATCTCGGGATTTTCTTATCGCCGGCCTGTATTTTTGAACTTTATCGAATTCGAGATTTCACTGAAATGAAAATGGGAATATTGGATATCTGATGTTGAAATAAAACCAATATGTCGGTATTTATCAATTTTTGGCCCAGCCGTAATCAACGGATGACGACGAAAAAAAAAAAGAAAAAAAAAAGAAAGTAAGTAAGTAAAAAAAAAAACAGCAATTAACAACCCAACTATTCACGGATAGTATGTGGGAGTGAGAGAAAGTAACACCACACCGCGATCCAGTATCAATAACAGAAACAAGCGTATATGAGAAGCGTACTATTTAAAACTAAACAGCAAAAGTAGTGGCCTATAAGTGATAGCCACGTGTAAAGTAAGTACCCAGACACCATTAAGACTCAAAGATGATTGCAACTTCGATATATGTATTAGAGATGAGTTCGGGCTCATATTTTGAAGCCCGAGGCCGAGGACTTTTAATCCGAGCCCGCCCAAGCACGAGCAATATTATTTAAGTCGGAGCCCGAACCCGAAAGTTCAGACCCGAAAGATAAATTCAATTCAATTCATTGATAGAATCCAATAAATTTTGCCGTTTGTGCAAAGACAAATTTGGGGCCCGTTCGATAATTCACCGGCTGGTTATGCACCGGTGCTACCGGTATCGAACGCGCCCCTAGCTGCAAACTTTTAATGCACTTTCTAATTCTTTATATCCATGTTTATCAGTTTACCAAATGATGTCCGATCTCATGACTAGCTAAGCAAAATAAGCCGTCGTTCTGAAATACCCGAAGAGCTTCACGCACCTTCTAGGCGCCCGTACTGTTTTTTTACTTCCTTGTACGTAGTATAAGGAAGTAATGTGATCCCGAAAAATTTTGGGGGCCAAATTTCGACAAAAAAACCGATTTTGACTACCTCTAAATTTAATTTAAAAATTTTTTTCGATGCATCTCATCGTAGGTTAGCATGCACGATCATATTAACGCGTCTGCAACTCATTTCGACCAGCGGCGAGTCTACTGTGGCCAGTTTTTCCATGCCGTCTGTACGTACGTACGTACGTACGTACGTATGTATGTAACTCGCATATCTCAAAAACTATTGGTCGTAGAATGTTGAGATTTGATATTTAGGATTGTTCTATGATCTAGTTGTGCACCTCCCCTTTTGGTGGCAATCGAATGGATAGTTTATGTACAGGACCGCCCAAAAGATTCGAAATACATTACGCTCTATGGGCCGAAATTCATTAAACTCGCCTAACTCAAAAGCTATTAGGCGTAGAATGTCGAAACTTCATATTTTGGATAGTTGTAACATCTAGTAGTGCACCTCCCCTTTTGGTTCCATTCGACTGGATAGTTTATCTACAGGACTGCCCAAAACATTCGAAATACATTACGCTCAATGGGACGAAATTCATTAAACTCGCATATCTCAAAAACTGTTAGGCGTACAATGTTGAAACTTTATATTTAGGATTGTTGTAACATCTAGTTGTGCACCTCCCCTTTCGGTTCCGTTCGACTGAATAGTTTATGTACAGGACCGCCCAAAAGATTCGAAATACATTACGCTCTAAGGGCCGAAATTCATCAAAGCGTTTTTTAGAGGTATTGGGCTATTTCAAACGACTCAGAAGTAATATAGGCTGTAAAGAGTTAGAAAATGAATTTCTCTATTAAAAAAAGTGTCTTTATCATTTATAGTTCTGCTACAGGGACACTCAAAAGATTTCCAATACATTACGGTCAATGGCAATTTTAGGGGCATTCATCCATTTCAAGCACAATACCGTCCTACCACATAAGTTAGGTAATGGTCCGACCACGGTCACGTGCCTCCCTCAAGAACTATGCCAAAAGTCGCCAAGCTTGGCGACTTTTGGTGTACGTGTGTGCATATTTAACTTTCAAATCTCAAAAACTATTATGAAATTTCATATATAAGAATGTTGTAACATCTAGTTGTGCATCTCGATTTTTGGTTTCAATCTACTGGAGAGTTTATTTACAGGACCACCGGAAAGAATTTCAGTACATTAATGTCTATGGACATTTTCAATATAATACTACTGTAGATAGTCATTGTTTGGTACATGCCCAAAATCTCGCCGTCTGTCCTCGACCTTATCGAGTTTTGGCGAAATATCGCCAAATTTGGCGATAGTCAGTCATTGGGTCCATGCCCAAAGTATCGCCATTTGTCATCGTTCTTGGCGAGTTTTGGCGAAATATCGCCAAATTTGGCGATAATCTGTCATTGTTTGGTTCATGCTTAAAATCTCGCCAAATGTCGTCGACATTGACGAGTTTCGCCGAAATATCGCCAAATTTGACGCCAAAAGTTATTTCGTATTTTGTATAACTCTAAAACTAACCCGTAGATTTTTTAACTTTTGTATTTAGAACTATTGTAATATCTAACTGTTTTCAATATCTTTTTTGACAGCAATCGACTGAGAATTTATTTACAGGGTGAGCCAAATGACTTTGAATACATTGAGGTGTATGGATGCATTCAATTCATTGAAAGTCCGTGGTCAATGACTAACAGACACTTTGTGCTATCCCCAAAATCTCGCTGACTATCTCAAGTTTGTCGGCTTTTGGTGAAATATCGCCAAATAAAGTGTCAGAAGGAAATCTTTCAAATTGAACTCAGCTTGGCGATATCGAAATATTTGGCTGGAAATCGCTAAACCTTACTATTATTGATATTTTATCTCTTTCAAACAAATAAATTTAGAGGAAGTGCGTCGAAAATATTTTTGATCTAATGGACGTGCAAGGAAGTCATGTGTTGGACACATCAGATTTTTTTACTTCCTTGTACGTAGTATAAGGAAGTAATGTGATCCCGAAAATTTTTGGGGGCCAAATTTCGACAAAAAAACCGATTTTGACTACCTCTAAATTTAATTTAAAGATTTTTTTCGATGCATCTCATCGTAGGCTAGCATACACGATCATATTAACGCGTCTGCAACTCATTTTGACCAGCGGCGAGTCTATTGTGGTCAGTTTTTCCATGCCGTCTGTACGTACGTATGTATGTAACTCGCATATCTCATAAACTATTGGTCGTAGAATGTTGAGATTTGATATTTGGGATTGTTCTATGATCTAGTTGTGCACCTCCCCTTTTGGTTGCAATCGAATGTACAGTTTATGTACAGGACCGCCCAAAAGATTCGAAATACATTACGCTCTATGGGCCGAAATTCATTAAACTCGCCTAACTCAAAAACTATTAGGCGTAGAATGTCGAAACTTCATATTTCGGATAGTTGTAACATCTAGTTGTGCACCTCCCCTTTTGGTTCCATTCGACTGCATAGTTTATCTACAGGACCGCCCAAAACATTCAAAATACATTACGCTCAATGGGCCGAAATTCATTAAACTCGCATATCTCAAAAACTATTAGGCGTAGAATCTTGAAACTTTATATTTAGGATTGTTGTAACATCTAGTTGTGCACCTCCCCTTTCGGTTCCATTCGACTGGATAGTTTATCTACAGAACCGCCTAAAAGATTCGAAATACATTACGCTCTATGGGCCGAAATTCATCAAAGCGTTTTTTAGAGGTATTGGGCTATTTCAAACGACTCAGAAGTGATATATGCTGTAAAGAGTTAGAAAATGAATTTCTCCATTAAAAAAAATGTCTTTATTATTTAAAGTTCTCTTACAGGAACATTTAAAAGATTTCCAATACATTACGGTCAATGGCAATTTTAGGGGCATTCATCCATTTCAAGCACAATACCGTCCTACCACATAAGTTAGGTAATGGTCCGACCACGGTCTCGTGCCTCCCTCATGAACTATGCCAAAAGTCTCCAAGCGTGGCGACTTTTGGTGTACGTGTGTGCATATTTAACTCTCACATCTCAAAAACTGTTATGAAATTTCATATATAAGATTATTGTAACATCTAGTTGTGCATCTCGATTTTTGGTTCCAATCTACTGGAGAGTTTATTTACAGGACCACCGAAAAGAATTTCAGTACTTTAATGTCTATGGACATCTTCAATATAATACAATTGTAGACAGTCATTGTTTGGTACATGCCCAAAATCTCGCCGTCTGTCCTCGACCTTGGCGAGTTTTGCCGAAATGTCGCCAAATTTGGCGATAGTCTATCATTTGGTCCATGCCCAAAGTATCGCCATTTGTCATCGTTCTTGGCGAGTTTTGGCGAAATATCGCCAAATTTGGCGATAATCTGTCATTGTTCGTCCATGCTTAAAATCTCGCCGAATGTCGTCGACATTGACGAGTTTCACCGAAATATCGCCAAATTTGGTGCCAAAAATTATTTCGTATTTTGTATGACTCTAAAACTTTAACCAGTAGAATTTTGAACTTTTGTATTAAGAACTATATTATAATATCTAACTGTTTTCAATATCTTTTTTGACAGCAATCGACTGCGAATTTATTTATAGGGTGAGCCAAATGACTTTAAATACATTAAGGTGTATGGATGCATTCAATTCATTGAAAGTCTGTGGTCAATGACTACTTTGGCTATCCCCAAAATCTCGCAAACTATCTCAAGTTTGTCGGCTTTTGGTGAAATATCGCCAAATAAAGTGTCAGAAGGAAATCTTTCAAATTGAACTCAGCTTGGCGATATCGAAATATTTGGCTAGAAATCGCTAAACCTTACTCTTATTGATATTTTATCGCTTTCAAACAAATAAGTTTAGAGGAAGTGCGTAGAAAACATTTTTGATTTAATAGACGTGCAAGGAAGTCATGTGTTGGACACATCAGATTTTTTAAATAAGTAAATAAGTACGTTTGTATTCCACATGAATCACTTTTTAAAATCTGTTTCAATGAGTGTGTTCAACAAACGACCCCGAGCTCGAAATCAATCGTGAATTACAAAGCCTGAGCTCGGGCTCGGGCTGAGCCCGTCTCATCTCTAATCTGTATACATTCTATTTTAAGACAAAAATCAATATCCAAAATTCAAATCCGCGAACTTAAATCAAAAAGAACAACTGTATTATTGCATCCTGCATCTGCTACTGCACGATCATTTAAAGCCATTAAATTCAAAAAAGTGCAATCATCAATTAATTCATTGGAGCTAGTCTAATTCTAAAAACCCATCGCTCAGCACATAGCATTCGAATAGCATCGGTAAAACGAGTACTTGCAATTAATCGTGAATAGTACTCGAATAGTGAAACGAGTATATCGAGTATAACGAGTAGTGAATACTATCGAGTGAACCGAGTGAAACGAGTAGTGAATACTACTCGAATAGGGAAACGAGTACTCGCTTTTAATCGTGAATACTACTCGAATAGTGAAATCTCGAATATTCACTGTTCGATTACTCGATTATTGGCAATAATCGAAATCGATTAATCGATTATGGAAATCATTCGAATGGCACATCACTAACTTAAGCGCGTCAGATATTGATAGTTTAGATGCCCCAGCGTGTCTTTGATACCAAAGGTATGTTCATCTGCCGACTTGCGTGGTGGGGGTGTCCATCCGGAAGGGCAGAAAATAAAAAAATGTATTTTTTCGAGCGCGTCAGATATTTAGAGGGGATGTTAAGTGAACCCTAAAAATGCTCCCATGACGAAGACTGACGTTTCGGAAGTGACGCAAGCTCGTAGCGATTTTTTGAAAATGAAAAAAATAAAAAATAAAAAAATAAATAAAAAATAAATCGCCATATTGAAATACTCGAGCGTGTCAGATTTTTATACAGAAGGTTTAGCTTGATGTTCCAGTCATGGTAGCCTAAAATCTGACGATTATTTTGTGGGGTATCATTAATCTGACGGCTAGAA
The DNA here is from genome assembly GCA_038373885.1 of Cheiracanthium punctorium. Lineage (NCBI taxonomy): Eukaryota > Metazoa > Arthropoda > Arachnida > Araneae > Cheiracanthiidae > Cheiracanthium > Cheiracanthium punctorium. Next base: position 484,635 of record JAWZYV010020167.1, on the reverse strand, counting down.
AAAAATTATGAATTCTTTTTCAATAACCATAAAATGTGACGAACAAAAGCACTTAAAATTATTTTAATATTTAGACTTTAATTTTTTTAGAAAATAATATAAAAATAAAATACATCTGTTGAAAAAATTTGTTTCAATCTTCGTCGTCATCCGAAGAATTATCATACTACAAATCTAATAATTTAATTGGATCTCCAATATTGTCTGCAGTTTTCGTATCTGTAGCAAGAAACCGTTATAACCGTTAACACAATTTTATTGATTTCATGAATAACATGTTATCAAAGTATTAAAAAGAAATATGCCTAAATCTGAAGTTTCGTCAATAACTGGTATTATGACAACATCTTCGTATGCATCAGGTAACTGATTGCCAACAAACCAAGTCATTTCAAATTTTCCATCGACATTTGTCCACCCGTGATCTGTTGATGACATGTTAATCATAGTTTTATTGTGGGCATTCCTCCACAAGCACGCCGTATACTTCGTTCGCAATAAGTAATGCCGTAGCTCAGATTGGTAAAGAGGCAAGCATCAAGCATCGTAATTACGGACTCAATGAAAAGTGCTGCGAGGTATCTGACACTTTGTAGGTCTTATGAAAGATTTCTAACTCTTGCTAGGTTGACATCAGCTAATTTTTTCTAGCCATACAAGTGACACATAGAAGATTGTAAAATGTCAAAAGAATCTTCTGTATTATGATCCTCTGAGCCTACATCTGCAAATGTCTTCCGAAAAACATTTGAACCGATAAAAATTAGCAGAGTTTTTTTTTTCTTTTGCCTCGTCTGTAAAGTGCCGGATTGTAATCGCATCCTGTTAGCGGGTATAGAGCTGGTAGCGCTCGCGAAATTATTGGGCCGAGCTTAGCATAGAGAGCAGATTCGTCAATATAACAGCGAACATAGTTAACTCTAAGATCCATATTTTAACCGATGCTTGGAGATGTCCCATATTGACCAACATGGTGACAACAATAGCTGTGTCTGAAGTTCTGATTGTAACTGTGGAATCTTCTGTTATTTGACTTGCCAAAAATACAATTTTTGTATCTGCTTCTTCATGATCAGGACATGAGAGTTCATGGTCGATTGTTCAGGTAACTTTACTATCGGTAACTGAATATACATAACACATATCATGTTATGATATGTGTTATGTATATTCAGTATATTGTTATTCTGTATGTATATTCAGTATGTTGTGTATGTGTTATGTATATTCAGTATATTGTTATTATTGGTATTATGTTCAGTATATTGTTGTTCGAAGCAATTTATCTTAACACATATTAAGATAAATTGCTTCGTTACTAATAATAGTAGCCACCTCCTGTTAGCCAGCTCAATGATGATTTAAAAACTTGACAAAAGCCACTTTGAATTTGATATTTCTTAATTCTTTCTGAAAATTTGCTGTTCTTGTTTATTGAGGACCAGAGATGTAGAACTCCTTGTCATCTACACTAACTCGAAGAGCATGCTCGTTATCTTTGATCGAGCTATCTTTGCACGCTCTAATCTTCATTGACGATTTTTATTGCTTTGGTTCGTATTTTTATTGCTTTGGCTCGTATTTTTATTACTTCGGCTCGTGGAAATCGGCAGATTATATTTTTTTCGTGATTCTTGCATTATTTCCTTCAAAATAAAAAAATTCAACCGCGCTCGAGAATGTCAAGACAACGTTATTTTTTTGCAACTTTGTAACCCTACCACTCCCTTACGTTAGACTCAAATCGTCAGATTTTCTGAATGTACACCTTTTAGCTAGTAATTAACCCACCTTATTTTAATATGACGCGCTTCAATATTTCTGACGATCAATTTTTTTTACTAATCTGATGAGCCGCCTTAGACGCACAGACGGCCCTACATAAAGGGCTTATATATGGTGGAGGTATTCAACATGATGCAAGGTACCCCCCATGTTCATCTGCCGCGCTCGAGTAAATCCCCCAGAACACATTGGGCTTCCCTACTATCATCTCAATTTACTCTTTGAATCACATTCAGAGAAGTTAAATGAAAGAACTATCTTTTCACCTTTCTAAAAAATCATAATTATTACTATGAATACAGATTTCGAAAAGACTCTACTTCTTTCAGACAATTTTCCCTCCATATCATAGCTCATGCTTATTTCTTTTCTGTCAGTAAGTCACGTTGAAAGCTTTAACACCCTCAAGGTTAGCTATATGCTATTAAATCCTGTAAAACTGAGCTAGAGTGGCAATGAGCAAAGCATTAAGCTAGTTTAACAGAAAAAAATATGCTCATGCTAATTAAAAATATAAATAAAGTGTGAAGTTCTTTCACCAATATTAAAGAAAATTATCAGAAAATAAAGTTAGAACGAATTTTTCCAGTATTCGGAAACAAAGGGGAAAGCTAGAAAAAGCAGAAAAAATTTCAATTGAATCCATGTCAATTTTGAAGATGAATTGTTTCAAAGATAAATATTTACATTTTTTCTCAGAATGACAATAGCTCACATAAAACCAACTTTATCAGATTTCTTTTAATATTTGTTTTTTCTAAAAAAAAATGCGATAAGCAAATACTATTAAACAAAAGTCATATCATGCCTGATAAAAATCTGTTCTTTAACTTATCAGCATCCGCTTTCCGATAAATTTTCATTTGCATACTTTCTAAGTTTTCATTTTCGTATTTTTGTGTGTGTGTGTTTAAGCTATCTTCTCTCCCCGTATTTTGCATTTCAATTTGGCTCTACTGTAGCTGTAGTTTAATTGCTTTCAGAACAAAAAGTCGTAGTAGAAGCATTTGATTTATTCTCTTTTCTTGACTTTGAACCTAAAGAAATTGGTTTTGAAGAAAAGACAAAAAAAAAAAAAATAGTGGTAGATTATTTAGATGAAAACAACAATATATCGAATTCCGATGTTTACAGTCGTAAATAAAAAAGACAGTATTACAAAACATAAAAGACTAAAAATTTTCTACTTTATAGTGAGCAAGTTTTACGTGGATTGAATTTCAGTAGAAATTTGAGACAGATTAGAAAAGGAACGTGGAATCTGATGTTTGCATTCTTAGTTTGATTGCTTTTCCATTACAAATATTGAACGTAAAATCACATAAGTAATGCTTTTGTTTTATGTATATTTGATCAGGATACATTGTTTGTTGTAAGTGATTTGAAATAGTAGTGTTATGGTAAAGGATAAAGCGATGACAGTACTATGATGCTTGAATTTTTAAGAGAATTAGAACCTTTATGACCAGATAAGAAATTAAAAATTTTTAGCAATCGGTTTTCAGCAATATTTTCTATGCCTTCATTTTTTTTTTTACTTTTAGATTTTTTTAAACGTTTTTATGAAAAAATTACTTTTATAAATATAGAAAAAAATTTCTTTCTTTATGCTGACTTTTAAAAAATGACATTGGTCCTGAATATTAACAAATCTGTATGAGATGAATACTGCAATTACATTCGTATTTAAAAAATATATTCCAGTACTTCCTACCGTTTTAGAATTGGTAGATCCAAAATAACATTATTATAGAGCGCATTAGCTTGAATAAACTTTTAATGCTTTTTTAATTTTAAGCTAGTATTATTATTTTTTTTTGTTTTAGATAGAAAAATGCATATGTCTTATATTTTTATAGTCTAAAAAACATTGTATATTTTTTCAGTCAAAAATTGAATAGTAAATTATTTGGCATCCTTTTACACCCTTTAAGTCTCTGTTGCCTAAAACTAGGTTGGTAAACAAATTTTAAAGTGACAGAATTTTATCATTAATATAACATACTAGGCTTAAAAAATTATTTAAAGGCTGTTTTATATATCAGTAGATCCTGTTTATGTATGCCGCAACTATGAACGCTGAAAGATATGCTGAATAAAATGATATAAGCTCCATCTTTTATGGAAGTGCCTTGCAGTATATATATATATATATATATATATATATATATAGGATTAAAAATATTACCTAATATTGGCGATATTTTTGGATTTATGCATTTAACAGTAGACAAGTATAATATAGAAAATATTCTGAAAGATTAGCGCATAATGCAGCATAATAAAACAGAATAGTATATAATATATAATAGCTTACTTACGTAAAGTGAAATCCCAAGATAATCCAATGATAAAGTGAAGAAAATATAAAAAATAAAAAAGTAGATAGCACATGGTGCCAATTAACGAGCTTATTCCGGATAAGTGTTAAATATAGCCTTTTAAGGCAATGAAAGAGTGGAAAAATTGAATATAATGCGCCAAATTAGAACTGGTAATCTAACTGGTTCTAATTTGGCGCTTTATATTCAATTTTTCCACTCTTTCATTGCCTTAAAAGGCTATATTTAAACACTTATCCGGAATAAGCTCGTTAATTGGCACCATGTGCTATCTACTTTTTTATTTTTTATATTTTCTTCACTTTATCATTGGATTATCTTGGGATTTCACTTTACGTAAGTAAGCTATTATATATATATATATATATATATATATATATATATAATGAAATTGAGACATAATCCGAATGAAGTGTTTTCTGGATTTTGAAGTAACTATTGTTTTCTATACATGAGGTATTCCTTCTCTTTTAGCTTCTAAGCTTCTAAAGCCCGAATTGAAAATGTTTCATTCGCCTTTTGGGGTCTTTTATGCCCATAGTCAAACATGCACAAAAATATTTAAAAATTGGAGAAAAATATTACTTTACATTTCTGATCTGATACTGATTATGTTATGATTCGATTTGTTGTAATTTTGTGAACAGTAATTGCCTAAATATTTAATTTTACAGAAGTAATATCATTTAGAAAACATAATGTAAAAGAAAATAAATCGCTTTCTATGAAAATATGTTAAGCTACCATCTTTCCACAAAAAGTATACATACATATACATACATGCATGCATAGATACACAAATTTATATGAATGTAATATATGTATTAAAAAGTAAAATAAAATAATAAGAAGTCTGAACGCAAGGTTAATTTTGAAGCTATATGTTTTATTGTACATAAAGACTAAAATTATTGAAAAGAGGGTTTAATTCTGACTGATTCGAGAGTTGGCAATACTCAGGTCCGTAGTCACGAGGAAAACTAAATACAAGGTTCTGTGAAAAGTTATGTTTGTTTTCAACTTCTCAAAAATATACTTTTCAAATACAGACAAAACTGCTTTTAAGTCCTTTTCCAAATCCGATTGACGTCTCAAAATTCTAAATTCAAGCGAATGTGAAGATAACAAAAATTGTAAAATAAATGTGTGTGTGTGCGTTTTAATTTTGTAGTAAATTTTTGTTATTTTTGTCAAATTAAGCATCTGTATTTTAAAAGCTATGGCAGTAACAAAGACGCTTTCTATGCTGATGATCAAATTTTGTAGGATCATAAGTAATTAAGATTCTGTTACCAACATATATCCAGTCGCTGGAAATATAAAGAGCATCACAAGCGGTTTGGGAAAACTGACATAAATACGTCAACATAATCCTGCAAAGAAAACGAATATGAAGCTACATTTTCACGACATATTTGTGAATGTTTGACAATGAAATGTTTTTTAAAGACATCATTTTTTTTTCATTCTTAAAACTGTCATCAAAAGATTTCTTGAAATGACACTGAATATAAACAGAATTGTTAAGAAAAATAATGCAGTTTTACTACACACTCATATATATGAATGCATAAGTTCAGCTAAAGTAAACAAATAACGTCTGAAACATACCTCTCTTTCGAATTCTAGTATTTTGTTTTCATTTTACAACTCCCAGTCACGTTATGCCATGTGACACGTAGAGAGACGGAAACTTCATTTCCTTTTGATGTAAGACGCAAATTCAAACAGATCAAACGAAAGGAAGAAAAAAGAGCTTTGTGGCTAACGTTGTTTGTGTTAAGATGACTGTAAAGGTATTTCTGCGACGCTGCTACATATTTTGAAATCGAGTAGTGCATAAATATGAAGTTTTATTTACCGTGTTCCAAAACTGCTATTCCAAAATAGATTATTCTCGTTTGCATAGTGCTTTTACGGAAGTAATATCATTTAGAAAACATAATGTAAAAGAAAACGAATCACTTTCTATGAAAATATGTTGAGCTACCATCTTCCAACAAAAAAGAATACGTACATACACATACATGCATAAATTTACATGATTGCAATATATGAATTAAAAAGTAAAATAAAATAATAATATTTATTTAATAGAAAAAGAATATTAGATCCCAATGGTGTAACACACATAATATTTCTAAACAGTTATTAAAATATACATTTTTAAGAAATCTAAGTACTTTTTATTGAACAGTGGCTTGTATTGTATACACTGCAGAATATTGCTTACATGATGTAATATTGTGAACCTCCTTCTTTCTACAATAGGTATTTTCTAGCAAATATATGGGTGCTTTTTCCAAATTATCGGAATAAATTAACGAATATATATCGGAATAAATAAACGAATATAAATTCAAAACAGATTATTTTTCTGGAAACGTACAGAAAGTACCGTTTTTAAGGTTATTTTAAAACTTTTGCGAATATTGTTAGGCCTTTTATCGCCTATAGAACATCATGCGTCGAAAATATTTTGCGTACCTTTATAAAAAGTTTACGTTATCAATGCAAAGAAAACTATTTTCAGTATTGTCCATTTTAAGATGAATTTAAGTAGGATTTATTTCTGTTGTCTAGTGAGAAATGAAACAATTTTATTAAAATTTGTAATACCTTAATAAACATTATCAGAGACCGTACTGTAATGCTCTTGTCTGCCGTTATGAAAGAGCTATAAATGGCTACTACAACTTTTTCAATAAAAAAAAACCAAATATACTACTCCAAATTTAAGATTACGAAGATTTAAACTTCGTCTCGCCAAAGATGCTAGAGCATGAACAAACTAACAGCACAATAATCCATGATTCATGAATATAACATAGACCTTCTGTAGGGTACCAAAACTTTGCTTCAATGATTTAAGATATCTAAGGTTTTATTTCAGCTAATACACAATAGCCTAGGATTCTACGCGCTTTGCATAAATAAATGCACTCTATTCTGAGAGAAGTTACTATTTTATTTAAAAAAAAAAACGAAATCAATTAACATGTTGCTGGTGGCTGGTAAATGTTTATGCTACGTGATTGTAAATTGTGTCATGCCTAAAGACTAGTGAAGAACTATTTACATGTTAGGCAGAAAATAATATATAGGCTTTGATAGAGGAAATCAAACTAAATCTAAAAAAAGCCACAAAATTTCTGGGTATTCATAATAAGTAAAAGAATATTTAGTCCGCTTTGAATAGATGTATAAATGTGTTACATTAATTCCTCCTTTGGATATTTGCGAATGCTACATAGTTTGCTGTCTAGTTTTACTCCACTGTCTAAACTCATTAAAGAACAGTTATAACCTGAAGACATTTGATGTATTGTCATGCACTTGAATACGACACTGTAGTTACAAAACATTTGTTCTAATGTTTTAAATGTTTGTATTTGGAAAAAAAACATGTTTTAAATGTTTGCATTTAAGTTTTAAAAAATCACTCTTAAATCGTATTAAAAAAGCCCCTTTAAAATGATTTTGAATGCAAATATTAGTATACTATTTTTTAGAAAAGAGGCTTTGAATGCAAAGAAATACGCATATCGTAGACATCCAAGAGCAAATAAGTAACGCTCAAATCATATACCTGCATTCTGGATATCCAAAACTCCTGCTTTCATCGTGTGACGGCAAGTCGCGTTATGTCACATGACACGTAGCGAGGCGTTAACTTAATTTCCTTTTGAAGTGAGACACAAATTCAAGCAGATCGAGCACACGGGGGAAAAAATCCTTTGCGGCGAATTTTGTGAGAGCTTCGATGACAGCAAAGACATTTCTGGGACACTGCCTCGTGGAATGAAATTTGAAACTTGAGGGGTGTATAAATATAAGTGTTATATTTACTGTGCACGCGAATTATTTTGAGGAAATAGATTATTCTCATGTACATAGCATCTTTTATTAAAATATATAAGAGAAACCTAAAAGATTATATTAGACTAGATATAATGTCAATGTTCATGTATTTAATTCAGATTTCTTAGTAACGTTTCATGTTGCAAAGGAAACATATTCATGCTTTACTCTTAAATTTATAATTGTTTGGAAGTTTAAAATTTAGTTTCCTACCTGAGGAAGAAGGGTATGTCCAGGTTGTGGGGGTACAGTACCTTACGTCACACAATATTAAGACAATTCTTTATTTGACGACATACTCCGTAAGTTAAAGTATTAAATCAGGTTAAAATTCTTAAATCAAGAGCACTTAGTAGTCTGATTACATGGTTATCAACGTGACCATTCTCACTGGATTTTGGATCAAAGGACTCTTGTTTATATCGAAGTTTGAATGCGGGAGTCATAATTTGAGGGATATCGATTACAATTTTCACCAACGGTCAGTAATACTTGGTTTGGATGGCTATGAACTAAGAAAATGGCTATGGAAATAAAATATGGCCACTGACATCTAGAAACTAATTGGTGGAACTAGAATTTATGAGTCTACGTATTCATTATAAATACTAGAACATAGAACGAGACATTTCTGAATCCATTACCCAATTTTTAGATCTCTCCTCAATAAGCTGCGGCTTGTACCGAGATGAAAATATTTTTAAATTGATGCGTATGCTCATGGGTAGACTCACAAACGGTAATTCTAGTGCACGGGTGTATCGAATGACAATTTCTCGTTACACAAACTAGTCATCCTACTGATTAGCTAGAATACCACGGACTAGAAAGTCTTGCCCATTTCCTCTATACCAGTTGTGTGCATCACCTACATGCATAATTTTACGATCTATTCTTCTAGTTTTGAGACACAGAAAACATCATCTATTTGTTCTACACAAGAGTGCTATTTTTTTTTTCTCTGTGAATATCGCATTATTCATTCTTCAAAGTCATTGGTGTTGTAGGGTTGGCGAAATATGAATCGCATTTTTTTACTTAAACAAAATAAGATTTCACCAAGCTTTTAATTATTAAAAAAATGCGCCTAAAAATACGATTCACATTTGTTAAGTTTTAAAGGAAGAATTTTACTGGTAACATTTTTTTTCCTCCATGAAAGATGGCCACTCTCAACCATTTAACATGTCTACCCTCCTTGGAGGGCAATATTCAAAATTTCCTGAAACTGAATTTTAAGTATTCGTGAGACATATATTTAAAAGTAAACATTTTACGGATATCTCTTTTTTTCTTTGAGATCACGTGGGATACGTGAAAAGAACGTTCTGTGCTCCCTGCCATCCATAGGTAACGAATTTTGAAAAATGTTGCCTAATTTAGCATATATGTTCAAGAACTCAGTGCCAAATTTCATATTAATAGCTTAAGTAGTTCAGTCCAGGCGAAATACTAACGTACGAAAAAACGAAACGCATTTTGACCAACTCGCTAGTTTCTAGAACTTAGTGATTGAACAAACAAGACAATAAAAGAATTCCTCAGAATGTATGTTTGTTTGTAAAAGACAGTTAATTCAAAATAGTTGTTATTCTAATCATAGTTACATTATGGGTTTTTTCTTTTCAGAAATAATTAAAAGTGAAATTTTATACTTAAACGTTTAATTTCAAAAATTATATTCAAAAAATCAGTTAATTACTCTTAGACGGCATATTGGAACATTCATGAATGCTTAAGTGTTTTGTGACAGACTCTAAAAATTCTAAAAACGAAGTACTATGCTTTAATGACTCAAACTGGTTTAAATAGTCCGAAAACAAAAGCTATTTTTTGCGATTTCAAGCAGTGTCGACTTCTAGAAAAGGCTTTTGGCGCAGGCAGTGTCGACTGCAGGGCCACCTACCATGATGCTACTGTCATTTTTTAAATAACTATCAATGAATAGTTATTTAAAAAATTGACAGTAGGATCATGGTAGGTGGACCTGCAGTCGACACTGCTTGCGCCAAAAGCCTTTTCTAGAAGCGGCTCGAAGCGCATATATACTTTGTATAGTTCTTGCAAACAGAAGCAGAAGACAAAAATTACATCAAGCACTATACCTAACGTACTTAACCGAATTAATAAATTAGTAGTTTCTAATGCTTATGCATACTTAGTTCAGAAAATACCTGCCATTTAAGTTTCACTATTTTGTCACACGTTCACTCATCATCGAAATTCTAAGGTACTTTTAACGGACCTACAAGCTTTATATTAGGGATACAGTTAGTATTTAGGTAGAAAAGAAAAATAAATGGTCTTAAATATATGAACTGTTTTTGATTAGGAGATTATAACCTACTATGCATACATGTATATAACATATAAAAATAAATATAATCTCAAAATTAGAATTTTCTATTAGGCTCCTACAAAATTATGTAAGGGCGTAACAGCTTTTGTTTTCAAACAAAGAATTTGAATCGGGATCTAAATCCTACTAATATTATAAATGTCAATATTTCTATGTATGTTTATTACTCTTTCACGCTGAAAAACGGTTTGACGGATTTGGATGAAATTTGGAATAAAAAAAGTTAAAGTCCTGGATTAACATATAGGCTACTTTTTGTAGCACGAAAAAAATGTTCCTATAATATAGAAAAAACTATCATTTATATAAAAAAGAGTACAATTGAATTTTTATTTTACAGAGCAGTCGACAGATAGCGCAAACTTATAGAATACGCAGTTTTTAATATATAATATCATTTTATCGTCTGCTACGCCTGTATAAAGAATACACCTGAATAAGTTTTTTCTTCTGAACTGGATTTATAAACGGACTTCGAGCCAAGCACACAAATCCGAAATGCATGCTACACAAGAAAACAAAGAAAAAATAAGTTTTTGAAACTTTCATTCAGTTCGAATTGTGCATTTTTTTTGCGCATCTTTCCCCCCCCATTTTATTTCTATTGTATTACATCCAGAAAAAGAATGTTAGAAATATCAATTTTAATTTTGTTTAATCACACTCATAGATAATGATACACTTTCCAACTTAATGGAAAAAGGAAAGAAAATAGGGAAGAAACATGGATTATGATACGCTCTTAATATATAGAGTGCGTATTTAAAATCCGAAAGTGTTTCAGATTTTCTTACTATTTTCCTTTCCGTTTTTCGCTAACGGCCAATATATCTAGAAGCTCTTCAGAATTAATATAGCACGAACATGATTTATATCTTTTTGTAGGTTTTTATCACTAAACCATCTTATTTTTGCAACCAGGGGCGGCCCGACACGGTAAGCATCGCTTTGGGTGCAGGCTAGAGATGGGGAAAGAATGAACATCCTGTTCTTTTGAACCTGTTCTCAAGAAAGAACGGGAACACCCTGTTCAGTGATCACGACAAAAACATGTTCTCAGTTCATTAAGGTCCGACACTTCAAAATTTTATGGCAGGCAAGATCGTTGTAAAAATAAATTTTGGAAAATGCCTTAAAGGTGAAATTTCTCATTAAAAGGCGTGATTAATAGTTTTTTGCTATTTAAAATTTAAATTCTGGGGACCAGACCCCTTCCCCCCCCTCCTACCCCCTCTCCTGTTCACACCTTGGCTACGTATCTGATGGTGGGGACAGAAGTTCACAACTTTAGCTTTATCAAATTAAGTAATTGCAGAATCTTAGCTATTTTGAGAAATAATGATAACGATGATGATTATCTGGGGGGGGGGGATAGAACTTTTAGCCCAACCTACCATAATTTTAGAGTGGATCCGGGCTAAGAATAAGAAACTTTCTTATATGTTCAATACGAAATGCACTCACAGGAAAACAATTCGTCAATTTTTATTATTCCAGCCAAACTACTCGATTTCAATCAAAGTAAAAACTTTAATAATAAAGAAAATGATAGTCTGAAACACAAATAAATCAAAAAAAATGTTATCAACGTCAAACAACAATATAAGCATTACACTATCTCCATATAAAACGCGCCTTCCCTTCATACGCTCTCAGCCATCTCTTTTAGGCTGAAAAAGAACCTGTTCCGAGGAGACCTCTCCTATTGGCTGAAAAAGAAACAGTTCTTTGATCACGGCTGGAGCGAGCAGTGAGCTGGATCACCTAGTTCAGCGTTCTTTCGCGGAACGGAGAAAGAACGGAGAGCTAGGTGTTTTTTCGAGGAACGGAGAGAGCTGGTGTTCTTTTCGGAACGGAGTAAACGAAGTGTTCTCTGGTGAACGGGGTAAAAGGTGTTCTTTTGATCTGTTCTTTTGCTTTAATTCCGTTCTGGGCTGAATACAGGGTCTAAGTTGTAGACTTGGAGTCAGAAGTAAGGCCGTACTTAGAAAGGGGGGGGGGTCCTATGGGTTTGGACGTCTCTCCTTCGACGTTATTACATTATATGTATATGGTGTATTTATACAGGGACGTAGCCAGAATTTTTTTTGGGGTGGGAGGTGGGGGTGGGGATGGTGAGGGGTATGAATTGCAGTGATGTATAAATGAACGAAATGTTTTCGCAATAGTTAAAAAAAATTAAAAATCTTGCTACATAAGTTGAAAATTGGGTGTGGGGGATATATCCTGAAATTTTTGTCTGGGTATGGCTCAGGTCTGAAGCCATTTAAGCTGGATTTTCGGAGCCATGTAATTTTATATGCCAAAGTCGTATTTATTTTCTTAAATCGGAGTCGGAGCAATACTAAGCCTGATACTTACAGCTCTTTAAACGGAATGTCTTTAATTTTTAAGCTGGAGCATGTACTTTTAAAGCTGAAACTGTACATTTTTTTTTTTAAGCTCTAAGAGCGTATCGACTATTTTGTGGGCTCCCCCATTGGAAATGGGCAGGTCCACGCCGTGTATTTTGAACCTAAAGGCAACACAAGGATTTTATTATTATTTTTTTTTTTTACTTGAGATGGATTTATTTAATATTTTGAATTAGAGCTAAAAATGTTTTTCGTTGGTACAAAAGCCATATCTTTTAAGCTGGAGCCAGATACATATATCTTTATTTGTAGTTGTAGCCAAAGAAGGATTTTTTATTTAAACCCGAGCCAGATCCATAACCTCTTCGAGCTAGACCTGGAACAATATATATTTTTTAAGAGGCGGAGCGAACGGTGAAAAAGGCTGAATTTTTCAGCAAACGACTTCATCATTATTATTTTGTTAACAACATTTTAAATTGGGGGGGGGGCAGACTTTCTGATTCACCCCCTTGGGTACGGTCTTGCATGAGTGCTTAGATAGGGGACAAGGGGTCAGGGCCGTATCCAGAAAAAAATTTATCCAGACAAAAATTTCGGAGGGGGACCAAACGAAAGAAAAAGGCTGAATTTTTCACAAAGACTTCAACTTTATTATTTTGTTAACAAAATTTTAAATTTCGGGGGGAGGGGGACCAGACCCCCTGGGTACGGCCTTGAAGGGGGTGCTCTCTCTCCAGCTTTCGTTATAGTGAACACTCTTATAGTATTTTGAGTTTTTTTATCATTATTATTTTTGCATTAAAATGTTTGAAAGTCCGAAAAAAACTTCTACAACCCCCCCCCCTCCCATTCCTCCAAGAGTTACGACTATAGGGTCAAAGCTTGCGTTACTTAGGTGCATTGTCATAAAGTGGATATTATGTACCCGAGGTAACGTACTTCCCGACGACCCCTTGGCACATTATCCAGGGTCAAAGTCTTGCGTTACTTTTGCTTTATCATGAAATTTATGGTGTGGACTGGGAATAAGGCTAGGAAAGGAGGGGGTGGAGGATTTCATTGCAGATTTTCAGCTTCAGCGGTCGCTCCTCTTGTGCGTCGGCTCTTTTACTGCAGTAGTGCTGAAGAAGAAAAAACTAAAACAAAAGGGTATGCAGTCACGTGGCATATTGTATCAGACCGTTCAAGGATTAGTTGAAACAGATCATTCCTTTGCGCTGTTACTGGTACAACTTTTAGTTATGCTTATGTTTGGATAGTTTTTCCTCATGGATAGAAAAAAAATCTTTTGTTTGGACGGATTTTAAAGTTATTGATTCCGCTGCTTCCAAAGCTTTGTGCAATATAGTCTAATCAAAATAAACAGTTATGAATATTATGTCATTTTAGGAGCTGTCAGACTCAAATATTGTTTACTCATGTAAGCAATATTGTATCACTCAGGTAAGTAATCGAAAATTGGGCCTGGCCTAAATAATTCTCTCTAGAATTGAAGTTTTTCCATTCCTTTTTACATACATGCTATGAGTAAGGATAACAAAAGTTAATAAAAAGCACAGAAAAAATTTTGATTTTAGAAATATGTGCATATTTAACACTATATTATAGAACGTTAATATAGTTAAAATATTTTTACCAAAAATTACTGTTAATATACTTGATTAAAGAAAGCCAGTATGTTGGTTGAAAAGTTTTTTTAAACATTTTGCAATTGTATTAAAGCATAATACATGTTAAAAAGGACGTATATTTTCATTTTTAAATTGAATAAAATAGTCATAATAAAGCTACGATAAATCAAAGAACCTGTTCTCAAAAGAACAAGAAAAAGAACTGTTCTTTAAAAAAGAACGGGAACAGTGAACAACTGTTCTTTGAAAATAACGCTTTTCCCCATCTCTAGACTCTTCGAAGGGGCGTCATTTCGAACTCAAAAACTAAGTAGAGCAAAAGGGGCGTCTTTTTTACGTTAGCAGGGGACGCCACTCACCCTAGGGCCGCCCCTGTTTGTAAACATCTTAATTTTAAATTCCATTCATTATCTGAGAGATTTTAGTGCCATGGAATCTGGTGAGAAACAGGATTCGTTCCGAAGAAGATTTATTAAGATGGCGAACCAGCTGGTCGCCGGAGGCGGCTAGTTTATTATAAAAGCAATTGATATGTTTCCCCTCGTTCTCCTCCCATTTCTCAAGAATTTGAAGAGACTGTGAGACCCGGGCATTTTCATAGCCAATAAATGCACCATTTTTTGAAACATGTGATTAGCTTATAAACAATCGCACCCTTTTATCGGTATGTATATAAGAAAAAAAAAAAGGCTCCTGTACCAATTTCGAACACTGCAGTACTGAATTCATCCTTCCTGCATGAATACCTCATCACTTTAAATAAAAGAAGAGTAGAGCATCAACCAAGGTAATATTATAATAAAATATTATTGAAAACACCTCATAAACGCCAGGAACTGTTTCTGAATCTAATTCTCGATTATGATTATGATTATTATTTGAATATCAATAAATCAATCATCACACAAGCTTTTCTTTTTCTATAGTTAGGTCAGAAAAGGAGGAAAACATAAAATCCTGCTTTCTTCTTTTAAACATGCTACTTCGTTTGTTTGAATTTTTATACAGGCTTTCAACAACACACAGTTTTCTAAAAAACAGAAGCTGAAAAACGTTGATCTTATTCAGCATCCTCTTTTGAGATGAGCTGAATGTAGTTTGAAAGAACAAGTATTTTTCGACTGATCATAAGAAATCAACTGGAATAAAGCCCTGTGCAGTATTCCTTTCTGTTATGC
The DNA here is from genome assembly GCA_038373885.1 of Cheiracanthium punctorium. Lineage (NCBI taxonomy): Eukaryota > Metazoa > Arthropoda > Arachnida > Araneae > Cheiracanthiidae > Cheiracanthium > Cheiracanthium punctorium. The sequence continues at coordinate 469,122 of JAWZYV010020167.1, read as the reverse complement.
TATTACTGACAGAATGGAGCTCGACATGCTTGTATCGCAATGTAAGAGCGTTTTTCAAGTAATAAAAGCATCCTTAAGTGAATTTTTGTTATTATTTTTTACAAAATACAGTTGTTCAATCTTTGAATTTTTCTGATGCTCAGTTAAATTTCTCTTAGGATATATCTATTTGTAAATATTAAGTAGGAATTGATTTATAGTGAAAAAATTGAATTAACTTCAATTTTTTCGATGTTTATTTCACTCATAAATTTTATCTGTGCTGTTTTATTCTTCAGATTTTTATTTGTGCCTTCTACAAACTGGTTTTTTAAGTCAGTGTTTATTTGTAACAATGAATATTCCTAAAAGTAAACAGACTGTCACAGTTTCATCATCATTGAATGCATTATTAGGGTGTACTGTGCAGTTATTAAGTTACAATTCAATGTATGCACCAGTATTTTCTACACACTTCTGGAAGCTTTTAGGAACAGAATCCACGGCTCTTCTTATAATCCCAGCTGGAACAATTGAAAACACTTCAAGAGTATTTTGTTCAAGACAATTAGTGTGTCCTCTCACATTAGTGAACAATATTACACGCCAGTTAGAACCGATGTTTGTTTTAAGGGTAATTTAAATCAAAAATAGGTTGGGGAACCTGGGGAGCCTTGACCATAAGGGAGGCTTGACCCACCCTTGAATTTCAGTATTTAAAAATAGTTTAGCTTTCCCTCACTAGATGGCAGTCAAAGCTACTGATGTAATCAGACACCCATCATAGTTTCATCCAGTCAGGTCACAGTGGAGTGGAAATAAAGAAGATTTTCTGCCTAAAAAGTAAGTATTTTAAACACACTTTGTAAGAGTTTTTCAAAGAAAGTAATTTAATTAACTTTGAGCTAGTGGGATTTTATAAATACTGTGATATTAAGCTATTATTAAAGTAAAAAAGTTTATAGAAAGAATCTGGTTTCAAATCACCATGCACCATTCTTTACAAAATGGCGTGATGGGGAGGCTTGACCCACTGTATGTAAGGGAGGGTTGACCACTGGGTCACGGCTCCCTTAGTTAAATAGTTTTGAAAATATAGCAATACTGCTTTTCAAACATTGTCATAATTAAAATAATACCTAGATATGAATATAAATAATTTTATATGTTTACAATAGGATAGGTGGTTGACAAAAAGTTACCTACCAATTATTGTCCAATAAAAATTGTTTCAAAATTTAATACTAAAAACTAAATTATGAATAATGCAAGTATAATAATTTTCCAGATTTATACAAAGAGATTACCAAATTTTATTTATTTATTTATTTATTTTTGTGTGTGTGTGGGGGGGGGGGGATTATAAATGTTATCTTTACTGAAAAACTTAATTTCTGGATGTTTCTTTTGATTCATTTTATTGTGAATATTAATATAAAAATGAGATGTTTTGAAATGCTGTATTAATAATAAGTTTAATTTTTTTCTCAGGATGCCCTTTTTTCATAAACCAAAAGGAAATGCTCGTAAAAAGTACTCCACAGAAGTTATGATGACAGCAGTAAAATAGGTTACTGCTTTCTGCTTAATATGATCTTAAAATGTTTTTCAGAGTGTTCAATTATCATACTGAAGATTTTATACTTAATGCTTATATAACTAATAAAAAATATTTACTTTTATCTTATTTTAAAATTATACATTATTGCCTGGGCCAAGCCTCCCATACCATGGGTCAGCGCTCCCTTATAAAGGGAGCCTTGACCCACTTTCCAACGTTTAAAAAAATATTAAATTCAGAAAAGAAGAAATGCACAATTTATATTATCATAAATATATTCTTAATGCCAATAAAATTTCCTTTAAATTGCACTATAATAGGATTATTTCGCTGCCAAAATAAAATTTACAAAAATGTTTTTCTGAAAATGTGGTCAAGGCTCCCCAGGTTCCCCTATTGTGATTTACAACCACACTGTATATCCTATTACTACAGATAGTTTAAAAAAGTCTTGGTAATTATTGGTGATGGCTCATATTATCATGAAGGAAAAGTTCCTAGTTTATGAAAAAGTATATAATATTTTACAAATAAATATAACAACCTGTTAGTGCAATCAAACCTTTGTAGTATTTGTAAGAGTGAAAGAACACTTCAAACATTTTTTTTTAGGATAAAGCTACAAAGCTGAAATAATTTCAACCTTTGCTATAAGTAACCAGCATCAGAGTTGTTTGTGTTTAGCTTCACTACTGGTCAAATTTATTTGGTAGAACAACAGATAGTAAAAAAGATTTGAAAGCGCCATTGTAGATACATGTACAGGTAATAAAATGTAGTATTGAGAAATTCATACATTTTTCTTTTCAGGGAATATGGTAATAGAAGTGTTATTTTTCAGAACATTTTTTAAAGAAAGACCTTTAAACATGACATCTACCGTTTTCAAAAGCTGATCTTTGCAAAAGTTGTCTGATGCCAGCATATTTAATTTCTAAATAAAAATGTCGCTATACTACATTTAAATTCTTTGAATTTATGGACATTCAACAGATAACATTAATTTACTAACTCTTAAAACTTAGCTGCCGAACAGGGACGATAAGCCAATTGTCTGAAAATTAAATTTTTTGCCTTTATTTGTTTAGGGGGAGGAAATTAACCACATAGATTAAAATCCGTAATAATATAATTATTTTAGGTACATAAGGAAGTAGCTCCTGAAATTTCCAACTTTTTACGTTGCCGATTGATCACTTTTATTTCTTTCTAATGTAGTCCACTAATGTGTGAATGTAAAAATCACTGAGTATTGATAGCTGGCTGAAGAGTGAAGGTACGGGATTCTGGTCTATCGAGCGGGGGCATTGATTTAACGGTCAGGATATATTTTGCTCTTTCTTCAGATGTGCAAAAGTCTCAAGGTACCTCTTTTAGGAAGATAGTCCAAGTGCAGCTTTGCCTTACCACAGCAACAACGTTCTAGTTTCTACAGATGTTTGGAAGTATAATCAAAGTAGGTAGATATTTTTAGTTAGAATATTTGTGCATAAATGAGACTAATAAAAATAATTGTAAGCACGAAACAATAAAAAAAATTTCTAACTATTTCGTTCTCATTTTTTATACTGTAATGTGAAAAAACAAATGATATTTTAATAGTTTGATGGAATTTTATTTCTTGTATTTCTTGAATGACTGATATTAAATACGTTTTGCCGGTACTTTTGAATACATCAAGATGAATTGAAACCCATTTTGTCCTTTAAACTCTTATTCCTTTGTAATAGAGCCAGAGCGAATCTACATAAATATTCTAGTTTTTCCATTTCAAGTAATCTTCAAGTAAAGTATAACAAAATACACTGGGGATGTCTTGAAAAACTCATTCTGTATTTCACACACATCTCAACATTTCCCCCAAAATTCGATTAAAGATCACGTCTTAGGCCGCATCAACCAAGAGAGCAAAATTCGAACATCCTACAGCAAATTCGCTTCAGGTGAATCGAAATAACAAAAGTTCGAAGAATCGTACTAATATTATGAAATCCCCTAAAATAAAGATTTGTCCGTAAGATCCTATCTAATACCTTTTTCCCTTATGCTATTAGACATATATTTCAACTATTGAATCGAAAATAGAACTCAGTAAAATTGCAACAGTAGGAGAACGAATTTTATTCTTCAATATATTTATGATCCTAAGTAAATGCATCTCTTTCTGCGGATTTCGTGCATATATTTTGTGACGTATAACAGAGAGTCTCAAAGTCTGATATATCTCTAAGCCAAGATATGCTCGAGGAGATTGTACTTTTGAAATAGCTGTATAAATTTCGTTTCAGCGTAACTTTTTTTTTTTTTGAATTTATGTAACTTGATTACATGATTTATATCTAAGTGTTTTCTTGCGTGCATTTGAAACTAGTTTTGTATTGATGTAATTGATTTGTTCCTACTCAAGAGAAAATGGAAAACATTTAAAATAACTTCTTTGTAGAATTGTTCAAGAATGAAATTTGGATGTTTTATTGGTATAAGTATTTCGATCATGTAATATTTTCTTGTTAATATCTAAAAAAAATAGATAAAACGAATTATTTTAATACCCATATGAAGTTGTATTACCTGTCTTATATAGCTTTGTTAATGCTGTTACAGTCTTGTTAATGTAATAACAAGTGTCTTGTTAAGGTTGATTTTGCTGCTCTTCCCCCACCCCCATTTCTGAATGTTAGAAATCCATCTGTTCTCAGTTAATTTCCTGCTTTCCTATTGGCCATAATAAAACTCTCTTCTGAATTCCTGCTTTCCTATTGGTCCTCGTAAACACATCCTGATTCTCTTCTTTTCCTATATAAACAAAGCAGATTTTTGCCATTCTCATTATAGCACTGACGACGGCATGTCACACATGCCGATTCAATATTTCTGTTAGTGCTCTTCTACGTTGTTTCTTGGTGCTTATTTACTATACAGGTTTACTTTCTTGCTTATATACAATATCCTTATACATGATTCCTAAACGTTTAAAAGATTCTATAAAGAAACAAGAAAAAAGACTACTTAACTAATTTGGATGTTTCAAAGCTCTTTTACTTTATCGGAAAAAAATTATCATCACGGATTTTTGATTCCACCATGGCCCAGTGGAAAGACACTGAACATGGTAAATGGTTGAAGTGTGAAAGTCCGGGGATCGGGCCTGTCGCGCGGTTGGCTATGTAACGGTCTGGAATTTTGGGTGGCTTACTTCAGATGTAACGTGAGTACGCGATAGAACTCCTTTAAAAGTTAGCCACCCAAGGCAGCACCCCCTTCCCTACGCTGATGTCTCCTGTGTAGGCTTGCAATAACACAAACACATCAAGGATTTTATCAATGGACTAACATGAGCTCTACAAATGCATGTAAAATAATTTAAAAATCCTACTCCCCTCCAAACATTTAATTCTCTTGCATTATCAATCTTTATATATAATACTTATGATATTTTTTGTCATTGCCGGTAAGCTATATCATTCAAACAAAATAAAACCCTACCAGTAGAGCATAGCGCTTCTAACTGGGAGACGGAGGGTGCCTGGTTCAAACCCGCCAACTTATTAATTCGGAGGTTTCCGTGATTTTCTCCGAAACTTAGCGTAAATACGGGTAAGGACCCCTTAGAAAGAGCCTCATGGAGGGTAACCCCACTGGGCCTAGATCCCTAGTGTAAATAATCGGCCGTAATCCCATAAACAAAAAATCAAAATACAATTTTCCTTAAGTAAGTGTAAAGAAACATGAAAATTATAGCACTTCCTTAAAAACAACGTCCTTGTACTGCCCAACATGTTTGAATGTTGAATTACAGATATCGATTTTTCTTTCATTAATACCATTCATAAAAGTCCTGCTGTTTAAGTCTATATTTTCCACCTTATTCTAACTTATACATTAAAAGGTTGTGGTCATACCATGAATACCAGGAAAATCTTATTATTATGATATGAATGGTTTTATATCTTTTCACACAGTTTTTCTTGTTATTGTTTTTCAAACTAGATGGTGTGATCAGTCCTGTGCTTTTGGCATAATATAAATTGAAGCGTTATTTCTTTACAGCATTTATTTTGATATTTGTCACTTATAAGTTTACATTCCCATAAATAAATATTTTTTAATTTAACAGCTGACTGATTAATATTTCTATTTGTACAATTTTCACTCTTGGCGCACGCTTTTTTTCTCTTTATTAAACATAGACATGAATTTTATGAATTACTTTGAAAGACAGTTATAAATTCTGTAGAACAAAATTTTACAATCAAACTACTTCAACAATTACTAGAAATTGATTACTGTACCGAAAATTTAAGCGAGATACAGTACACATTACATTTATCTTTCACCGACATCAGTACACAGATGCAAAAATAATTCATCAACAACGCTCCACCGAATAATTCACGTACTCCCACACTTTAGTTTGGCAGAATAACGATGTCCAGCTTTGCCACTAAAAATTAATTAATATATGCTGCTTTATTATAGATGGCATTTGGAGGTCGCCATCCATCAAAATTTGTTGCCATATCCATCATTTTCCCAAACAAGTTGTACTTTTAACGAGGATTGAGAACGTAATCAAGAGAGTCAATCACAAGAAAAGCAGTTTGTAGGCAGTCAATAAATCTTCATTCAGTGTACGATGAATCGTGGGAAATGCTTGTAAGGAAATGCTATGTGAGAAAATTTATCACGCTAAGATAGAATACTTCTACCCATTTATTTTGAAAATAACAAAAACAACAAAATAGTTTTTTGTTCTGACCTTTAACCCTTTGAGGCGCAACCCTTTCCCAATGCTGAAAAAAGGGCAGCCGCTGCCATCGCTCAACTCAACTACCAGCAAGATGGCGGACGGTCGAAACGTTCACCGTGTGCCACAGATCTAGGGACCCTTTTTGGTGCGGCTGGCTGTGCGGCAAAGTGCAGAAAATTACTGTGGGGCACAGCCAGCTGCGTCAAAAAGGGGTCTCTAGATCTGTGGCACGCGATGAACGTTTTGACCGTCCGCCATCTTGCTGGTAGTTAAGTCGAGCGATGTCAGCGGCTGCCCTTTTTTCAGCATTGGGCAATCTATCGAGCTGTTTTCGCATTCTTCCATTTTCCAGCAGATGTCAGTGCTGTTAAAAATAATCGTGACAATTTTTTTACGGGAAATGACGTGCTAAAATGGTAAAGGATTCCCGTGGAGCTATGTCACCTGCAACTATTTTTATAGAAATCAAATCTATTCTTAGTGACTGGCATCAGTTAAAACGTCAGAGTTTGGTGTTCCCAGAGCGGGAGCACTGCGCGTTAAAGGGTTAAATACGCTCTAAATTACCATTTATTTTATCTTTCGTATGGGTACTACTGAAAGTCTTTTAATTTTACTCGAAAAGTGACTGTGAAAAAACAGTAGTTTCATGCATATTTGGAAGAAATTCGTAATAAAGCTGCCAAAAAATTATATTTCCCCCAGCTTTGCTTACTGGAGAGCAATTTGAAAAAATTATATTATACTCGATTTGCTAATTCAGAAATGCACTTGCAATGCATATTTGGAAGGGATTTGAAAATACCTTGTCCTCATCATATTTCTTTGATTCAATAGCAAGGAAATATCCAGGTTTATGTCAAAATGTTCCAATAACACCCTATTCAACCGATATATTCCCAACAATATATTTTAGTTAAGAGTGCAAAAAAAACACTTTCACTGTAGTATCCATGTTAATTCAACTCTTATTCAACTAAAATGCTCGAAAATACTACGAAATGAAGAAATCTGACGCATTTTGGTTTAGTCTTTTCGATCTGCGTAGGTTTCAAACGAAAACCAAGTATCCCGGTTACTTTTAAAGACCTGAAAGACATACAATACATAGATAGCTTTTGGTTTCGAACCTGGAAGAAAACAGTGATCATCAGCACTGCCTCATATCGCCCGATTTAATTTAATAATTATCCATGATATCAGTTATAGAGAACTTAAAAACATAAAAAAAACCATATTGTTAAAATCTTCAAATGGGACGTAAATCAATCATATTTGCCAAAGTTTTACATCTAGCACAACGGTCACTGTGCCTCAACGGAAAACCAAGTGGGTTCAAACTAACCTTTAAGCGCAAATGAAATATGGCTCTGATCGAACAGTGGTATGTATTTTGTACGGAAATCCTCTTTATTGCTGTGAATGTAGTTGTATCAAATGTTGTATCAAATGTGTGTTGTATCAAATTCGTGCAAGACATTGTTCTTCATGAATTTTTACGCACTTTAAAGAGTGGTCTGAACGAAGTTTGATGATTAAAAACTCGCGAAGTTTCAGCGACCCAGATTTTTCTTGAAAAACTAAAAACTGGATTTTGATATTAGCCCTCTGTTATTAAAAAATAGACGACTAGTTTTCGTAAATTTTGGTATATGGATTTTTCGTGTCAGTAACATATTCACACCCAACAAAAATCTCGCATCTCAAATTAAAAAAACAATCTCATTATTTTTTTTAAATATTCTATGACACTTAAAAACGACAAGTAGAGAACGTATTTTCAAATAATTTTTCGAATAAAAGTCTAATTCTGAATCTCTGTTTCAGTAGTAAAAGCTGTTATCACTCATAAACATAAACAAAGACTGTCAAGACAATTTCAAAAGTAAATTATGTTCTACAAGTTCTTTTAAGCTACGTGAATTTCTAAAAAAAAAAAAAAAAAAAATATTAGCAACCCCTGCCTAGGAAATTTCAATAACAATCAAATATTCTTTTGTGTAACGGCAACGGCAAATAAAAATAAAATATACTTGTCAGGGTGTAGGATTTACATATACAAAATTTAAGCATGGATGCTTATGTACGTCAGTTCAGAACTACAAAAAAACTTTACCTTTTATAAACAGTGGAAACAGAAAGGTCCTTAAATGTGGACCTCTGGAACGAACAAGATAATGAAAGTCTGCTGTTTTTTTAACTATAAAAATCTAAAATTAAAAAAAATTCTCTATAATTTTAATTAAACCAAAAATTACCTGAATAAAGATATCTTATTATAAAAGTAGAATCATATCAAATTTCAATTGAATTGAACATTAGTTTTTTAGTATTGTATTACATTGTACATTGAAGCAATGCTATTCTAAGGCTATCTGCCTAAGGAGGGATGCGTTGGGCGGAGGACATTTTAAGAGGTTCAAATGCGTATTTACGATGCATCTGGAGCAAACCGCCCAAAACTCAAGACAGTTTGACCGATGGCAGCGCAATAGACTCGAAACCCTGACCTTGACACTTCAGCCATCTACCATAGTCAGTGTCTTTATTCACTCGGCCATGGTGCGGCCTAGTTCTTTTTCTCCAGTCTTTGAACTTCACATGTATTCAAATTTAAAATTTGGTTTTCAGAGTTCCACGCTAATGCAAAAAACGGCACGAGCTATTTTGGTGAAATTTGGCGTGTGGGTACTTTTGTTGTTATTAATGAAAACTTACTGAAATAATTTTGAAAACAAATGATATTCCATTTTGTTCAAGTGTTCAAATTTAAATTTGGATTTTTTGAATAGCGTGCTAACATAAAAGACAGGGTGGCCTATTTTGGTGAAATTTGATTTGTTAGTGCCACTAATGAAAACTCACTAAAAGAATCTGCAGGAAATTATAACATTTATTTTTCTGGAAGAATATTGAAAAAAAAAAAAAAAGAAAATATATATAAAAAAAGGAAGAAAAAGAAAAATATATCAAACCTGATATCCTCTTGAACACTTCTAAAATGTACTGAAAACAGCTTTCCACAGAACACAATTGGGTAAAAAAGCATTAAAAGCTTAAAAAAGGAAGAAAGAAGGAAAAAGTGTTGCAGAAAATTATGCGATATCATTTGTAGTAACTGACCCTCTCTGTTTCATTCAACGAATATAAAGAGCACAATTCTTAATGTAGTATTTCAAAACAATTACTTTTCAATATTACTTAAAAAAAGATATGTTATTTTCAAGTAAATTACAAAATTTTAACTAAAGTGCTGGAAAAAACACTCAGAAATTCAGAGACATAATCTCTTTTTCAACTGATCAAACTAAATTTGCCTTGAGACCTCTTCCTTAAGTAGACATTACTTCATAATTCTGCAGTTGCATTGCAATATACGAAATGAATAAACTGTACCTTTTCAAATTCTGAGTACATTTTCTAACAATTTATTTAAAATTTTATGCCTTTTATTTGAAAATAATAGCTGTGGTTTGTTATGAATATCTGAAAATAAATTGTACTAATTCTACTTTCTTTGTGAATTATGTTATTTATATCGTTGATGGAACGATAGGTATCTTCCTGGCCACTTTTAAAATTATTTTTAATTCTTTTTTTAAAGATTTTAATTATCATTATTTTCTTAAATTGTGTTTAAAAGAGGAATGTTTTAGATGCTTTTTAGAATTTTTTATAGGGATGATTCTAATATGAAATTGATCATGTGAGATTTCGAACTGTTCCATCTGTTCATTTGAAAAAGCACGTTTTCCGAATACTAAAATTCAGTTAGCTTGAATAAATTCAGTTCCGGAGTTTTTGCTTTGGTTATCTATCTATTTATATTCAACATAAGAAAATAACTATGAGATGAAATAATATTCTACCGTGATTTATTTGTATCTGCTTTTCAGCATCACGTATGGTCTGTTAAAAGAACAGAAATAGATTGTTTTAAACCAAAGCAATGTATATGCAGAAAATTCGTATAAATGCAACTTTTTTTAATACTTTGCGATGTAATGTTAGACGGAGTATTTTCAAGAAAGAAAAAACACACATTTTAAATTATGGAAGCAGCATCTACTATTTCTCTTTCTGAGATATTAAATTACCAAAAAAAAAAAGTTGCTTAATGTTGATGTAGTTTTCAGAATGTGAAAATTGCAGCATGATACAAAACAGCTCTATATTTCTTATCCCCGAAATTTATCAGGAATGAGACAAAATGAAGTCACCAGTTTAACTTTCTTAAGAAAAGTAAAAATTTGAGCCAGAGACAAATCTAAATCTGAAAGGATTTGACATTGAAATATAGCACATGCAGCTGTTTGAACGGACTTTAAGATAATGCTCTGTATTCGTTATAAAGATATTACAAAGTAATTTGTCACATGGAATTAAATAGAACACTTTTCCAACAATAACCATTTTCTAACTATCAATTCTCTCCACATAAAAGAATAATCTCTTAAGCTGCGTTTAACGGGAAATAGTTGACGAAAGTATCGACATTTGAAGGGTTTAATAATCCTTAAATCCGTTTGGTTAAAAGGAAAACTTATTTAAGCCGGAATAATATTAATAACAAAATACGTACATTAGGATAAAAATCAATAAGCGACCAAAATCAAAATTTGTAAAATAGTTGTATATATATATATATTAAATTTGTTTTTATCTAATCCAAAATAAATCGACGAACAAATGTTATAAAATATTTTACATAATTTTCATTTAAAAAGGCTAAAATGTCTCCGAAAAAATCACTAATTACAGTGGTATTGACAACTTGATCCCTATGAATGAGACGTCAACGTAAATATTATTTTCTAAACAGAAATTAACATACTTGAATAAAATTAAGCTTACAATAAAAGTTACATAGAATATCTTGGAGTGAAAAAAATTTTTTTTGAAAGAGTAGATGGTTAAACAATAATTTTATAAAAAAAATCAGTTGGTATTAAGAAAAAAATTCTTTTTTCAATAACAGAGAATTGCAGTTAAACTTTGGCCAGTCTACAATAGTCGTAAGCGTTCGTCTGTTTATTAAGGGGGCATCCAATAGGTGAACTAATGTGGGGATCTTCTAATTTTGAATCTATTCCAGATGAGAAACGTACTACTTGGATTCTCGAGAGGTATGTTTCCAACATGGAGGGCAGTGTAGCCTGGACAGCTTTGCGTATACCAGCTCCTTTTAGTGTAGGGTAAGATAAGGTAAAATGAAACACGTGGTACAGTGAAACATTTTATCTAAAATCAGTAAGATTTGTCATAGATTCTAACTCACACACGTATTATATAAACATATTTTCCAGTTACTGATGTGGAGACAGTCGCATTTTTAAAACAAGAGCAAAAGGCAATTATAGATTTTCACCGTTGAAAGCAAGTTTCATTACTGAAAGTAATTTTGTTTTACTTCCTTGTTCCCATATGTAGAATTATTTATTTTTCAAATATTGTGATCACTATGTTATGGTTCTCATACTACCAAAGCCAGAATTCCCCCCCCCCCCCCTTTTGCTCCAAATAAATTGGTCATATCTATATAAATAAAATTAGACTTTTGTCTGTACATTTCTTGGAATTCAAAAATTTTGCGATTTCTATCCGTTTCAAGCACCCGGGATTCCGATGCGACCCTCAAACAAAAGTTTGTCTGTCTGTCATTCTGTCGTTCTGTCATTCTGCCATTCTGTCCGTGACGCTTTTTTTGTTTAAGCATCACGTAAAAACGACTGAAGCGAATGATATGAAATTGGGTGTCATGATAGGTGGTCACTCAACTTAAAACATAAGCGTCCAATTTAAAAAAAATCTTGATTGGATTTTGAGATTTTGCGAAAATCTTTTCAAACTGCGTAAATTTATGTTCAAGCATCACGTAAAAACGACTAAAGCGAATGATATGAAATTGGGTGTCATGATAGGTGGTCACTCAGCTTAAAACATAGGCGCCCAATTTTTAAAAAATCCTCATTGGATTTTGAGATTTTGCGAAAATCGTTTCAAACTGCGTAAATTTGTGTTCAAGCAGCACGTAAAAACGACTGAAGCAAATGATATGAAATTGGGTGTCATGATAGGTGGTCACTCAACTTAAAACATAGGCATCGAATTTTAAAAAAATCTTGATTGGATTTTCCGATTTTGCGAAAATCATTTCAAACTGCGTAAATTTGTGCTCAAGCATCACGCAAAAACGACTGAAGCGAATGATATGAAATTGGGTGTCATGATAGGTGGTCACTCAACTTAAACTATAAGCATCTAATTAAAAAAAATCGATCAGATTTCGAGATTTTGTGAAAATCGTTTAAAACTGAGTGAATCTTTGTTCCCGCTTTACGTAATAACGACTAAAGCGAATATGAAATTTGGTCACACGATAGATGGTTGCTCAACATAAACTATAGGAGTCCAATTTTTTAAACATTTTTATTAGATTTTGAGATTTTGTGAAAATTCTCTCAAAATGCGTTTATATTTCTTCAAACATCACGTAATAACGACTAATACGAATGATACGAAATTTAGTGATATGTTAGGTAGTTGCTAATCTTAATTTATAGGCGTTGAATTTTTAAAATATTTTGATTACATTTTGAGATTTTGCGAAAATCGTTTTAAAATGCTGAAAATTTGTTCCAGCATCACGAAATAAAGACTGCAGGGAATGAAACGAATTTGGGTGACAGGATAGGTTGTCACTCAATTTAAATTCTAGGCTTCCATTTTTTCAAAAATGTTGATTAAATTTTTAGATTTTGCGAAAATTATTTCAATATGCGTAAATATTCGTTCGCGCATCACATAAATTACGACTAATGCGAATGAAATGATATTACTTAGTTACTCTCTAACCTGTAATATTTTAACAATACATAAAAATTATAATTTCGCTTTCTTTACTTTGGCAACATACTACATCCATTCTGTGTACTCATACAATGCTGACGAAAGATCTTGCTTTTTTGGAAATTTGCACTCACTAACCCGTCGAGGACGGGTACTTCAGCTAGTAATTAATAAAGTCAAAGTGGGACGCTGCCATTGAGAAAAACGAAGTTGATTCATGATTAAATGTGAGAAGGTGTCCCATTACGTAAATTAAATTACTAGAAAATTAAAGTATACGTTATTTGCAAACGAATAGTATATATAACTTTGCCGTACGACGAACAACTGCCAAATAAAGAGCAAGTGGGCCTTTTTTTCCGCAGCTGTACATAAACATATGCGCTGAAATTTGAATTTTGACTCATATTATTTGAGTGTTTGTGAGGTGTTATATTTTCATTGTCCCCCTGTATACGGGATATAATGGAACACTGGTAGACATTTACCTTTTGTAATTTTTTTAAAGTGAAAATGCTATTTACGAACTCACAAAAATTCCTTTGATGGGGAAAAGAGTAAGCTAAAAGTGTACATTAGTTTTATTTTTGTACACGCAAATTTGTGATCAGGGAGAAAAAAATAGTAAAGTTTCTTTCATTGTACCCCGTCTTCTCCTACACAATTCCCTAGCAGTCCTGTCGACAGAGGTTATCATCGTTTGAAGAATGTGTATATACAGAAGAAAGCAGTGCGTAAATATAAAATTATTTGTCTCTTTCAAAATATGCTGTATTTTATTCCAATCGAGAAAGTTTTCTCTAGCATTGATATATCTTTAAAAAAGGACACAATTTTGATATTACACATTCATAACATAAAGTACAAAATATTTGTTTTGAAAGTAATTCATTTTACTTCAGAATTATGAATATATCTTTCAAAAGTCACAACATTTCATCTAGTTATAAAATTTAAAATAAACTAAAAAGAACTATATATTTTTTAAAACTTTCTAAATTTTTATTTGGAAACAACTACTATGCGTAATGAAAAATTTTGAATTCAATAAAGCTTATAATCAATAGAAGCAAGATATTTATAAAGTTAAATTATTTGCCGATGTAGACGGAAATCCACTAAAAGTTTTTGCAATGCGAAGTAATAAAAATTTATCCTTTATTGAATAAACGTCACTGCTTAAATAAAATGTCATGTATTGGATTATAATACATATTTTCAAAGAAATAGTAAATGCATTGCATTCACAGAAATTGATATTTTTGATACATTTTAAGGGTACAAGGCAGACATATTTTTATCATTTTATCAAAAATACAAAATAAAGCTTATCAGCTACGCACTCAAAATTGAATTTCATATAAAGTTCTTTGAGAGTAAAAAAGAAATTTAGAGATAATTATATACATATATACAGGGTTTCCCCAAAAAGTAGTAACAGGTTTTAATTCTTTATATATTAGAGATATGTGGGCAGTATAAATTCAAAAAATATTCATACTAAGGTCGGAAATAAAACTCTGTTAAGAAAACAAATCATCTCTTTAATTTTCAAAAAGTTACACTTTTTAAGATTGTATACGACCCCAGTACGAAAAAATTCCCAATTAGTAAAATGTGCCCCATACACTAATGAGATGATGGACCAAATTTGAGCCTTTCATCATACAATGTAGCAAAGATACCTTTAAAGAAAAGTTATCGGGGACTATATATGTTTTTGAATATAGACGTTCATTGCTACAGCGGAAAAAAAGATTTTCTTCCGTAATTTCTGTACGACAACTGAAATGCAATCATTCAACGTGATTTTTTCCCTTCGAGAGCCAAAAAAAGTGGTTTAAGTCAGCGTTGTATTAATCTGCATATCTCTGAGACTTTTTAAGGTACAATTCTCAAATTTTGTATGCCACTTCATGAGTGTATGAGGCACATTTTACTCACTGGTCTTTGTTTTGTACGGGTGTCATATACAAATTTAAAAAGTATAACTTTTAGAAAATTGAGGAGAGGAATTTTTTCTTAACGGAGTCTTATTCCCGACCTTATTTTTAACATTTCTTCGATTTACACTGACCCCTTATCTCTAATAGATAAAGAATTAAAGCCCGTTACTACCTTTTTGGGTTACCGTGCATAGTATCGAAACATAACGCGATCAAAATATGTAGTTGAGCATAAAACAAAGAAAGTTTGAAATTATTAAAAAATATATCTATCTACCAGAACTAAAACTTTCAGTTTTGTTTATAGGTTATTTAAAATTTTATGTGGATGTTTATCTTTATATTTTCAAAATATCTTATTGTTACTTTTTGGGTTCCAGCTGTTCTGCAGCAGATTACTTTCACGATGTGGTATGTAGCATCATGAAAAATTCATGCCTGTCGCAAATATTTTTAGTCCATCTTCATTGTCGGCTTAGAGCTGCAAGTATTTATCATCTAATTATACAGATCAATGGCTAAGTTTGTATGATGTCTGTTGATTAACCTTCAGATTTTTTCTCTACAAAAATATAGTTTTATATGAAGCTGCGTAAATTTTTATCTTGTGAACTATTTTATCAAAGTGGGAAGCATAAGATAGGATATGTTAGCTCATTAAAGTAGGATTACGTTTCTGTGTGGTCGTTGTAATTTATAGGATTCGTTAAGGACATGCTTTCGTGAGATTTTCTAAAAAAACAGACCAAGTGCAAACGCATGATAGGTTTAAAAAATCGAAAAAAATTCATGGATGTCAGTTGATTCGAATTTCAAATTACTTTACACTCTCAGGAAACATCGTCAGGTATAAATAAAGGGTTTAAATTTACTTTTTCCTTCATCATTAAAAAAATTATGAACTTTTAACCTTTTAACCTTTTCGGTACGGTGGAGCAGGCCGTTTGTTATACAGGGTGAATCTAAACTCTTGGACAAAACTTTAAGAGGTGATAGGGCACATAAGAAGGAATCAGAATCACATAGCAATGTGTGGTCGACAGCATCGTCTTCATGCAGCTGTTAATAATCACTTTGGAAAAAGTGCTGAAGCAACAGTGTTCTTTCCGACCATTGTTCATCAGAAACTAATGTATTTTTCTCCGAAAACATAAGACTAAAATTCATAGTTTAAAAATTCTATTTTATTTCATGGATGAAATTTTTGGAGACGAGCCTATTGTTCATGAAACTTGGTTAAGAAATTAGACGAACACTTCAATACTTTTTACAAAGTGATTATTATCGGTTAAGTAAAAACTGCGTTTTTGACCCCACATTGCTATGTGATTCTGATTCCTTATTATGTGCCCTATCACCCCTTAAAGTTTTGCCCAAGAGTTTAGATTCGCCCTGTATATTCGTTGTACGAGGAAGTTTCCCACAAGAGTAGTCGCACTGTACGGAAGTGTAAGCAGCGAAAACATGTTTTGTGGATTTCCATCGAAAAATCAAAACTTTGCAATATTCTAACACAAAAGTTACTGCTTACAAGTTCTTAGCTATATTCCGGCGTCGTTGTCAGCTATGGTAATCATACTCACCTAACTTTCCGTGAATGCAGATTTTAGGTGGAGTGGTGGTAGATCTCAAAGAACGTTTCGTGTATACCACCATAGGGCTGCGGTAGTACCCAGAGAACGTTTCATGGATGACGCCAAAAGACTGCTGGAGTACCCAGAGAACGTTTCGTGGCCGTCGCCAATGGGCCGCAGTAGTGACGAAAGGCGACTGTAATTACGAAAAACTATCACGCCTAATGTTTTACGTATGTAAGATGATCTAAGACTTTAAAAATAAGCAAATGCATAAGAGTGATAAATTAATTGTTAATCTATCATATCTTGCATCATCATAGGAGAAACTGCAAAGAAAAGTACATATCTGCTAATTTCAGTATACTTGGCCATCTAATGCTGTAAAAGAATCAGAATAGTACGCATACACCAGCATAAATATTTCGTCATGAGAACCATTCCTACCAATAAAAATATTATCTTCGTGAAAACAATTTTATGCTAGTCCGTTACGCACCTTCAACCTAGATTTATATCCGTAATATGGCATGGAAAATATCTGGCAGCAATTTCTGGAATATCACTATACTTCCATTCATATTTCCCCATTTCCAGGTTACAATCTACTGAACAAGAAATACAAATTAACGATAAAATATACTCACTCAATAAAAACTCTTGCAATAGAGATCGGAATTCTTTGTTTGCGAAACGAATAAGTTGGCAGGTTGTAAAGTGTTTCAGGAATCTCGTTAATTTCATGTATACATATATTTGTTTGGTGTTACATAGATTCATTTGGTAGGGAAATAGAAATTTTGTATTCATTTATTTGTGTGTGTGTGTGTGGTTTTCAAACTTTGGAATATTTTCCAAGAAAAAATTTAAAAAAAGGGGTTGTTTTACTGAAGAGGTCGATATTTATTAAAGAGTTTTTGAAAGAAAAAAATTCAGTAAAATTTCTTTTAAGAACTTTCAGTTGAAAAGAGGCCACTTAAGAGAAACATTCGTGAAAAATTTATTTATAATATTTTTAATATTCACTCTAAATATAAGCGTTGTAAAAAGGGAAAAAGTGATTTTTTCTATTAATAATATCAAGTTTAAATACTTCACCATAAGGGGGAAAATATCTTTCAGTGATATTCTTGATTATTGTTTACAAATGTTGCTATTTAGATTATTGGGAAATGTAAGAAAATTTTAATTGTTTTTTAATGTTTTAAATAACCTTTTATTGTAAATTGGTAAATTTCTCGGAAAAAATAAAAAATGAATAAGAAAGTTGACTTAACACAAAAAGTTTTGAATATTTTATATAAAATAACTAAACTTTTTAACAGCATGCTGCCGAAATCAGGCAACTCACACTTGCTTTGTATGTCAATTTCAAAATTTGTAGTTGCCACATACAAATCAATGTTCCATTTTTTATTAAGGAAGAATTTTGTTTTTTTTTTTTTAACCGGCAATATATTAAAACGGGCAGGGAGCACTAAAAAGGTGGTGAGGACTCGGAGCCCTTTGAAAAATTATAAACATGAACACTGTAAACAGCGCTTGAATTGATCACAATATTATAGTCTGTGGAAGGAAATGGACTCTTACACATATACTACTTGATGCTACTTGCCCCATCTTTTGTAATTCAAGGAGGTGCACGCAAGCACTCTCACACGCCCATACTCGTGTACGTGCACACACCACACACATAGGCACATCTGTGCAAAGACCCTTTCATGCACTTCATCGGTTCATTAACAGGTTGGTTATAATTAAACTTGCCCTAAACAGCATACTGCAGCCAAAACAGGTGAACGGATTGCCAACAACTTTGGTATAAAAAATGTACATGAGATGCACTCAAAAAAAAAAAAAAAAAAGTTTAAAGAAATTTCTACTAGGTGACGATTTGAATTGGGAAAAAAAGCGAATTTTACTAAGGAAATCTCTTAAACTAGTCAACAAATGATCTAAAAACTAGCGAATAAATGGCTAAACTGTTTGTATTTTTCGAGCTGGTCATTTCCTACATCATATTACTTAACCCTTTAACGCGCAGTGTTCCCGCTCTGGGAACACCAAACTCGGACGTTTTGACTGTTGCCAGTCACGAAGAGTAGATTTGATCTCTGAACGATTTTGACTGTTGCCAGTCACGAAGAGTAGATTTGATTTCTATAAAAATAGTTGCGGGTGACATAGCTCCACGGGAATCCTTTACTTTTTAGCACGTCATTTCCCGTAAAAAAATGGTCACGTTTATTTTTAACAGCACTGACATCTGCTGGAAAATGGAACAATGCGAGAACGGCTGGATAGATTGTCCAATGCTGAAAAAAGGGCAGCCGTTGCCATCGCTCGACTTAACTACCAGCAAGATGGCGGACGATCGAAACTTTCATCGCGTGCCGCAGATCTAGAGACTCTTTTTTGACGACAGCTGGCTGTGCTTTTTTCAGCATTGGGAAAGGGTTGCGCCTCAGAGGGTTCATTTTACATGCAAAAGCGCCACCTACTGTACATATTTCAGCTTTTTGAAATTTCCCTGAGCGTACATCGTGTATGATTTATATACCTAAGTTGGTGGCAACCCGCTCAACCGTTATAGTTACAAAATGCTATTTATAATGGAAGTTTAATTACAACCACTTTGTATAAAGACACTTTTGTTGTAATATCCTAATTTTATAATTATATATATTTTGATTTACTAACTTTGCTGTAGATTGTAGATTCTTACGCAGATGTTTAACAGAACGTGATGCGTGAGAAATAAACGAGTCATGTTTAATTAAACACCTACAGACACAAAATCAATAAAAAACTCGGCTGTTCGAACCTCGTCATGGGGAGACCCCCTGAACCCCCCTAATTTTTTAGTTCCATTATTGGCATATTAAAACGATATTAATTGACTATGTCATTTTATCGCTCATCTTTCGTGTATTTCGCCTGGTAACCCTATGCTGAAACTTTTATGATTGTAACCTATTTATAGAAAAATCCATGTGATGCAGGGGCGTAATCAAGGAGGGGGGTTAGGGGGGTCATAACCCCCCATGAGAAATTTTTGCCATTAAAAATGTATATTCTTCACTACATTATCACACACACGTATACATATATATGAGTTGTAGTAGTCGTAACCCCCCCCATGAAAAATTTCTGGCTACACCCCTGATGTGATGCATGTTCTACAGCTTACGAAATATTGTAACAATAGATTAAAGCTGTTGTGAACTAATAGTATTTAAATATATATAAAATTAGGTTACATTTTTATGACGCTTTTTTGGACACAAAGATTTTATTTGTTTTGTCATTTAACACCAGTATTTTGAGTGTTTTTTCCTACAGACACAGTCTGAAAGGTAAAAAAAATATTTCTTATCACACATAAATATATTTATGTAATCACAAATGATATCTTCAGGTAAAATAGCATAATATAGTTCAGTGTATTTTTGCATACTTACTATATTAAACCAAAGTATAACGTAAATATTCATCATAAATATTTTATCTAGCAATAAAAGCATTGCTTCATGGAAACTACATTTTGTGTGTCCGTTACGCATATTCGGCATGGATTTATATTCCTAATGGAGTATGGAAAACGTCTAGCATCCATATCTGGAACATAGCTTCAGATTTATCCATTTTTCTTGATTGCAATCTACTGTAGAAACAATCTAAAATTAACGATAAAAAGTAAAGTCCCAATAAAAACACAGTACGAAGATTGGAATTCTTTGTTTGCGGAAAGAGTATTTGCTGGAGAAGTGAAATGTTTCAGGAAATAGTAAGCAAATCTTAGCATAGAAATAAATGAATAGATTTATTTGAATCAAAGTTCGTAAGGAAATAGAAAATTTGATTTTGATCATCGAAATGCTTATAACGTAAACTAGTTCATGTCTAACTTAAAACCCAAGCAAGAATGTATTTAAATCATAGAATCAGTGTTAAAAAATAAAAAAAAATGTTTCTCTGCTAATCTTTTACATAAAATGGATACATTGCTCTAACTTATTGGATAAACACTAAAAGAAAACATGAGGCTGCTTTATTAGATTTATATAACTGTGGAGTATATAAAAAATGATATATAGAGTCAGGTGGGGTGATTAAGACAAATTTTTGCAAGTTTTAACGTTGTGAATTTTTAACTCTTAAGAGGTCAGGTACCTTTGAGCAATGGAAATATCGACGAAAAAAGACCATGTCTTTATTTGCAAGAGCTCCAAAAGTAATGATTTTCAAAACTTGCAATTTTTACCAGTTATTTAGAAAGCTTTTATTAGCCTTTTACAGCTATTTGAATAGTTCTACATATTAAATTATTTTTTTTTATAATTAAAAGTATTCGAGCTCAGTTTTTGCCTCTTTATAGTCTTGCCTTCAGCATTTCATAAAATATATGCAACACATTATCTTAGAAATTGTTTCAGACATAGAAAAATAGCGTATTATTAAAATGACGAAAATAATTTTGCTGAGGCTCTTATTTCCTTAAAAAATGAATAACTGCAATTTTTATAACTACCATTTCTTGAAAAAATTAAAAGAAATTGTTAAGTAATGTTTTCTTGACCTTTTTAAGAACAAATAAAATTCAAATAAAGAAAATAAATTCAATAAATGTTACTGTTCTTGGCATGTTTTTATGATTATAATTAAATGATTTTATGATTATTTGATCATGAAAATGTAACTATTTGTTTTAAAGAAATGTCCATGGTCTAAATGAAGTTATAGTATTTATGAGCCTCTTTTTTTTAAATTACTACAAACTCTGATATAGCTATGACAGAAGTTTGAAGCACTGGAAACTTTTAAAAATAATCTATATTGAGATTTACATTTTATAATTTATTTTTAAATTAAATATAAGATAAAAAATAATTTTTTCTCTTAATGTTTTAGAATGATATAGGGCAAGCATGTGTTTTTTCAGATCATAACTTTTTATATGCTTTTATACATTGTCGTAACTACCCCACATTAAAAAAAACCTGTATTGGTAATTACAATAATTTATTTAAAAATGTTAAATTATGTTTGAAAAACTAAAACAAAGTCGGAAGCTCATAAATACATTGTCAACATACTTTTCAACATAAATTAGCTTGCATAAAAATTTTTCCTTTTGCGCCAAATAACTTTAAACACCGAATCATCAAATCCGTTTAGTAGTAATTTTGACATAGTGTTTGTTTTCCAATTCTTACTACCTTAAAAATACATAATGACGAAAAATACCTATCATAAAAAATACATTATAACTTTAAGTCAAATACTTTTGAGAAAGTTTATCATTTATAGATTTTTAAAAAAATTAAGTTAGTCGTATTTATCCCCCCCCCCCACCTGACCCTAGTTGTTTAAAAATAAATTGTCAGAAAAACGTTGTAGTATAATAAAGTCATATGGGCGTTTTAAAATCCCTGTGTTGAACTAGATTATGTACATGAAAATAAAAATCTCACAGTAAGAAAAATAAAGATATGAAATGCAACAAGAAAAAAAGTTGGTCTTAAAATATTCTGAGTTAAGCTATAAAATTTTGATCTGGTTCAGACCAGCAAAACCATGTGTCCATAATGTGTGAAATAGCTTCATTTGCATGTTTTACTATGCTTCGGTTTAAATACATATTTTTCATTTTTTAGAATCCTTCGTTGATGTTGTTTAAACTTTTAGATTTAAGCACTCTAATCCTCAGGAACCTGATACAGCAACTTGAAACATTCCGCTGCATTCTTTGAGAATGAACTCTTTGTATTTGAGAGCTGACATCATCTCACCATTTATATTGTCAAGACGACATTTAAGGCACCATTTGCTTTAATGCGGTAGAAATTTGACCTTCGAAAATTCCATTCCTAGAGTAAGTGATCACGAGTTGAGGATTACTAATATCTTAATTTTTAGTTGGGGAAAAAGCACTATTCGCCAAGTAGGTGTCGTTTCTATGGTAACTCCCTTTGATTGCACCAGGAATTTCTTGTTATACATTACATGATAATGCACCAATTATAGATGTCGGAATTATTTCAGCCCTACTGCCATGATATGTTCTTTCAGCAACTATCAGTAATCGAATCGTCCAAAACCATGTGGCCTAAATGGCATCATTTCAGAGTTGTGCCAGATACGTAAAACCGAATGGTGGCCCAGAGTAAATGCTCAGTTTTCTGCAACAAAGTAGGAGGTGAACTACAGTCACCTCTTGAGTCAGCATTTCTCAACCTGTACGGCACGCCCCCCCCAAAGTGGGAACAGAGCGTTTGCAAGGGGGCGCGAGAAAAACCTAAGAGAAAGTATAGTGATGAATTAAAAAAAAATCATATTATTTATTATCATTTTTACTCAAAAATATATCCATTTTCGCTTAAAATGTTCATTCAAACTTTACTGATAACACTATTTGGTAGACAATTCGACTAAATGCTCATTGTTAAAGATTAAAAAACTGAATGTATGCTGAAAAATGTGAGGGGGGGGGCGCCACGTTAAGTTAGGCTTTGTTGGAAGGGTGCGACGTTAAAAGGTTGAGAACCGCTGTCTTCAGTGGTAAAGGTTAAAATTCTGTTCATACTTGTATCTACCTTAGTTCACACTTTTTGCACATAAATGTATACGACTCAAATGTTAACATCTTTTTAATTGCCCCAATACAGTTGTACGGGCGTAATTTAGTGTCTTCAATATGAAGCTGGTTAACGACCTTCTCAATTTTATTAATGCATTTTAAGCATTATTGATAATGTGTCTAATATTTGACAATAGGTACATATCTTTTCAATTGATTATTTAATAATGTATGTTCGCAGAATTTATGTTAAGGAAACCGTATTGATAGCAAATATCATATCCCTGTAGCAAGTTAACAAAATGAATATTTCAGACCCATTTTATTGTAACTAAATTAAGTAAATGAACTGATTTCTGAGTAATACGCCGATTTTATTTAAAGCAAGCCTTCAAACTTTGCATGTTTAATTCTTAAATCGCTTATTAAAGTTACACGCGAATACGGAATTACATCTTTATGAAATACACTCATTGCAGAACTAAATATGAGTAAAGTTTATTGTTTTATTATTTCTTGAAATCCAGGGCTCTCATAATACTAAACAGTTAGGAGTTGCATCATTTGTCAAAACCGTACGCCATTAAACTTTTGATTAATTCTAATTGCTCCATTAAAAGCGTAAATTGTTCTTTTCAATTAAATGCTAGATTTAAATATTCGTGAGATTGAGCGAGTAATTAGATTGAAGACAAAGTGTTTTTGAATGAACCTAGTGAAATGAATTCTTAAAAGGTGATTTCGAAGCATTTAAATTTAGATTGTTAAGCATTAAAATCTATGCAATGTTCGTTTGCTTGGAATGTGCTTCGAATTGATTATTTTTTAGCATCTTATTCCTTAAAATTCATTTTGAGTATTATACAAGATTGACGCTGTCAGAATGCAGATTTATTTGGCTTGGGTTATCAATGCTCGGGGTAAATTTAAAGGTATTTATAGTGTTGAATTAAGAAAAAAATTCAGTTAGTAAATTTTTCGCATTCGTTGTACGGCAAAGAAATTGCTTTTTAGTATAACCATTGAAGTTTTATGTCAGTAGCTCAGCAAACGTAATTTTGAATCCATCTCTTTTGTTCCAGTGAACGCTGATAATTTTTTTCACTGCCCTTATCAGGTAGGTAAGTCAGAATATATCAGATTGTAAGGGTTGAAAAGAAGGCGAGGATATCTGCTAGGTAAGCGATGTTGTATTGGAAAGCGTTTTATAATGCATGAATTTGACATGGTTTACTTTTTATTTTCTATTTGACTAGAACACGCATTATGCAAGACTCAGCAGTCTTCAAAAGACTTAGCAGTCTTTTGAAATATCATTTCATATATACATTCCATGAAATGATATTTCAAAAGACTGCTTTTACATTTCAAAATAACAAAAAAAAGAACACAATTGTTTCTTAATCACTTTCATCTGATTGTTTGCATAGAAGAATCAGTTAAATAATGTTAATTTAGCTAAATTAAATTAAATATTTGATAATATTAGTTTAATTTAAAAAAGTTTTAACGCAAAATAACTACCGATTTGTGTTGAATTCTTTATTTTAGAATATATTTTACATTTACAATCATGCACAATATATTCCATGCCCTCCAGGAAAAATTTATGATCATTAAAGTGTTACCTCCAGTATTATTAATTTAACCTATAACTACACAATAATATACCTTAAATGGATAGTTTTAAATGAAAGCGTTACCTTTACGAGGTGTATTGTATCGTAATTCTTTACAATTTAAATTAAGCAAAAATTTTCCACAATAACTTTTTATTCCGCATTTAAATCTATCGAAATAATGCTTCTTAAAGATCATTGAATTACTTTGAATAAACATGAAGAAATAATTGAATGAATCATTGATAATTAGAATTATTGCTAAGTTAAATGAAGTTTTTAATTACGGGTTTTTGTTTTGCTGTTTATTCGCACTTGTAGTTTAAACTCTTGCATTTGAAGAAAATACCACACTCTTGTAAATGTCGAAATTTTCTGCTGAGTTCCGTTAATGAGCAAAGGGGGAAAGTGTTTTTCAAACTAGGTTAATTGCGATGTAATTGCAAATCAATGCTGTATTATTATTTAGGCAACACTCTTTCTGAAGACTTTACATTTTTAGTGTGGAAGTTTGTAACACAATTAAATTAATGACACTCTTGATAAAAATGCTCTTTCTTAAAATCACTTTGAAGAAAGCAAATTGAAAATATTGGGTTGTGTATCATTATTATTATATTTTCATAACTTGTCAACGAGCAAGTTTTCAGTGGGAATAAACTTGCATTTGTAACGAGTGTACCATTTATGTTATTTATTGTAATGCATTGTCTTCTTTTATGTTTAAGGGTTAGAACAAGATTAAAAATGGAGTTTTAAATTACAGAATACTTATCTTGAGCAAATAAAATATATTAGATGCAAACTGTTTTTTTTTTTTAAATTTGAGTATTTCAAAGCGATCATTACTTTTTTAAGAGTGCATTAATACAACAAACTAATACACCGTTTGAGCGAATGTAAAGTTCTTCATTAGTTCTGTGACATTGTAACCATTCATTCATTTCAGGTTGTTTTTTTTGTGTGCATAAAAGCAATTTTTAAATTACATCGTGTTTATCAATACTGCAACAGAAAGTATTTCATTTGCAGCATTTTTAAGCATTAGAGTAGAATGCTGTTGAAAAATATTAATATATTTAATTTGTTCCATGTTAATATCTTTAGTTATTTCTGTTGTATTGTAATTCAATAGAAAAGAAAATATGACTTTATAACTAAGTGTGAATGATGTATAACTCAAATATTTGAAGCGAAAGTCTTTCAAAGTAGATGAAATTAATTTCGACTCCCAAGTACTTTAGCACGATGACATTAACAAACAAGTTTTTCTGGTTGTTGTTTTGAGCTATGGCAAGCCTACACATGGGTCATCTGCCTACGGGTAGGGCGGGGGGGGCTTTAGCGAAGGACTTTTTAAGGGGTTCTAATACGTATGCACGTCGCAACTGTAGAAAAACGATCAAAACTCAGGACCTTCACACCTAAGTCCTCTACCATGTGCATTACCTTATTCACTCTGCTTAGCTGATGCCATGTTTCATGTGAGAAATATGGACAAAATAAAAGTAAAATTAATTACAAAGAATGAAAACATTAATTTCATAATGATTGTGCTACAAAATTACTCAGACGTAGAATATTTAACTTTTTCTTCACATGCGTATAAGTATATAATTCATTACTTTACAATATAATTATTATTCATGAAACATAAGGAACTATAATTTCCCATGAACTGTTTTTAAGAAAAATAAATATATGTTTGCCATTTGAATATTTGTAAGATATTCAAACGGATTAAATTGTCAATCCAATTAGTACAAAATTTTGCAGAAATAAACTGATTATTCATAAAATTCTTAGCTACTTTGGAAGATCTAGGAATTATCTTGCTTTTGATTATGAACGGAATGGATGTGGGCCTTTTTCGTTCCTTCTTAATTTCGTAATTTTCGATCTCGGCCTCAAGCTGCCGTAAATTTATTCGTCGAATGTACTTTTCATCCACTGATACAGACTGTCACCGCCGGTGTCATTTTGGCAACCAACAATATATCAGAATTAATATGTGCTTTCTTTTGTTGTAATTTACAATTTTTCAGCATTTCCACATTTTCTCTGTTACCCCTTTTCGCCATCACAGCTTTACATAAAAATCCAGGAAGTAGAGTCCACACAGAAAACTCATTTGTCCGCATTATTGTTCATACGAATCGTTATTGTTACGTCTTACGAAGCGTTACTATCGTTATGACGAATGGCCCCATACCTAGTCCGCTACCCTGCTACTAAGACGAAGAGTAAACTTTCATAAAAGGCCCGTTTACACGGGAAAATGGAAAATCAAAGGTAAAAACGGCCTCCCCCAGTCAGCAACTAAAGTGTTCGCTGGCGCTAACTTTCAGTTGACTTAAAAAAGTTAAATGAATTTTTCCAAGGAAGAATAGGTTGAACGAGGCAGGTGGAAGTCAATAGAAATTTTATGAACCACAAAAATAATGCTTGATATAACTCATTTTGAAGTATGGGTTTTACTCATTAAAAACAAGTTGTGCTCCCATAGACTTAATATTGTACCAACCTAGTATTTTCAATTTCTTCGTTAATTTAAAATGTTTTCTTTCATAAATAAGGTATTAAAATGCAATTTCCCTCCAATTTAAAAATACAAATTACTAATATTTAAAAAATTACTAAATGCTTTTCATTTTTACTGGGATGAAAAAGAAGAAAAAAAAATTAAATAAGAGGTTTATTAGTTAACTGCTGCTTTGAAAAGGGTTAAAAATGACATGCTATTATTTTTTATTTGTATAAAATAGAAATCAGTTGTTAAATCTTTGTTCCTTTCAAAAAGAAGAGAAATTGTTTCTTAGCTGAAACTATCCGTTCTTGAAATTTGAGAAGTAATGTTTCATTTTGCATGAAACTTTTCTGAAAAATGCATTCATTACTTGGGAAACCAAATTCTACATTTGTGTAAACATGTCCGTTCACATAACAAAATTAGTTCCATTACTCATTTTCTGAAATTTTGAAGAATGCTTTACTCTGTGTAAAATCAAACTGTCAAAGTGTTTGATTAGTTATTTATACTTTGTTCCCAGTTTACAATATACCATACTTAATTTTTATGGTTCTTTTTCTAAATATAGCGATTTAATTATTTTCATTTGAACTTCAAGAGGCCGCCAGTATAGGTGAACTTTATTTATTTATTTATTTATTGTTAATTTTGCGTCTATGTTTGAACTTAAAGTTTTATGTCCGAATATCTTAAAACTAGGTATTATGAACTAGTTTGAAGCTTTTGGAAATTTAAATTTGGAACTGTTTGAGAGCCATTTGAAATAAAAACGTCTATTAGTTGTTAAATCTTTGTTCCTTTCAAAAAGAAGAGAAATTGTTTCTTAGCTGAAACTATCCGTTCTTGAAATTTGAGAAGTAATGTTTCATTTTGCATGAAACTTTTCTGAAAAATGCATTCATTACTTGGGAAACCAAATTCTACATTTGTGTAAACATGTCCGTTCACATAACAAAATTAGTTCCATTACTCATTTTTTGAAATTTTGAAGAATGCTTTACTCTGTGTAAAATCAAACTGTCAAAGTGTTTGATTAGTTATTTATACTTTGTTCCCAGTTTACAATATACCATACTTAATTTTTATGGTTCTTTTTCTATATATAGCGATTTAATTATTTTCACTTGAACTTCAAGAGGCCGCCAGTATAGGTGAACTTTATTTATTTATTTATTTATTTATTGTTAATTTTGAGTCTAAATTCTGTTTGAACTTGAAGTTTTATATCCGAATATCTTAAAACTAGGTATTAAGAACTAGTTTGAAGCTTTTTGGAAATTTAAATTTGGAACTGTTTGAGAGCCATTTGAAATAAAAACGTCTATTAGTTTTATGCATGTACGCACAAAAGTTTTACTTAATTTTAAAGATTTCCACCTAGGTTGTGTGGTGGTTAGCGCATCACTCTCTACGATTATGAGCTTGTCTTATACTATCGAATTGGGTGTAGTAGTTGTTATTTGTCCGGTCTATGAAGTCGTGTTCAGATTACAATCACCATTGTCGTAACTGAAATAAAAAACGCTAAAGTCATTAGTAGACATCGTATTTTAATACAATAAAACCAAGCCAGTTTAGGGACCGAAAAGAAATATAGTTTTTTGTGGGAAAACGGTAAAGCGAGGTTCGAGATAAACAAAGTGCTGACATTGAATTAAATTATAATTTAGGTTACATAACTTTCATTCCTGTACTGCTAGTTTTTAATTTATTTAAAAGTAATCAGTTATTTTACCTTGTTTTCATTTAACTATTTGCATCCTAAATTTCATTTGCAATATATATGAATTTTTGTAAATTTTTCTTCCGACCTGTTATACTTGAAAGGAACGTGTTCACAGCTTGGATCGTTTCAATCGCTGATTGAAATTATATGTCCTTCCTCTATTGCTATTTTGATCAACATATGAGCATCAGCTATCTGATTGCGTGGAAAAAAACATTAAATGCAAGAAATGTAACACTATTAATGGGACTTTTTAGCATTATAAGTTTAGGAAAATATTTGGGACTTATAGGAATTGACATTTTTTGAAGGAAAACGTACAATTGGGGTGAAGTTAAATCAGGGTTTCACTACATTAAAATATCATAATATCATCGAATAATTTGTCAATAGTATTACCATCCGGGATGTATTACCGTATTGCGGGGTGAGGTCTCCAGGTTTCAGTCCGATAGAAAATTTGTGATATGCTCTAGAAAGAGTCATTGCCTGTCGAAAATCCCTCACGAGGACCCTCTAGGCGTTAACCCTTTAAACCGCAGTGTTCCCGCTCTGGGATCACCCAACTCTGACGTTTTGACTGTTGCCAATCACTAAGAGTAGATTTGATTTCTACAAAAATATTTGCGGGTGACATAGCTTCACAAGAATCCTTTACTTATTAGCACGTCATTTCCCGTAAAAAAATGGTCACGATTATTTTTAACAGCACTGACATCTGCTGGAAAATGGAAGAATGCGAAAACAGCTGGATCGATTGCCCAATGCTGAAAAAAGGGCAGCCGTTGCCATCGCTAGACTTAACTACCAGCAAGATGGAGGACGATCGAAACGTTCATCGCGTGCCACAGATCTAGATACCCTTTTTTTGACGACAGCTGGCTGTGCGGCACAGCCAGCTGCGTCAAAAAAAGGGTCTCTAGATCTGTGGCACGCGATGAACGTTTCGATCGTCCTCCATCTTGCTGGTAGTTAAGTCGAGCGATGGGAACGGCTGCCCTTTTTTCAGCATTGGGAAAGGGTTGCGCCTCAACGGTTTAAAATGAGCGCTTTTGGAAGAATAGAAATGACTGCCATAATCGTTGATCACCAGTTTCATTAATAGTATAAGAGCTTGGTCTGACGCGTGTATAGATATGCGAGGTGTCCGTTATAAAACATCCTATTTTGACCAATCTTGCTCTCATTTGAATACAAGCCCACATTAAGATCTTGTGCAAATATTTTGTTATCATTTCCTGCCTTACATTAGTATACAAAGCTTTCATTCATTAGCCCCTATCCTCCTCTTTTTGGTCCAAAAATCTCATTTCTTAAGTTTGTAACCTTCATTTTGTACAGCAAGTATTAAGTACCACACAGGGGGGCACCGCAGTTCTAAACTTAAAAAAGCGGCGTGTATTATACACTACACGGAATACACGGTGTTACAGTCTTACTCGAAGTTCAGATCGTTGTTTTCAACATTAGTTAATTTCTAGTAAAATATACGTCGTTATAATTGGCAATTAGTGATTGTACAGGGTGGTTAAACTTCCATAATGAGCAGGGTTCAACAGCTAAAATGGATGAACGGATTGCAAACAAATTTGGTTTACATACTCTGCATGAGATACCTTCAAGGATTAGAAAAAAAGCCCACTAGATGGCGCTTTGCATATAAAAGACAGGAAATTTAAGAATGGAAATAGTTAATTCGAAATGTACAAGGAATTTAAACATTTATTCAATAGTTTTTGAGCATTTATTGACTAATTTAAGCCATTTTTTAAGTGCAATTCGCCATGCAAAACGACAGCTAGTGGACCATTTTTTAACTAAACTTTTTAAAATTTTCTTTTGAGCGCAGAACGTAAACCAGTCCATATGCCAAATATGATGGCAATCGCCTCCGCATTTTTCAGCTGAGAATGCAGTTTTTAGAGGAAGTTTAATTATATAATCACCTGTATATTATTTTCAACTTCAAGATTTTTACAGCGTAGGCACTTTATTTCAAATTCTAGTTTGGAAATTTAAGAGCTGCTTCAGTACCTTATCAAGCAATTGTCAAGTTAATAAGTCATGAATGAAGGCAGTATTTTCTGCTTTGCATATTTGTACAGTTCCGAGTCATCTCGGATCATGTTATTACCCACTTCATAAATACATATTGAACGATAGTTATGCTTACACGAGAAAGCAGGCTTCGTTTATGTAAAATTGTAAAACGAATAGGCAAGCTTTCATACATATAATACAGATTTAAATCCCATTTTTGAAAGGTAAAACAAATCCGTCAAGAGATTGTTATACAACAATAATATAAAAACATTGAAAGCAGAAAAATAGAACAAAAATAAAACAAAATCGGAACTTTTTCCGTCCAATTATGCTGAGTTATTAAAATACTCGGAGATATCTGCGCATATTTATCTAAAGAACAATTCCTTTTTTAAAATTGGCAGCACCGCATTACCTTTTCATTTAAAGGAAAAGTAGGAAAATAGCTACTTTCGCCTGTTCATACTTTCTGGCTGCAAACAGAAATCATACAGCATAAAAAAGATTACTGAAAAATAAAGGTTTTCTCTCCCTCTTCTGGATTACTTCTCTCAAAACTTTTCATTTCGTTTGAAATATTCAAAGGTATAAAACTTTATTGAACAATTCCTAAGAGCAAATATTTCCCATTTAATGTTAAGCAGAGAGGTAGATACCGAGAAAAAGAAAGTTAATATATTTTTTTCTTTAAACTCAATTGTTATGTGAGGGTAAAAATAGCGGAGAATTAAATTGGAATGAAAGTATTTTATGTGTTGTCTTGTTAAGTGACGGAGGCAAACAAAAAAAAAATAAAATAAATATGATTTGGTACCGTAGAAAATAAATATGATATCGAATTGAGAACGAATTGCATAAGAAAAGTAAGTTTTAGCTCGGTAACTGAAAACAGATGTAGCTTCAGGGGTTGAAAATTATAAGTTAGTTGAAGCTTTGGATAAAGACTTTGCAGAGGAATTTTAAACTGTAGAAATATAAAATAACTTAAAGGCAAAGCCATTACCGAAACATTGTTTCAAAAAGCATCATGCGATTAGAGTTTAAATTCGCTATTAAAATTGTGGCATCCGAAGTGAAAGCGGTCATTTCCAAAACCCTTACGTCATATTTTCCTGATCACTGATTCACTCTAATCACTGTCACAATTCAACGGTGGACTGGTTTCAACGTACAGTAAAAGAACTTCATACATGCAGTAAATTAGGGTGTAGAATTCATTACAACCAAGTAATAATAATAATAATGATGATGTCAATGAATGTCTCGAAAGGAGAACTTTTTAAGAGGTTTTGAACACCCAACCTCCCCCCCTCCCCCGAAAAAAAAAAAAGAACCTCTAAGGTGTTTGCCTGACAGCCACAGCGTAAGTCAAAGCCCCCGAGAATTCGCACTTCAACCTTTCACCAATATTTAGTGTCTTATCCACTTAACCATTGATCTCGAGAGGTTGTAGATGATGATTTCCATTAGAATTTTAAAGAATTTCCATTAGAGTTAAAAAGAATATGTAGTAGGCTCCTCTAAATAGAAGATTTATGCAGGAAGGAATATAAATACTGAACCATTAATAATGCTCTAAACAGTTTTTTCCTGCGACACTTAAAACTCAAACCGTCGTTCTGATTGTTATTAATTAAATAATTCTCTTTTTTTGATGGCGTTGAGCCGTGCGGAGGAATAATACTGTACTCCTGCATGTGGTAGCATTCATGAATTATTTATTTCTATCTCATTTCTTTTGAAAATCAGGAAAACAGCATAGTATTATTTTGAAAGGAAAAGCAAGACTATATAAAAATACTATATTTCGGAAACAAGAAATTGAATTTTTCCTCATCCACTTATTTCTCTATCATAAAAAGGCGGCAGAAATTTTCAAGCACTTATTCTTGCAAAATTACTGTATAAAAATAGCAGTTGTGCGTTCTGTTTTTATTGAAAAAGGTATTAAAGCAGCTACTTTGAACCAATTTGTGCTTTTTAACTGCAAACTAAATCCAGAAATCATACAGCCTTAAAAGGGAATTGAATTTTTTTCCCAGTCTGAATTACATCGATGAAGTTTTTCATTTATTTGAAATATTTAAAGGCATAAAACTCTAATAACGCATATCTAAAAGCAAAAATTTCCGATTTAATGAAAAGTACAGTTGGCGGATAGAAAAAAATATGTTAATAATATTTTAATCCCAGATATTATGAAATAATAAAACGTAGGGATGTATTAAATCGCTACGAACGGATTTAATGTGCTATGTGGGCATACTATTGTTAAGTGATAAAAGCAAACAGAAAGAGAATAAACATTGCATGTAGAATGAGCTTTAGTATAACAAATTTTAGATATTAAAATGAACAAAAAAATTTTACTCCAAAGTAATTTTGAAGTATAAAGCTATAAAGTTTACTATAGAGCTGGGAATCATATAAAAATTAAAATGAATTGGTCGTTTCAGAAAGAGCTTAAGTAACCCAGCAAACACAGTCCTATCGGATAAGTTTTGGGCCGACACTGGCATGCCGGCGCAGAATGTGCCGGTGCGATATCGCTCACGCGGTACCGAAAACGACAAAATTGCGTCCGCCTGGGCGTCTGTCGGGCCGAAAGGACGGGGTGGTTCTGGTTTGGTGTCGGCAAAAACGATAACGGCGTCGGCCCAGCCTTGTGCCACTTTTGAACCAAAACCATTACGTTTTTGGTGTGGTATTTGCAACGACAAAATATCGAAAACCGGCCAGCACCTTATTTATTTCCAAAATACCCTAATTAGCTCCGTAGTTAGTTCTCTAGGGTATTAATCTTCAAATTAAAGTAATAATAATTATTATTATATAAATGACTTTACACCACTAGGACTAAATTTATTAAAAATATCTAATTAGCAAAATAGTTTGTTTTTAAGAAAATATTTGATGAATTTAAGAAGGAAAGCTCTTTTTAAAATTAACCGTATTATTTTTTTATGCATCAACCAATATTTTACTTTTTTTAAACGTGTTATTATATGTTTGTCAGACCATATAAATTTTTTTAAACAAAATATTAGGCTCAACTAGACAATGTTCCTTTTTTTTCCAAAAATTTTTTAGAAGCCAAGAAAATTTATAATTTTCCAGAACCAAAGATTATAAATAAACATTCATGCAATGCTAAAAAAAGAGAGAAAAAAATAAAGTTATACAACATGCTTTTTTAAAAAATGTTTTAATTTATTTTTTGTTAAGTTATGTCATAATACAAAATAAAGTTGCCTTTTGATTTTATATATTATTTTAAAGAAGAATGTAAACAACATACGTTAAAAGAAATTAAAATATTGGCTGATTCTACAAATAAACGGTTAATATCATAAAAACCTTTTCTTTTCAAAATAATTAAACATTTTCATATACAAACTATATTTTCATATACAAATTATTTTGTTTATACTTAATAACTAAGTATTTTTGGCAAAACTAAGTATTTTTTGGATTTTAACTAAGTATTTTTGGCAAAATTAGCCCTAGTGATGTAAGGTAATTTATATAATAATAATGATTATTTTTAATAGGTTGATTAGTGCTAAACTATATATGAAACTAATAAGTATTAATAAACCATGTTTATTATTAGAAGATACTTACTTTAAGTAAATATTTTATATTACTGAACTTTTAGAGTTTATGATTATCCTTTAGTAGAAGAAAGGAACTTTCTATAACAGAATATACTTATTTTTTTCTGTTGTTTTGAGTAATATGAAATTAAGTACTTAAGTAGACACATTTTTCAATGCAGTATGTAAATTATTTATTAAAAATACCGTTCTGCTTGTTTATTAATAGTTTCCAAGTTTGCTTATTTGAATTATAAATTTCATTTTCGCATTATTTAGAAATAATTAGCAGTTTTGAACTACATCTTATTTTAATAGTCCCTGAGATAACATAAAAAAAATCTAGCTAAGAAAAAATACAAATTCTTAATATATACTTAAAAATCAACTTACCCCTTTTTAACTGTCGTGAGAACTTGGCAAAATGAAAACCAAAAAGCACTAACCACATTTAGACAACTTTAAAATTTTTGTCTAGTTGAGTTTAATACCAGTTTGTCTTTAGAAAAAAATCACAGTTTATCCAGAGAAAACTACAACAAAGTCCGATCTAACTGACGTAAGAACTTAGCCTATTTAAAACTAAAAAGCACTAACCACATTCAGACTATTTAAAAATTTTTGTCTAGCTGCA
This sequence comes from Cheiracanthium punctorium, assembly GCA_038373885.1. Taxonomy (NCBI): domain Eukaryota; kingdom Metazoa; phylum Arthropoda; class Arachnida; order Araneae; family Cheiracanthiidae; genus Cheiracanthium; species Cheiracanthium punctorium. Next base: position 433,735 of record JAWZYV010020167.1, on the reverse strand, counting down.
GTCAGTGCCATTTAGTCTAGGAAAAAAAAAAATCGCAATTTATGCAGAGAAAAATGCAGGAAACTCCACCTTCATTGCTCTGAGAAAACTCAAAATCCACGTTACTGAAAAGTTTACGTTGCGAGATGATTTCTGTTACAGCCTTGGAATGGAATGGACATGGACAGGCAAACGAAAAAAAAAAAAAAAAAAAAAAAACCAACTTCCGCTCTTCGATGACTGAATGACCCTGTGAATAGGGGACCCAAAGAATAGGAAAGGTCCATTTCGTCTTCCTGCGTAATACTGTGGTTCCTACAAGGGGTGGAAAGCTCCTAGGAATGCACTGTGCTACATGTTATGTGTACGCGGACACGGGGTAATTGGAAAAGAAAGTCCGAGAGATTTTAGCTTTTAAATTATTCACTTTAAATTAGATCGCGTGGAAAAAAACAAAACAAATTAGTGTTATTCTACTGCAAAATAGTTTATACTTCAATATCTGCAATGAATTAATCAATGAATTTTTAGAAAGATAAAGTACTATAATCAGCAAAAAATGGTTACTTTTATTCATTTTTAAGGAGATAAGAGCATTAAATTTCATTTAATTTGTAACAGCATTTTACAATGTTGTAGCAAAACATGATTTTGGCGTAATTTTTACTATTATTTTATTTGAACAGAAACATGACAAACATGTTGTTCAAATAAATGCTATTAAATTAATTATTCATAGTTATAATTTTAAAATGGAACTATTATTATTTTTTTTTCAATTTATAATTATTCGGTATAGTGAATTAAAACTTTTATTTATTTATTTAATTTTATTATTATTTTTTTTTAACAACAGCAGCTAATGTATTATAAAAAAAAATTCCTTAACTATAAATTATACTGATATTTTTTTATTTTTATGGAAATACTAATGAAAAGGTATTTTTTCTACTATTTTAATCCAATTTAATTTCAGAATGTTTTGTTGTTTTGTGTTTTTTGTAAGGCAAAAACGCAGGAGTTAATCCTTAGGGCGTCGGTGCCCTGAGCGGAAGAAGGCTTCTAGCGTTTGTTCCAATATATAAAACAATTAATAAGCAATAAAATTGGGGTTGAACAGTAATTATAATATCTATTTATTCCCTAATTTTATAAAAATCAACCATATTTCCTTCATTTTATAAATATTAGATAATGTTTTGAATTTATATAAAATTTATAAAATATCTCCAATTTTTGTTCCAGAATTGGGGTTACAACGGTGATTTGTCCTCAATTCTATGTTCAAAAATCTGGTTAATTTATATAACCCATATTCACATTACATCTGGAGAAAATCACCCAACATCCAAACTGTAAATTGACAGATGCGCGGTAGACCTGAACCCTGGACCTTCACACTTCAACCAGCGGTGGATCCAGAAAAAAAAATTCTGGAGGGGGCACAAGACAATTTTTGTCACATTTTCTTATAGAATGACTTGAATTTACAAAACAAGTCAATGCTCTATAGTGTAAACTTCATTCGTCTGGGGGGGGGGATGGGGCTCTGTATCCGTCAATGACTTCAACCATATTCGGTGTCTTATCCACTCGGCCATGGTGGGCTCCTTTTGTGAACTTTTAAAATGCAGCGTTTAATGTTCTGCATTGTATGTATTTTATTTTTAATAAATTAATTTTATTGTTATTTTTAAATTGGGAGTACTTAACAACCATCACTTTATATAAAATGAAATTTATAGTCATATAATTATTTCAGGGTTGCGAATAACTAGACAGAAACTGCCCCAATTGAGGGGTGGGGGTGGGCGCTTAGAAACCCCTTCAATACTAAGTCATAAAAAACTGGTTAACTTATCTAACGCATATTCACAATACACCTGGAGAAAATCACCAACATCTAAACTGTCGATTGACAGATGCGCGGTAGACCAGAACCCTGGACAGGACGTCAAGTAAATTAACCAGATAGAATGATTCCCCCCCTCCCCTCCTCTTTTCGCATGTGAAGGAGGCACTTGAATCCTGCGGGCTCAAAACATTGTAAGTAGTAAGTATTGAAATCATAAATTAAAAAGAATTACTATAACAATATATATGTGCTGCTTGTGCTGGCTTTATACCTTTCAGTTTAGAAATTACACTTCTGGACCGATATCGGTTTTGACGTTTGGTGCAGTACATCGCCAAAATCACATCTTAACCCTAAAAGGCTAGCCGCTATCGGACCGTTGCATGCCCAAAATCAACTTTTATTTGCCTACGCCAAATCGTTTTGCCAGCACAGAACCGACACCGTCCCAATTACCATTGTGCCAATGCCGACATCGAAACGGTACTGCCGATGACGGCCCATCCCTAACCCGATACGGCTGTGTTTGCTGGGAACGACATCAGAACTTTTAAGAAATATAATAATAACTGTAGTATAATAACACACAGAAATAAGTGGATTTCTAAAAACTCTTTTTTTTATTTATTTAAAGTGCTTATGTTTCAAAGTATTAAGCTATTCCTGCTCGAAATCCTTTTATTTCATCAATTGAAAAATCCATTTAAAAATACATTAAAAAACTGCTTGCCTTAAGTTGTTTTAGCAAGAAAAAAAGTTCAGAACTCTTAAGAATAAATAAAACAACTCTGTACACAATATGTATATTAGCAATTAAGTAAACCACTAAAATTGTCATCTATTTTTCTCAGTAAGGAATTTATCATATTAAGCATCATGCTTAATATGATAAAAAAGAGTCTTCATTGCCTTTGGTTATTTGTTGGTTCTTTATCGATAATGATGTACAAATTTGGGATTTTTATAATGATTAGGATTCAAAGTATGTATTTTTTAATATTTTAATTTTATACGCATCAACATAAGAAAATATTAAAAAGCTGTATTTTATTGTTAGCTTTATTTAGTTATTAAGTTGTTTTCAAAATCGAGTTTAGTCTTAGAATCAAATAAAAGAGATATGTTCAAAATATATTTATTAACCAGTTGCGTAATCCTGCTTTGCCGAGGAACATTATTTGTAAGGGTATAGCTTGACCCCCCCCTCCCCCCCGAAAAAAAAGTCATTGATGTCCGCTATTCCAGTCCAGAGTCCTCACTTCACAATCCTGATGTCATACGTCTTTTAAAAGCTTAGTCTGCATGTATGTGTATAATTCCCTAAATTCAGTTAAATACTGCTTCATCTAACTAAACAAGTAGTATAAAAAATGGCGAAGTCTAATTATCTAAAGTCTGTGTCCAGTTATCCGTGTATGTGTTTGAAAAAGAGATTGTTTGATAAGCAGAAAGTAGAAAGTGTGTAAAAGACCCAAAATAAAAACCCAACTACTAGTAGAAAAGTACAATGCATTCATTACACGGAACAAAAAGGAGGAAAACAGTGTATAACGAACAAACATCTTTCCTACGCGAACGTGAGATAACGATTTTTGAGAAAATTCAATACAATTTCGTCTAACGATTAAAACAAAATATGAAATACCAAAATAAAAATCAACACTATAAAAATGTGAACCTGGAACTTGTGTTCTGGGCAATTATTCTCTATTTAAACACACGAACTTTTAAAATTTTTCTTCCAAGAAATATTCCTTAAAAATGGCCACACCGTGTTCCCTTTTAATAGAAAAATAACTGTGTAAAAAACTTTTTCCATCTGCTTTATGCTTTCAATCAGTAAACTAAATGCAGAAATCATGAAGCATAAAAACATAATTGAAAAATAAAGATTTCCCTCTCGCTTCTGGATTACGTCTCTGAGAGTTTCCATTTTGTTCAAAATATTTTAAGATATAAAATTTTATCGGACATTTTCTAAAAGCAAGTATTTCGAGTTTAATGCTAAACAGAAAGGAGGATAGTGCAAAAGAGCGAGTTAATGATTTTTGAACTCACTCTTGACGTATGCATAAGACATAGAGAATATTAAAAAGGTATGAAAGGCTCTTATGTGTCTGTGAGTGTACGTATATAAACTGATGGTGTAAAATACCACTAAAACACGTGTAAAATATCGCATTGCAATTAAAGTAAAACTTCCTATTGAAAATATGTAGTCTTAAATTATAAATATATAAAGAAAATTCCTGCTTTAAAATGAAGTACTTGAACGATAAGTTTTCGATCAAAGTATATTTCAAGACAGAAAACAAAATCATGCCCGCAAATTAATTAGTTAGACGTTAGAGGTATTATCAGTCTGGATTAATTACAATAAACCGAGCAACAGCTCGCATTCAAAAAATCAGTCATTCTTAGCAAGATCAGAAGCAAGGATGTAAAAAAAAAAAAACTTCAATAAGGGATGGAACCGTGAATCGACTGATCCAAAACGCTTCGGTGGTTAACACTTCTGTGGGGCGGTGGAAGGAACTTAAGTTTCAACATCTGCCCTTCCCGATGTCCTTGGAGTAGACATAGAAGTTCCTTCACCGATTTTGGACGGGTACTGCACCACTTGATTCGGCGATCCAACTCGTCCCAGAGGTTCTCGATAGGGTTCAGGTCTGGGCTCTGGGCAGACCAGTCCATTCGATGAACTCCATTGGCACCATACCAAGCCTTGGTTAACCTCGAAACATGATAACTGGCATTGTCGTCCTGAAAGTAACAAGGGTCCAACCCGTAAAACTGTCACAACGTAGGAAGCACATTGTCATCCAAAATAGTACAGTAAGTATCGGCGTTGAGCTTACCATGAATGGGGACCAAGGGTCCCAGTCCGTACCAGGTGAAACACCCCCAGACCATAATTCCACCTCCGCCGAACTTGACTGTTGGCACAATGCATTCTGGCAGGAGACGTTCTCCAGGCAGACGCCAGACCCAGACCCTGAAATTAGAACGGCAGCAGCACGACCATGAAAACCAAGCAGATGTGCTTCCTTACGGATGGTATTCATTGAAACAATACTCCCGTATGCCTGTTGAAACACCTCGCGGAAGAGGGTCATCGGTTGGGTGCGGTTCTTCCGAATTTCGAAAAGACAGCACTCGTCGGTCTCTATCTCCCAGTTTCGTTGGTCTGCCGACTCGGGGCACATTCCGACAATCACCGCTCACCTTCCACTTCTTAATCACATAGGCCACTGTCGATTTTGGATACTTCAGATCGCTAGATATGTCCCTTAAGGATCGGCCCCATTTGTGATACCCGATAATTATACCTTTCTCAAAATCAGAGAGCTCCAAACTGTGCGGCATCTTGCATGGGACTAATGCCGATGCTGTTTCCTACATGATATATATCGGCGGAGGCTGTGACGTACCTCAGAACCGCAGATATCGTCATTTGCAGAGGTGTCCAAATACTTATTGGTAGACAGTGTATATATATATATATATACATAAAAGCATTAATAAATGCACTTAACACTGAATTAAAAATACTGACTCTGCCCAACTAAATCAAGAATAAATAGTTCAAAGTTAGCTGTACTTCATGCAGTCACTGCACTTCTAAATTGTAGAGCTACTGGACACAGGTCTCTTTATTGTAGCTGATCGAGTTTTTACTATACAAGATCTAATGTTATAGTTTTCTCCAGGAAAAGTTTGTAGAACCTTACTAATCTTTCAGAGATTTCTAGGCAAATGTACAAATGCAGAAATATGCCAACGAAACAATCAAAACTTTTTTTTTCAATAACTGTTAAAGTTTAATCACGTGAAATAAGATCATATCTGTATTTAGTACGTATATGTATGTACATTGTACAAAAAATAAATAGGTAAGACTGAAAATTCTATGTTCATTAAACGACAAAAAATTTTGCTCGAAGAAAATTATTTAAATTAATTCTATCACGTCCGTATATTTTAAAATTTATTCCTTTCCTGGGTTTTACGAGTAATGGCCAATACGAAGAATTTTACTTTTATACTATATACTCTCTCTTATTAAGTGAGCTCGACTGTACATTCTTAATGCCTAACCTAAGCAAATAAGAATTTTATGCAATATTTTAAAATTTTAGAGAACGAAACTTAAGCATATGTATCGCATAAAATATTTCGAACAAAATTTTCTGATGGCCTTTGGTTTTTAAACTAAATATTAGGAAGTTTAAAACTAAAATAGATAAACCGTAGATAATTTGTTGACAGTTTTCCAAACTCAGTTCGAACTTTCTACGTGTGCAACAAGATAAGCTCTTAAAATGTTTTACTTTTGGAAGCTCAAGCGCATGAACTTAAAAATATTTTGTTGTCATGGAAATTATTTTCCTTTAAGGGTAATGGTCAGTAGTTAAGAGCTTGTGTAACATTCTCCACATTTTAAATTTAATATTCCTATCAAAGCCATTTAAAGATTTATACTAATATCACTTACCTATGAACAGGTTGAATTATTATTTTTTAAAATTTACTGAAAGGTATGAGTAAACCTTGCAATATTTTCGAGAATTAATCTAAACTATTGATAATAATTTTACTGACAAATACAAAATCCAAGAATAATTAAGAAACTGCAATATCACATGAAATATTTTAAATTATAAAACCTAAAGGTTTGCAGTTTAAATAGTTTATTTTTACACGAGCTTTAACTAAATTTTATAGTCAGGTATTTTTTATAAATACTAGGGGGTGACACCCCCTAGACTCGCCATTCTCGTACGGAGCATTCGGTCCCAAATTACTCATTACTAATTAAAAAGGCATTATCTTCACAGTCAAAACCCGAAGATTGGATCAGATAGAATGTTACCGGGCTACACATTGCTTGGTTCTTGCACGTTCCTTGAAATATAAAAATTCAAACTTCGCAAAATTTTAAAATACGTAAACTTTGTGGAGCATTTTGCGTATTTGCTATCCGTGATGTTTTTTCATAATTTAGAGACTTACGTATGCATGTAGTTTATCATCAATTCTCGTTAACTTTTTGAATAAAACAGTACCGCATTTATTTACTTTGCTAAAAACTAAGATACAGCTAGGATATTTTTCCACCAATGGCAAGTTTTCATTATTTGGCGATATATACACACATGAGCATAATCGATAATTATTTTCCATGTAAGATTGCCTTTAAAACATTTCTCCATATACTCGCATACATAATTCTTTGCAGATTGGTGTACTTAACACCGCGAAACACTTCATCTCGCGGTGCTGGCAAATATCCAAGCAGTACTAAAACTGCTATAATTACACAATTAACGCCGCCAAATATTTCTACCCGGTTACGGGTAGCAAATACCCTAGTTGAACCTAACTAGCATTACTATAACCTGCATTTGAATTATTTTTCACTTTCAAGATACTGAATGCTAAAGTCTTGTAACATTGTTTTAGATCCACCCTGCTTGGAGAGAGCCTTTAGCCAGATCATACCTGATTCCAAAATGGCGCTTTTAAAATCAGTTACTGTTAATTATTTTGTATCGGAGAAAGGAATAATCTGTAATTTTAAACTTCTGTTATTTAAGATAACTATACTTGCTATCTGAAAATTGTGAGCTTTGTCTAACACCCTTTGACTTATTTATTCCTCATACTTTTTAATTTGGCATAAAATTAGCTTAATTCTACTTCATGCTTCTTAATTTCACGTGATTCTGTATACTGGGAATAGATTCATTGCAAAGACTTGAATGATTTCACTCTGGCGAAAATTGCCAAACCCTTCAACCATGAGATGCTCATTTTTTCATTTTTTATTAATATTTTCTAACATAATTTTCGAAATTTATTATCGATTTAAATTATCGATTTTCGAAATTTAAGTCAGCGGAATAACTTCCCAGATATTTTCCGAATACGTGGATACCTTTATCAAAACTGAACTCCCACAGCTTCGGGGTGATAGCATGACAAGCTTGGATTTTAATTTCTATAATCCAATGAAGCACGTAGAACAATGAATTTTTAAGATACTTTAGAACTTATTTGCTTTAACCTTTTAACTTCCATCATCGCAAAGGTACAGTTCTTTTTCTGTACTTATTGTTGCATCTTTGGCTGCTCAACATTTTGCTCGCTGAAAATTAGTTTCGGAAAAAACCCTCCCTTTTTTTGTTAACGACTCTTATCTTGCATATCTTACTGGTTTCGACACAGATGTAGGCAACCTTTTGAAAGAAGAGGGCTAATTTTTCGGATTTTAACGAAATCGCAAAGCGTAAATAACCAGTTGTGGAAAATAATTTTAAGGCTTAATTTATGTATTTAGAAAATACAATGCTAAAGTTGCATGAATTACACGCTTAAATCTACCGAGTAAAATAATAATCAAACGGAGTATATTTTTACTCAATTTTTGACTTCGAACAGCCATTCTCCCGATTGAGTAAAATTTGCTCCATTAATCTACAAAAATCAATGGATCGAAAAATTCTCAATTTTTGCGCATTATTCAACAGCTCCATTTAGGCTAAATAATAATCAAAAAAGAGGAGTGTCTCTGTTTTTGAGTAATATAACTGTACTCAATTATGATTATTATTTAAGCTATAGAATGAGCATTTTTAGAAAATCAGTCCTTTTTTAATTAATATATCTGTACTGAATAAGATTATTATTTTAAGCTAGAAAAAGGGTGTTTTATGAAAATTTGCTGTTTTTGATTAATATATTGAATTATTCGTTTACTTCAATTTTTATTACCAGAGCTGTAATCTATGATTGTAAGCCCGAGAAAATAAATTTTAAATCAAGGCAAATATATTACATATATCTTAATCTTATAAATAAAAATGAAATTCTGTTTGTTTGTTTGTTTGTTTGTTTGTTTGTTTGTTTGTGGATTTGATTCGTATACAAATCCACAAAAATGGACCTATCGGCCTGAAATTTAGTACAGATATGTAAAATAATATAGAATAACTCATAGTCCACTTTAAAACTTTGAAAGTCCACCCGTTCCCGGAATTTAAGAGATTTTTTATGCTCTTCACGCAAAAATCTTTCCGTAATTGTAACCCCTGTAGTGAAAAAAGTGTGAAATAAGGATCGTGGTTGCCATGTGTGGCGATTTTGCCGAATAAAATGTCGTTCGTATACAAATCCACAAAAATGGACCTATCGGCCTGAAATTTAGCACAGATATGTAAAATAATATAGAATAAATCGTAGTCCACTTTAAAACTTTGAAAGTCCACCCGTTCCCGGAATTTAAGAGATTTTTTATGCTATTCACGCAAAAAGCTTTCCGTAATTGTAACCCCTGTAGTGAAAAAAGTGTGAAATAAGGATCGTGGTTGCCATGTGTGGCGATTTTGCCGAATAAAATGTTTTAAATTCTCAAAGTAAAAATAAAAGAATAATAATGATTTTTTTTTGTTAGTTTATATTCGTAAGGTTATTTTTTTTAAATTATAATATCGTGTGCATGGGAAATCAGAGCAGGAATGTAATGCTTTACACGCAAAACAATAAGAATTGAAGATTTCCGAGGCTAATAGGTAAATTATTTTAGTTTGGCGAAAAAATAAAATGGCTCAAATGCCGATTTTGTGAAAGTGAGTTCTAGCGGTTTGCACAGATTTCGGCTTGGCGCAATTTATTGAGAGCTTAAGGAAATAGATTTTTGAAAACAAGTGCAAAGGTTTTATTAGAATACAGCGTTAAATTTTAATGATCCGTGAAGAAATAATGCAGTTATTAAGGGATTTCAATTGATCTATCTCCAGAATTCTCGCCAAATGAGTACATTGATTTAAGTTGGGGGAATTCCGCCAAATTTCAGAAAATTGAAATCTTCTCATTTAGTACATCGGAGTAATGATGAATAAAACACGTTATAGTTGATAATTTTAAAAAATTCGGCTGTATTAAGGGATTCAACTTTTCAAATAAAGGCTTGCTTTACTTTTTCGCGGTCGAACCATTTCCCATATATTATTGCTGCTAAGTCAATGCTTCGAATGATTTCCTGAAAAAACGCTTGCAAAATGGCGTATGTTGGCACTTTGGCGAGGCTTAGATTTGAAACTGGATTTTATTTGAGACTGGGATATATAATGACACTGGTTATAGATAAAAATGAATGTTGGTATGAGTGTATGAGGTTGAAAAACTCCAGCACCGTTGAGCACCGTTGCACCATGAAATTTGGTTCACCTAAGTCTTTTATCATGGAGAAGCTTTTTATGCTATCCGTTTTCCTCTAACTTGCCACCAGGTGGCGCAGCAGAACGTCGAATTCTATTCCGTTTAGCCGTTTGCTATGCGAATATCGTCCAACCGATTTCGATGAAATTTGGTACACGCGAATATTAGAACACGGAGAATATTTTTCACTATCCATTTTGCTGTAACTTGCCGCTAAATGGCGCTGAAAAGCATCAACTTCTATACCGTTCGACCGATCGGCATAAAATTTTTTATACTTACACATTTGAGCACGAAGAATATATTCTAACTGCGTTCCTTTTGATGTTACTCACCACTAGATGACACTGCAATGCATTATTATTTTAACTCGCCACTAGATGACGCTGCAGCAGGCCAAATTCTTGACCATTCAAACGGTCGCTATGAAAATCAGTATACATAGCTATTTGAACAATGAGAATATTTTGGCGTTATCCATTTTGCTATAACTCGCCACTTGACGGCGCTGTAGCAAATCATTACTTTAATTAACTACTAGATGGCCCTGCAGTGTATCACTTCTTGACTGTGCAAATGATCGTTATGAAAATTGGTATACATAGATAGTTGAACACGGTCGCTATGAAAATCAGTATACATAGCTATTTGAACAATGAGAATATTTTGGCGTTATCCATTTTGCTATAACTCGCCACTTGACGGCGCTGTAGCAAATCATTACTTTATTGAACCACTGGATGGCCCTGCAGTGTATCACTTCTTGACTGTGCAAATGATCGCTATGAAAATAGGTATACATAGATATTTGAACACGGGGAAGAGTTTGGCGCTATCCATTTTCCTATAACTTGCCACTAGATGTCGCGTCAACACATGAACTTCAGGACTGTCCAGCCGATAGTCATGAAAATTCGTATACATCGATATCTGAATGCGAAAAATATTTTCGCCGTATCCGTTTTGCTAAAACTCGCCACTAGATTGCGCTACGCCGCATGGCCTTCTGCACCGTACAAACGATTGCCTTGCAATTCGGTATGCATGATTATTGGACACAATATAACGCGATATCCACTTTGCTATATCTGTTTATTACAATGAATAGTAATCACCACAAATCGTAATATCAAAAAGTCCATTCATTCCCGTGCGAAGAACGGGTACTTCAGCTAGTACACTATAAAAAAGTATTTTTTTAATAAATAGAATATAATTTCACTATAGTCTCTAGTTATAAAACGAATTCACAGTACAGTCAGAATACAGAAATGAAATCATGGTTAAACCAGCTGTGAGTTTCAATTAAAGCAGCAACCAAATTTATTAACACGAAAAAGGTAAAATGTACTTATTCACTTCACTGAAGATATCATAACTTCATTTGACAACAACCAAGAGATTTTTTATAATCCAATCGTAAGAAACTATGTCCTTTAAAACAAAAGTTTTACCGAAAGCATCCTCTCCACATTTAGGTTGAATTTATTTCACAACTCTGAATATGAAAAAGATGCATTTGGTATTCGGATATAAAATAAAATTATCACCAGCGAATACATGGAGACGTAATCACCCACAGCAAAAGAACTTAGCATTAATAAAGTACATCCGGTATCCTCTTTAGAAACTCTTTTAATTCATATTTTAAATAACGACATGTTTGTTCTTCGATGCTCGCCGCAAGCCTCGATTTCCGCGTTGTGACTACGTACCGTTTTCCGTTGTAGAGCGTTGGTCACGTGATAGTAATAGGATATCTTACAAGCATCTTTTCGTGGAGGAGAGACAGAATTCTCAAACAGACAAGATTTTAGTGAAAATGGAGTTAAATAGAATCTAGCGAATCGGGAGCATTGAGGCGAATGGAGGAGTTTACAAATTATTGTCTTTAAGGAGTATTTTTCGGAAATTTTTAGCCTAAAAGAATTTAAATCAACCGATAAGAAATTTAACCAATAAAGGAGTGTTAGTTTTAATCAATAGATTTAAGCGTGTAAAATAATATCATATTGATTATTGCGCGGTATCGTCTAATATTGATGATCTTTATTACCACAACCGAGAAGATTTGTGGTTTTTTTTTTTACAGTGATTTTAAAATATTTTGCTGGCTGGATCAAAAGACCGGGCAGGTGACATCCGGACCACGGGCAGGGCGTAGCCCATATATGATCTATCAAGCAACCACTTTACTATACCTAAACGAAATGTAAGTCAATTAAAGGCACTATTCTCAATTTTAGGTAGAAGTGGAGGATGTTAACGTGGCATCCTATTATGAACAGCGTGGTGCTCATAGGCAGAGGTGATTGTGGTTGGTCCATCTGCGTGACGCCAGAGTTTGTTTTTTAGTCAACATTGTCGTGGTGAGATGAATAACAGGGCTTCGCCTTGGGGGAATTTTCTCAAAACCCCCAAATATGCGACTGCGTTTCAAAGAGCATTCCACACGTTTAAATTCAAATGAAAGTGTATCTGATTGGGTAAAGATTTTGAAATGGGTCTAAATTTTTAGGTTAACGGTGTTGTTCGAAAAAATCATGTGATTTTGGCACATAAGTACGAATAAACTAATTATGCCAAGCACTTCAAAATTTTGAAACTGTCTCTTTACAAGCTATACTACATACTTAAATAAACGATAAATCTGTATCGGTTTCAGAACTTTTAGGAAAAATTCTTAAAAATCGGAAATTTTCGCAAAGCGTGTCACTCTTCGAAAAATCTTGCAGCTCAGATCCATGTTTAAGAATTTTTTTCTGAAAATATCACAAAAGCCTCAGCTTTTTCGGTTATTGCAGTGTGTAAAGCAGCTTATGAAAGACCATCTGGAATTTTTTGGAGACCATGGTGCTATTAGTTTATTTCAATTTGTGTACCAAGACTAAAAACAGATTTTTTTTTCTTCGACATACACCCTTAAGAAGATCTGGAAATCCTGGAAAGCTAGCAAGACACCCCACTCGTGAGTTGTAGAATACGCTAAGGAAGAAATACAAATGTGCATCGCTCATGGAGGCCAATACTTCTAAAAAATATATATGTATGAAATATTATTTGTTATTAAAGTGTCCAAATGGTAGTGAGCTTAATTTTTATTCTAAATTAGTGGAAGATTGTATTGTGTAGGTAAGATTTCAAAATAGAGAATACTCGGTGCTTTTTAATAAAAAAAATTCAAAGTTAAATAAACTGTAAATATGTATATAATCCTCCCCAAATTAAAAATGCACAGTAAATCACTACATTGAATCTTAAGCAGAGAATAAATCATTAAATGCGAATCCACACGGATTTTACATTATTTCATGAGATTTTCATTGCTCACGATATAATCTGAAAATTAACACAAAAGTTTCTAATTTAGGTTTTATCTTAAGTGATCAATAGTTTTAAAAAATGCGTACTTCCATTTCATTGATTTTATTAATTCAGTAGCGCATCAGTTTTAGCTAGCACCTCTGTTTAATTATTGAAGCCGATCTCTGGAGATTTAAATCCGGAATTAGATTGTAATTAATGCCTCTCCTGTTTGAATTCATCGAGTTAAATACCTTCCATTATTAATTAGCTTAGAATAATTTAAGAGCTCTTTCCTCAACGGTATGACATTAATTGCTCGAAATTAGCATGGTAACTTTGATTTAAGATGGATTTTTGATTCCAGTAGAAGGCTTTGAGAATTTTCCAGAGATTTCAAATTTCTGTTGTGTAACGTAAAACTCTGAATCTCATATTTTGGAAACAATTTAATAGTTTTATGTGTCTTTTATACTGTGTATTTCCTGAGTTTGAGCTTAGTATTTAAGTGAAAATTTCAGTTCATGTAACAAACGTCTTTTAATAAACATTTGCGTATGAATACTTGGAATTACCAATTGAAGGTCTATAGTAAGAATTCACGACTGTTTTGAAATACTTTTTATAGTGAATATGGCTTCAAAAATATTACAATAACTATATTAACAGTCAACGATATCACAATAAACATCTTTTTTAAGAAATTAATTTATTTTCGAAATACTCATTATTCTTAACATTTAAATAAAAAAGTACCAAATAAAGAATTATTTAATATTTCTTCCATTACTGATATTAATATATGTATTGGATACTCTAAATATGGCTATTAAAAATAGCGCTAGTATAGCATATAAATAGAGGTTAAAGTATCTCTATTTATTTAATGCAATAAATAAATAAATAAATGTATGAAATCTAGCATACTAAAATGATAGCTTATTTACATTTATAAACCCCACCTAAAGATATGGTACTACAAGATCATCATCTCACAACACTGGAGATAAGGCGTCTTCCGCTATGGCGCCCCACTAAGATCGTTCTTCTGTCAGTCAGTCATTTACATTTATAAATTCTATTAATAAGAAATTATTTCATAACGTCTAAATAGCCTAAGAAATGCTTTCGGCTACTACCAACCCAGCTAGCACACATCGATCATTTTAAATACAAAATATAAAATCATTTATTTTTTAACTTACATAAATTAATGCTAATTTCTGTAATAGAATTTTGAAATTCATGCCTCTATCGATGCCAGTTTTCGTGTAGCTTAATTTTGAAATCAAGCTTTATTTTTCTTTTTGGCCCCCTGTAAGTATCTTAAATATTTTTTAACTGGCTCCAGAAATTAAAAGAGGCTCCATGTAATCCAACAAGGGACTGGAAACCTTTAATAAGTGATTTACAAATTTAAGAAGCAAGTTCTCGTGCGTCCTCTGACTACGAGGGATAAGTATGATTAAAAAATACACATAGAACACATATATCCTATTTATCCCTCCGACCCTTGATTTTCTTTCCGTATTATCAGTATATTATCCATATTTTCACACTAGATGATCCATTTAAAGTAATTATTTAACTTCTCTCTCTCTCTCTTTCTCTCTTAAAAAAAGCTTTTGTTGAGTTAATTCTGTAACCTACTCACATTCTAAAACTTCTGCACATGCGTTCAACGATGAAGAAAATTCTGAAATGAATTTCGAGATTTATGGATACTTTTTTCTTTGAAATATGTAACAAAAATTTTAAGAATCTATAGGTACCACTCTCAATTAAAATATTTACTCAAAATCGCTTGATATGTATGCAAATTTTCTCCACGACGAACGGTGACAGAATAAATAGGTGGGGAGCCTATTTGTAGCTGTATCTTTCTCACCCTATTATTTCATTTATTTTGTGATAATCAAATACATTAATCTTGAAGTTGAGATAAGGAAATGATTATATAATTGTTACAATATTGCGTTGTGCGCGCAATGTCTTAGAATTGAGCATGAGAAAAACTAGTGGCCGTACAAAATTTTCAAGTACAGTTGCGAACGCGCAATAACCTTGGTACGTGGATGTCAGTAAATAGTCAAGTTAGCATTTGCAGGACTTTTATTTTAAAAATCAAAATATATCACATAACTGTGGTACCTACTGAAAATTACGTGCAGCAAGGGTACAAGTTAGGGGATCGTCTTCTATCAAAATCCATGGGTGTTGAATCGATTTGTCTGATTTTTGATAAGAGGTTTAATTTCTTTTTTTAATTGCATTAAAGTTTATTAATCTTAATTAATTGAAAATGTTCGAAGTATATTATATGTATTTACTATCTAATGATTAAATCTTGAAAGTTCATTTATATATACGGTTTTTAATGTTTAAACTTTACTGTCGAATTGATTCATGCTCTATACAGAATTAAGTTGGAACTTACAGTGTATATATAAAGCTTATAAAGCTTGAAGTTAGATAAATATCAGAGGAAACTAATTTTCAAGAGAATATGTAGGAGATAAATAGCGTAAGAAATTTTATTTTTGATTGATGTGATAACTTCTACAAACTGATCAATTAGTGAAAGATTTATCACACTTCAAACGCTGCGTGATTTAACACATTTTGATGAATCAGGTTTACGTATCTTAATTAATCAGTCCTATCTGAATTTCCAACTTATATTTAGAAGATCGAATTAAATGCTCATAAGGTCCAAAAAAAGGTCCAAAATTTAAAAAGATATTTTATTTTATTATAAAATTGTAATCAACTATCTCTCAAAGCTGTTTAAATAGTGACAATTTAAAAAAACTGAAATACTTATCTTTTATGAATTAATCAAATAAGAACTAAATTTAACAAAATCTTATACATGATTTCTGTACTCTGATACATTTCTAATTTTCGTACATTTTCACAGGAAAAGTTCTGATTGCCGATTTTTAGCAAAAATTCCGACACTTAAAGCATTGGTATTTAAGTCAATTGAGCTTCTTACTGACAATTCAATGTCTGAATGGTCAAGCATTTTAGAAAGTCAGTAAAACATTTTTTTTTAATGATGGGCTGGAACTTGCCGATTAGGGACTGTCCCTTACAACGGCCCGAAGATGTGATCATTTTATCATGGGGGCACCCAGTGGGCGGTCAGCGTTACCCCTATGAAGGGATGGACACAATGACAACCACGCCCAGTAGGGGATCGAACCCCGGCCACCGGGAGTTGAACCCGAAACCGTAGTACGGTGCTTTACCCACCATACAACTCGGTCGGAAGTCAGTAAAACATACGCGAAGTTCGCTCACTTAAGTGCAGGAAGCGAAGTTGTTCCTGGTGATTTAATAGACAATCAGCATGTTACTTTGCATTAAAATTAATATTGCGTGTTGTGATATTTATGTGATGTAAAATCCACCCCGCGCCAAGCAGTAGAAGTAGAATACAACGAAACAAACTATTTTAACTTTTGGAAAGATTAGCTTTGATAAATCTTCTTAAAATAACACGCATTAAATCCATAAAGGCTGTTCATAATTAAAATTTCCTATATCCAGAACAGAGTGTACAACGAAAACAGCTGGACAGAATGCCACCAAAGTTGCGGAGAACCATACGTGATGGAGAGTGATTTATCCCTAGAAGCTAAAAAGTTCAAAAAATCATTTCCAGGTGGCGTTTTACAATGCTATGGCTGCTGTTAAGAGAATTCTCCCATCGTGTAGAGAAGTGGTGCCCAATCTTTCGGGGAAATTTTTTGGGGAGTCACCTAATAACAAGTATTGTATTTTATATAGCAAATAATTTTTTAGACAATTCATGCCCGAGTTGATAAAATGAGCCACATGAAAAGTTGCTCGCGTGCTACCGGCTGGGCATTCCTCTGAGATATAAAATATCTGCTTCAGAACCACTTCATTTTTTTTTTTCGCCTGAGAGTGGTTATTTGTCAATTTTATTCGGAATAAAACGTCGTGAAATTTCCCATGAGTGTGATTTTTTGAAGTATTTTTCTTTCCCAAGCAAATCTCCTTTTCTGCAAACTTGGTAGCTTTCTGACCACTAGTCTTTGCTATTCACTAATCGTTTCAGATAGTACGAAAAGGTCCACCCTTCCTCCGATTTAAAAATCCCCTGCCGTCTAAATTTTTTGTACCACCAGAAACAATTGTTTTATGATATACGTTTTAATTATGTGTGATATTTTGAAAAGTAGCGGAAGGTGTCCCAAAATTCATAAAGGAAAAACTTGTATAAAGTGACATAATGTTTAAATAAAAAAAAAATGAATGGCTATTTCCTAAATCGTTCGTCAGAGACACATAGTTCCAATTACAAAAATGCTTTAAATTATATAATCTATTAGGTTGTAACGAAACTTTTCCGCCACTGCAAGTATTGTCTGCACAAACAGTTCATGTTGGTGTCTTTGCCAATATTTTGTTAAAAGATTTTTGTTATTTGAAAAAAAAAGAATTGTTTTAGAGCACTGTGTTTTGAAATCTGTAAAAAAATATCGTTATGATAAAGTATAAGGTGTCTGAAATGGAACTATCACACTACCAGATTGAACCATCATTTACTCTCAGTTCTGTTACAAAAATTCAGCTACAGAATGACACCGAATCATGTGTACAGCTTAAGGTACTACTGTTGTATCAAACGACACTGTGAAGATTTGGTTCAAAAACGAGGACTCGGACATTTAAGAAGTAGAGCGCTCTGGCCAGCTTACTGATGCTGATGAGGCCCGCCAACGAGAATTTGTGGAAGGAGATAAAATGTTCATCCACTCGAGAGCTAGCTAAAAGAGTTATACTTTAGTGCCATGTCCATTAGTCGCGTTAAGCATTGCATATACTTGATATATAAGGTCAATCGCTCGGTACCGCATGAGCTGACCCTTGCAAATCTGGCGGAAAACTTTCGTTACAACCTGATATTATGTCAGAAACAATCTAAGTCAATAAATCAATTCCTATAAAATTACAAAATTTAATTTTTATACGTTCCCCCGGGCTCACCAGTAGAAAAAATTTCTTTATACAACTCCATGCATAAAAAAAAAAAAAAAATCGTCCTTCTACGATCGAAATTCACTGAGTAACAGCTGTTTAAAGTTTGACACTTTTCGAGCAGCGAAATAGGGGTTGTATACAAAATGAATTTGAAAAAAATTGATATACATGGTTTTGAGCCGTGTGATATTAATTAACAATTTCATTAACTATTTTATGAATGTAGATTGCAGTAAAGCAGATACATTTAACTAAGTGTATCGATTAAATTAACGTAACAATATAGTTTATACTGAAAATAGAATTAAAAATTTTTTTTTTAATGAACTGGTGTTAAATAACAAAAACTCAAGGAAATAAAACACTTCAAACATTAAATTAGAAAATGAAACATTTTAAAATACAAATATATGCATTTTAGAAACTTAAAATAATATTACAAATTATATTAGCTTAACATTTCCTGAAAAGTAGCTTCCTTTGGCTGCAACACAAATATGCACCCGTGTATAGAAAATGCTTCCTGTACTTTGCGTAGATTACTTGGTGTTACGCATCTGCATGATACACATATACGATTTAGTAAGTCTGTATATAGGATAGATTTTTATAGAATCTGATTATAACCTTCTGATTAAGAATTAGTATTCTAAAATTAGTTTTGCTTCTGTGCCAGAAAATCAAATTAAAACCACTAATTTAAAATTTCAATATTTATATGGACGCTTAATGGTTTACCGTAACGGAACATTTTTGAACTTGGAAAAGTGACTTTAGTCAAAATATTTGCTGCTTTATAACTCTGTAAATTTTGCTCGTAGAAGGACGATTTTTTTAAATTGATCATCAAATTGTATAAAGAAAAAAATTCTAAATATAACTGATAGGACCAGGGGTCCCTATAAAAATTTAAATTCCGTAATTTTTATAGGAATTGATTTATTGACTTCAATTGTTTCTGATATAATAGATTATGCAATTTAAAGGATTTTTGCAACTGTAACTATGTGTCTCTGACTAACGATGTAGGAAATAGCCTTCGGGCACCGTTAGCACTGGACCTGTATGTCAATGTCATTATAAATGTATTTTAAAACCCCATTTTGAAATGAAAAAGAAAATAGAATTTTGAAAAAGTGTCCGAAGGATCACTTTACCCTCACCAAAGGGGCAAGACGAGCCACCTTCCCCTATTATTAATTTCAACCTTTAAACAACATCTTTTTGTTGAGTTTTCTTAGCACGTAAAGAATGGTTAAGTCTTATTGAAATTAATTTAAAATAGTTATCCAACAAAAAAAGTATATATTTCAAATACTGCTGTATTCAGAAAATTTAGTCAAATGTACTTTGTAAATAATTCATTGAATTTTTGTAATATAGTTAGAAATATGACTAAAATTGCAATACCTTTTTTAATGTTACTATGATCTAAAGCATTTTAACTAAGATTCCGCATATTTACTAAGGTGAAAAATACTTGTGTTATATCACCCGTTTAGTTTTTTTAAATATAATTTTACGAAGAACCAGCCTAATTCATTAATTTTTTAATACGATTAATTTTCCGAAGCTGCCAAGCTTGAAAGAACGATTTTCTCCGTTTCCATAACAGGAAACAAAATTAAATCTGGCAGTGTAAATTTGAAATGTTTTGGTGCAACTTTACATTTCTCAAGACTTTAAATGGCATTCTGAATCACCTTATAGGTAGAATTATAAAATTATTTTGTGGATTCGTTTCTTAACATCTTAAATCTGTCTCTTAATATATCCAATATGATTGATTATGGTGAAAAATGAGAAATTTGTTACTGACAATGATTGATTTAACTATCAAAGGGATTTGTGGCCTTTTTAAAGAAAATAAAGAATCTTTAATTTTTCATATATTTGAACGCGTAAATTAAGCAAAAAATTTTAACTGAGATTTTGTACACAACCTATTTCACCTTCCTTTATAATGCCAAAAACGCAAATTAGTAGCAAGATAAAACTTCTAAGTTTTGTGTTGAAAATATGGAAAATTCGGTGTTATTTATATTGTTTTAACTTTTACAAAAAAGTAAACATATTTCTTTTGAATTTCTGATGAATTTTTATGAGGTCAAATTTAATTAACATTTAGAACCGAGCTGTTCTTCAGAGGTAATTACGGCACTCGGGAGATTCACTTCGCATTCTCGAAGATAATGTATGCAGTATATGCATGACTCGCATAACTCACATAACTTTATAGCGAAGAATTCTGGCAAAATATTTTATTCTGAATACTAAAAACGCTGTAAAATGGCGTAGACAAAATATTCAATTCTAAATTAAACAGCTTTTAAGGATTTTCTTGCTTTTCATAAATGCTTGGAAAGTTGCCAAGAAATATTAAGAAATAAAGAAAATAAATAAATTTTCAATAGAAATATCCTGTACATACATTTGTACAAGTTTGATTCTGCGCTAGATATGAGAAACTAATTTCATTTCATGAACTATGAAAACATTTTAAAGATGATTTTATTAATATAAAATGCTTTATAAAAATTATTTCAGTGTTCCCTTGAGAAAAGTTCTTGAAATCATATCTACCTTTGCTTGAATATATGACTTAATTAAGGAAACAAACAGCGGTACACAATCTGAGCACATCGTTTTCATATCGCAAGTGGAATCAGCGTCATTTAATGCCACGTGTTTACAATTGCGCAACGCAATTTAACACCCTTGACATAAAAATTATGTACGTTTTCAGGATTCCTCATTTTGATTGGCTGAGAATACTCACTAAACATCACAAAAATTCAGATAGCTTTTATGAACTAGATGACGTTATGAAGAAACGATGTTAATTTGGCCTAATTAAAGCTTAAGAATAATATGTAGTATTAGGGCCGCTGTAGCCCAGTCTGGAGAGCCACCACTGTGGAGGCAGCCAGGCTAATGATCGGCAGTGCTGGCATCTATCGGCCCCTGAATGAGGTAAAAATGAACTCTTTGGAAGTTTGAGGTAGTAATCAACACTCCTGGCAGGTCCTGGTGCTATAGATCTAATCTGGATTTGAGGTTCGGTGGTACAAAATGCTGTAACAGTAGAAATGCCTAGTCCCCATAATCCACGAGAAACAGACAGATAGACATATGTAGTACATTTGGATACATATGCATACATCGAAATAAATGGAGTCCCGAAGAAATTGACTGCTCCGAGCGTCATGCTTGCTAGTTGGACTCTTGATGCTAAGTCAGAATTCAAAACGCTCTCATCTTTAGAAAAAGTTTGAGAAACCCTGCAATAGAACAAAGTGAGAGGGTAAGATAGAAAGACGGAACAACTAGTGAATATGTTATCAATATCACCACTTAAGTTTCAAAGTTGAAAAATAATTGTTATTGCGCAAGTGCTTAGGTTTTAGAAAAATAGCTGAGTCGCAGTAAAGTACTGAATTACGGAAATTTTAAGTGCCGCGCTTAGAAGGCTGCCAAGCCTTCTAAGCGTCAATTAATTGCATGTCGGAAATGTTCTATAATGTATACACATGTTTGACTTGTCTTATACAGCACTTTTTTAATAAAAGGCAATTTCAAGAGGAAAGTATCTAAGAAAAAATAGTTAAAAAAAAACAAAAAACTGAAAATCTTCCAGATTTTATTTACGCACTAGAGTGTTGTTGCTTTCGCTTTTAGATGTTTTTTGAGCTCATGCGTTCCTTTTGAAAACGTTTCTGTTTTGATGCTAATTTGTTTCAACTGTTAACTTCCGTAGAGGCATATTCTAACTACAGATACCTCTGTATTTATACCATACATACTGACATACACACATATACAAACACAAATATATAAACACACATACACACAAACACACACACACGCATTTCGACACATTTTTTTTTAGGTTTAAAAGGAAGATTAATGGCACATACATCAGAAAAGTAAACACATTTCATTAAAAAAAATTGAAAAATGTAACGGAATAATGTTCACAAAAAACTGATTGATTTTAATAGCTCTATAGTGCTAAAAAATGTGTGTCCTAAACTGACATCAAGTATTGTCTCAAATCTTAAACGCCTAGCAATTTCTCAAAGCTTAAAAGCCACTGTGAGTATCCTAATTCAATAATTTATGGATCCAGCATCAAAGCATTGATTCACGGCACTTAATTGTTTAACGCATCGTATGAAGACATGCGTTCTGGAGGGGATTTAACAGAAATCCTTTCGTGTTCAATTGCGCGAAACAAGTTGAATTTTATTCTTAGCATTAAAGACCTGCACCAAGAGGCGTAAAGAATCATGTAAAGAGAAGGATGCATCACTTTAATAAAATTGATCAAGTGATACAGGTTTTGCTTAAATACTTTCGGTTCGTATTCGAGAACCAGTGTTTCGATCGAATTTGATTGTGAAGAAATCGATTTCAAGTCGGTTATCCAATACGTGGATCAGATTTGCACTAAAAATTTTGAGTCCGTATTATACATATTCAAAAAAGTGCATTTTATTAATTTGAATTTTTAAAATTTCATGTGTATTCAGTACGACATGCTCGTACGTTTATTAAATTGTACACATTTTTGAAGAATTTTATTTAAAACCTCAATTTATGAGAGAATTTTTGTACCTCCATATAAATGATTGATAAATATAACATACAAAACTATTGACTATGTGTATTATTTTGTAAACATCACTAGTATAAAATTAATTTTGTTTTACTTAAATTGCATAAACGAATCTGAAATGTAGTTTAAAAATGACTTTCCAGACATTTACTTAAATGTATTAAAACTCTTTTGGGCGAATCTTTAAATGAACTACACAATCGATTGCAATTGCAAAAAGAGATGTACTGTAAGTACACAGCTATGTTACAATAGTCTTAACTCATATATCAACATTATATCAACATTCAAGCTGCCTATGATTAATTTTGTGCAATTCGAGGAAGATATGTGCAGTGCATACATTCGGAGAGTCACGACTACGAAACTAGTCAAAATGGATCCAAGGTAGCCAAATTAGATCGATCATACGTGCATAGAGAAATCAAGCAGAAACTTAATGAATTCAGGCATGATAAAAAATGGATATTTCACTCAAAATAAATTCTAGAAATAATTTCGCCACCACAATACTGTTGCAGAAATACTCTGCTTGTTTCCGAGGTTCATCGTTCTAAAGTCCAGTTGATGTAGAAAGTTCTAGTAAAGAGTCCACTGGTCAGGATGGAACACAACTTTATTGCTTCTAGAACTTTGCAGAACAATCAGCTGTACAAAATTCACAAGCACAATTAAACAGTAATGTGCTTTTGACAGTCCGCTTAGATCTGAAGCTCTCACAAATGCTGTATTTCTCACACAAAATAAGTCACTTTCACAGGCAAACAGTAAGTGAAAATATTCAAGAGATATCATACACAATCCCTTAAGACACAGCAATGAAGAATTTGCACACAGCACTTTAAAAACAGCTTCGGAAAGCAAGCCAAAACAGCTTCTAAGCAAGCGTACTCTCTCAGAGAGCTCTGTTCACAATACGGGTGCTCACTCACACTGAATTGGGGCCCAGCCTACAGCTTCTATTTATTGGTAGGGCAGAAGCTAGAAGAAGCTTCCAGAGAGTCTATTTCTCGGAGATTCTACATAAAGCGGGAAATTTCATTACGTCATAGAAGAGAAATGTTAGGTTATCATGTGATTTTAATGCAGCAAAGGCAGCTTTACAGGCCCCCATTGGGAAAATCGCGCCAAATGACCAAAATGTCGCCAAGCTTGGTGATTTTTGGCGAAATATCGCCAAATTTGGCGCCAAAATAAGTCCCCAAAAGTGAAGTCACCGAAGTCCTAGGACGGATATTTCCCGAGATTTCTAGAAACCCATAGAAAAACAAGGAGAAAACCGAAACCTCCGTATCTCCGGTTTTAGTTGGCCGATTTTGCTGCAACAAAAAGCAAAATTTAACTATCCGAAGTGTAGAATAAAAATTTTGAACTATTTTAAGCCCCAGAACAGCGGGTTGCCCCGAAAATTCGTAACAATACTTACTACAAAAAGAAACTGAGGTTGATTTAAAATTTCCAAATTGTTTTTTTTTAAAGTGTTACACACTTTTGCAGTTTATATAAATATAAAAAAATAAAAAATAAACTAATAAATAAATAAATATATAAAATATAAAAAAATAAAAAAATAAACCTTTGATATTTCTGGAATTCCTCGAATACTTGCATTAGTTATGCGAGTGATTGAAAAATATTGAACCCAAAAAACAAATTACTATTTTCTAAATACAATAATCCTCTTCATAAAAAGCGAAAATATGTAATCATAGTCTCTGAATTCGTTTATTTACCTAATAAAAATGCATTTGGAAATTCTTGCAAAACTACAACATTAGCACAAAGTTACTTCAGTCACCGACGTTCAATTTTAGACATTTTTTTTTATGAAAATGACATTAAGTAAAAAAATTCAACTCAAACACTTGTCTTGAAGTTTAGTTTGATCAGCGCTTTCACAGCACGGTCTTTAATTCAGGCAAAAGTATATTTTTCTATTGTAATCTGAAAGCCACTGATTACACGTCATTTTATCACCATATTACATGCAGATAAACAGTAAGAAATAATAGAATAAGGTTAACTCTTGTCATATGTGAAAAAATAAAAAATAAAATCACTTTTTGATGTTGCATGAAATCTCTAAATTATATTACACTGATCTCGTGGCAGTGTTCAATACTTAGAAATAAACATGTTCCGCGATAGACTAATTTATGAAAGCACTAGCATCTTTAAAAAGCGATGGTTTATGACTTTTTTATAGAATATAAAAGCTCTTTAGTACAGCTACTTAAGTTGTGACTGCTTATACTAAATTTAAATTTAATCGCTTATGTAGATTTAGCATGAAATGTTAATAAATAGATAAAAATATGCGGCTTGATTTTACACAATAGTACAGGTATGGCACCCTAAATAATCCATGAATTAATAATCATGTCTGTACTGACATATATTTTAAAAACCTATTAACCAACTACTAAAATAAATTCACCGTACCAGTATGGTTTTTACCAACATTAAAAAAGTTATATATCAATAAAATCCATCAGTTTCCTCTTTTCATAGATTCCCGTGTTTTACCTTCCCTCTAAAGTGGATTAAAAGATCAAAGAAAAGATGTATAAACTTCAACATCTATAAAATTGTCCAAATAATAGAACTAGAAGAATAAAAACTTTTTCCCTGATGAAATTCTCAAAAACAGGCATAAAAAACTCTATGAAGTTGTTGATTTCAACATAAAAGCGTACTAAAAGAAGAAAAGTAATACTTACTAACAAATTGTTTGAGAAAAACAGAAAAACTTTTGCATGTTTAAGTAACCTTTGGGTTAAATATTTTCTTAGGAAATGCAAAAAACGACGCACCATAAAACTGGAGTTTTGAAACTAAATTATAGTTACAACTTTACAGTGGAGATAAGTATTTTCAGATAGAGTAGACAGTTAATATTTTCTCATAGAATCACTTTGTAAGCACTTTTAAACATTTGTTCTTTATATTGAAAATTTTCAATGTTATTATGTCTGTAAGATATTGAGTATAGTTATTTTTTTTAAGCAGTAAGAATTAATCTTACTTTGTTAGCTGATAATAAAACACTTTCTGCTAATGAATTTTTAGAATTTGAAATATTCCCGTATTGATAACGCCAAATAATCACTCTTACAGCTACGCAAATAGCACTAAAATTTTAGTATGTATACAAAATACTTCAGTTTCGGACTGAAATATGCTGTATACTTGCTGGGATTGGCCTCCCTGAAAAGGATTATTAATTTCTAAACTATTCAAAAATGTTTATCTATGGATGAGTGCAATGCGTGTTCATACAACAAACGGCTCCCAGAATAGGAAATTCAGAAGACTCTAACCTTTAAATATTATTGACGAGTGAACCTTACTGTCAGAATTGATTATAGTGATCCCTCTTGAAAATCAGTTTTATCAGAAATCACAGTATAAGAAGATCCGATATTCAAAAAGCTGTTTCGTATAAACACAAAGATACAAAAGACTCAATGTACAAGTGACATTGCTAAAAGATTGTATAGAAATTTGAGTCATTTCTGTACAATAATAAAATTTTACTGATATTCTTCCAAACCAAACTTATGACCGAAAGTATAATAGTTTCCCTTCTATCAATTTCAATGAAGAAGTATAATTAACCTGAAAGTTCTAGTGTTAAATTTTATAATATCACAAGCAATGGAAAGCTTTGAAAATTGATTACAATTATGAAAAAATTTCATTGCTTGTATGGTAAAATAGAAGTAACGATAACCAGAGAAATCAATCTATACAAAATTTTGTACAAATGAGAAAAATAATGAAACAAAAACAGGATATTTTTTCCAAGTACATATAGGAATTAATAGTGTATGAGAAAATATAATATAAATAATATTAATTGGGGAGTGAAAATTTTCAAAATAAGTTTAATAAATATCAGAAAGTTTAACTATTAGTGAGCATAACCGCACAAGCGATATAACATTTGCCTTTCAACCTTATCCTGGGAATAACGTTATAGTATTTACATAAAGCATCAATATTTCACAGAGAAAGGAAAAAAAAAAAAAACTGTGAAAATATCCGAAGAAAAATCGCAGACGGAAGAACAAAGAAAAATAATAAGGGCTTTTCAAACTAAAATAATACGATGGTTCGAATATGCAGCGATTAAAATATTCAATTATTGTACTTATTATATTATAGTTAGAAAAATTAGGATTTTTGGGAAGAAAACTTCACCAATTTAACTCATTTTAAAGTAGAATGTTACAACTATTTTTCAAACTTATCCATATCATATTAACGTGTTTATTCAATTATTTTTCTATCTATAAGTTATAATATTTAATGAGGAAGAGGAAAAAAATTATTGTGGATACACCATATAATTCCCTTTTACATATTCTTTTGATGCGCTTCATTTTCAATTTCACTTGAAATTGCGGAACGACACTTTGATATTAAAGGTTTGTTGATTAACACCAAAAGGTTCAACTATCGGTCTGCCGATTTCTTGCTAATGTAAGAGATATCAACAAACTGAGCTCAGTTTTGAAAATTTATTTTCGGCGACAAATTTAGAGATATTCTTCCAAAAGTTGCCAAGCTGTGGGATCAGCGAGATTTTCAGCACGGATTAAACAGTGATTGTCCATCGACATTTAATGTCCTGAAGATGTCAATAGACCTTA
The DNA here is from genome assembly GCA_038373885.1 of Cheiracanthium punctorium. Classification (NCBI taxonomy): domain Eukaryota; kingdom Metazoa; phylum Arthropoda; class Arachnida; order Araneae; family Cheiracanthiidae; genus Cheiracanthium; species Cheiracanthium punctorium. Next base: position 406,089 of record JAWZYV010020167.1, on the reverse strand, counting down.
ATATACTAAACAGCTCTTGGGTGACTCTGGGAATCATGTTCCGATTCTATTAGAATCAAGATTAAAGTTTGTATGGTCAATTTCTAACAAGGGCGGAACCAAGGGGAGGGCGCAAATGCTATGCAGCAGAGGTGCTGAAGCCTCCATGATTTATGAAAACAAGACAGAACAAAACTCATGGGGAGGGCGCGAGAGGCGTCGGTCTCGCAGCCGGAAGGCTGTGAGTTCGTTCCTGGGACCAGCCAAAGACCTAGTAACGATTGGTAGTGCTGCCATCTATCGACTCCTGAATGAGTAGAAATGAACACCCTTGGCAGGTACTTCCGCTATAGATCTAATCTGGATTTGGGGGTGGTATAAAAGGCTATAAAGTAGAGGTGACGAAGCCCCCTCGTAATCCATGAAGACAAGACAGAACAGACAGAACAAGGGGTGGGGGCCGGGGCGCGCAATCCCTCTGAGATAAATATATTTACACTAGATAAAATGGAATTTCTGATTATAATCATGCTATTCCTATCGTATTAAATATTACAAAATAATGCTCTCCATCGAAAATAGTGTCTGGGGGCATTTATAGTTCTTTTACAGGAGCACTCAAAAAAATTCAAATACCTTACGGTCTATGGCAGTAATGCAGACAATTAATTATTTCAAGCACCACATAACAGACGTGTAGGGCAAGTTACTCTTCATTAAAAAAAAATTTAAATAACATTTAGAGTTCTCTGACGGGGTCTAGCAAAATTACATTAATAGTAATTATAATGGTAACTATAAAATTACATTAAAAGTAGTTACATTAATAGATAAATTTCATGACAATATATCGCCAAATTTGGCGGAAAAAGTGTTTAGTAATTGATGTGTTTGGCAAGATCATCATCTTTCTCGTTAAAATTATGATTAGAATATAATGATCTATTATGATGTTTACAATTATTTATTGTTAGATCTCTATTATGGTGTTTAGTATTATATTCAATATATATGTGATCTGTGTAAATAATTAGGTATTAATTAAAGTTTAGAAATTCAAATACGCTGCAATATTACCTGAAAAAATACAGATGTAAACAAATCTGTAAAATTTAGGAAAGACGTAAAGTAAAGGTCTTGTATGGAATATATATAGTGTCAAGGCATAACCATGTTGCATAAAATATTCTGTTTCACAATGTTAGCAGTTAAATTTAAATTTAACTGAGGCATGTCTAACTAGAGACAACTTTATAACAAACAAGAATATGTAAGGCAGACCAGAATATTCTATACTTCAGTGACGCACTGAACACCAAATAAAAGAACTTTACCAACAAAATTCATGTAGGCGTTACAGTCGACAGCAGGTTTCGGTTCACTCAATGTCGTTCTCACACAATCCTGAGATCTGTTTCATATGGTTTACGGTAGAATTCACTTCCTACTTTGGCTACAATAGGAGTGTCGAATATTAAGGAGGCTTCGTCTACGTATGTGCGTACAGACGTCCCCAAAAATTAGTCGAAATGAATTGCACATGCATGAGCTATTGCTGTTATTGTTAATGCCTTTTTCCTACCTGTGCAGCGGCGCCAGGTCCTGCGTACTGCCAAGCGATGGGTGAAATACAGAGGATTCCATTGTACCGTTAAAATTATTTTTACTCAAGAGAGATGTATAAAAAGTCGTAAGTTAGATAAAATGTCAAATCCCACTTAATAATTTTGTAACATTTTGAAAAAGAAATAAATGTACATTGCAAAATCTGCATTATGAAATTTAAAATGCATTGAATTGCGCAATCAGATATTATAAATCATCGAATGGGGGAAAATTATCCCAGAGAAATCTGTTGCGATGATTATCCGTTAATTAGTGTTCCGTGTAATGTGTCACTAATCATCTCTGTCATTAACAATCGCGTTAAATAACGAACGGAAATTTTAAATAGTTTCAACCATCTGCGTCGTTTTGTTTTCGTCACAGAGTCGTGAATCAGTGGCTGCCACCGTCGAATCAGCTTAATGAATGCATTCATAATACAGTGCCGGAAAATGACAACAGCAATAAAAGCTTCCACACAAAAAGAGCCTGGACGGATTCTTCATTTTAATTACCTTCGAAAAAAGCTGTTTAAAAATATGGTTGTGGTTTAGTGGATTGTGGCATAGATTTTAGATTTTTAAAAGGAGGACTATATGTTTGTGTCTCAGATAACGCGTAATGTAAACCAATAACAGTGAATTATTTACAGCATAAAAGATATATACTATTTTATAATTGCGCAATCAAGTACAAAGCCATAAAGCATCAATATTTCACAGAGAAAGGAAAAAAAAAAAAAAAAAAACAACTGTGAAAATATCCGAAGAAAAATCGCAGACGGAAGAACAAAGAAAAATAATAAGGGCTTTTCAAACTAAAATAATACGATGGTTCGAATATGCAGCGATTAAAATATTCAATTATTGTACTTATTATATTATAGTTAGAAAAATTAGGATTTTTGGGAAGAAAACTTCACCAATTTAACTCATTTTAAAGTAGAATGTTACAACTATTTTTCAAACTTATCCATATCATATTAACGTGTATATTCAATTATTTTTCTATCTATAAGTTATAATATTTAATGAGGAAGAGGAAAAAAATTATTGTGGATACACCATATAATTCCCTTTTACATATTCTTTTGATGCGCTTCATTTTCAATTTCACTTGAAATTGCGGAACGACACTTTGATATTAAAGGTTTGTTGATTAACACCAAAAGGTTCAACTATCGGTCTGCCGATTTCTTGCTAATGTAAGAGATATCAACAAACTGAGCTCAGTTTTGAAAATTTATTTTCGGCGACAAATTTAGAGATATTCTTCCAAAAGTTGCCAAGCTGTGGGATCAGCGAGATTTTCAGCACGGATTAAACAGTGATTGTCCATCGACATTTAATGTCCTGAAGATGTCAATAGACCTTAATATACTAAACAGCTCTTGGGTGACTCTGGGAATCATGTTCCGATTCTATTAGAATCAAGATTAAAGTTTGTATGGTCAATTTCTAACAAGGGCGGAACCAAGGGGAGGGCGCAAATGCTATACAGCAGAGGTGCTGAAGCCTCCATGATTTATGAAAACAAGACAGAACAAAACTCATGGGGAGGGCGCGAGAGGCGTCGGTCTCGCAGCCGGAAGGCTGTGAGTTCGTTCCTGGGACCAGCCAAAGACCTAGTAACGATTGGTAGTGCTGCCATCTATCGACTCCTGAATGAGTAGAAATGAACACCCTTGGCAGGTACTTCCGCTATAGATCTAATCTGGATTTGGGGGTGGTATAAAAGGCTATAAAGTAGAGGTGACGAAGCCCCCTCGTAATCCATGAAGACAAGACAGAACAGACAGAACAAGGGGTGGGGGCCGGGGCGCGCAATCCCTCTGAGATAAATATATTTACACTAGATAAAATGGAATTTCTGATTATAATCATGCTATTCCTATCGTATTAAATATTACAAAATAATGCTCTCCATCGAAAATAGTGTCTGGGGGCATTTATAGTTCTTTTACAGGAGCACTCAAAAAAATTCAAATACCTTACGGTCTATGGCAGTAATGCAGACAATTAATTATTTCAAGCACCACATAACAGACGTGTAGGGCAAGTTACTCTTCATTAAAAAAAAATTTAAATAACATTTAGAGTTCTCTGACGGGGTCTAGCAAAATTACATTAATAGTAATTATAATGGTAACTATAAAATTACATTAAAAGTAGTTACATTAATAGATAAATTTCATGACAATATATCGCCAAATTTGGCGGAAAAAGTGTTTAGTAATTGATGTGTTTGGCAAGATCATCATCTTTCTCGTTAAAATTATGATTAGAATATAATGATCTATTATGATGTTTACAATTATTTATTGTTAGATCTCTATTATGGTGTTTATTATTATATTCAATATATATGTGATCTGTGTAAATAATTAGGTATTAATTAAAGTTTAGAAATTCAAATACGCTGCAATATTACCTGAAAAAATACAGATGTAAACAAATCTGTAAAATTTAGGAAAGGCGTAAAGTAAAGGTCTTGTATGGAATATATATAGTGTCAAGGCATAACCATGTTGCATAAAATATTCTGTTTCACAATGTTAGCAGTTAAATTTAAATTTAACTGAGGCATGTCTAACTAGATACAACTTTATAACAAACAAGAATATGTAAGGCAGACCAGAATATTCTATACTTCAGTGACGCACTGAACACCAAATAAAAGAACTTTACCAACAAAATTCATGTAGGCGTTACAGTCGACAGCAGGTTTCGGTTCACTCAATGTCGTTCTCACACAATCCTGAGATCTGTTTCATATGGTTTACGGTAGAATTCACTTCCTACTTTGGCTACAATAGGAGTGTCGAATATTAAGGAGGCTTCGTCTACGTATGTGCGTACAGACGTCCCCAAAAATTAGTCGAAATGAATTGCACATGCATGAGCTATTGCTGTTATTGTTAATGCCTTTTTCCTACCTGTGCAGCGGCGCCAGGTCCTGCGTACTGCCAAGCGATGGGTGAAATACAGAGGATTCCATTGTACCGTTAAAATTATTTTTACTCAAGAGAGATGTATAAAAAGTCGTAAGTTAGATAAAATGTCAAATCCCACTTAATAATTTTGTAACATTTTGAAAAAGAAATAAATGTACATTGCAAAATCTGCATTATGAAATTTAAAATGCATTGAATTGCGCAATCAGATATTATAAATCATCGAATGGGGGAAAATTATCCCAGAGAAATCTGTTGCGATGATTATCCGTTAATTAGTGTTCCGTGTAATGTGTCACTAATCATCTCTGTCATTAACAATCGCGTTAAATAACGAACGGAAATTTTAAATAGTTTCAACCATCTGCGTCGTTTTGTTTTCGTCACAGAGTCGTGAATCAGTGGCTGCCACCGTCGAATCAGCTTAATGAATGCATTCATAATACAGTGCCGGAAAATGACAACAGCAATAAAAGCTTCCACACAAAAAGAGCCTGGACGGATTCTTCATTTTAATTACCTTCGAAAAAAGCTGTTTAAAAATATGGTTGTGGTTTAGTGGATTGTGGCATAGATTTTAGATTTTTAAAAGGAGGACTATATGTTTGTGTCTCAGATAACGCGTAATGTAAACCAATAACAGTGAATTATTTACAGCATAAAAGATATATACTATTTTATAATTGCGCAATCAAGTACAAAGCCATAAAGCATCAATATTTCACAGAGAAAGGAAAAAAAAAAAAAAAAAACAACTGTGAAAATATCCGAAGAAAAATCGCAGACGGAAGAACAAAGAAAAATAATAAGGGCTTTTCAAACTAAAATAATACGATGGTTCGAATATGCAGCGATTAAAATATTCAATTATTGTACTTATTATATTATAGTTAGAAAAATTAGGATTTTTGGGAAGAAAACTTCACCAATTTAACTCATTTTAAAGTAGAATGTTACAACTATTTTTCAAACTTATTCATATCATATTAACGTGTATATTCAATTATTTTTCTATCTATAAGTTATAATATTTAATGAGGAAGAGGAAAAAAATTATTGTGGATACACCATATAATTCCCTTTTACATATTCTTTTGATGCGCTTCATTTTCAATTTCACTTGAAATTGCGGAACGACACTTTGATATTAAAGGTTTGTTGATTAACACCAAAAGGTTCAACTATCGGTCTGCCGATTTCTTGCTAATGTAAGAGATATCAACAAACTGAGCTCAGTTTTGAAAATTTATTTTCGGCGACAAATTTAGAGATATTCTTCCAAAAGTTGCCAAGCTGTGGGATCAGCGAGATTTTCAGCACGGATTAAACAGTGATTGTCCATCGACATTTAATGTCCTGAAGATGTCAATAGACCTTAATATACTAAACAGCTCTTGGGTGACTCTGGGAATCATGTTCCGATTCTATTAGAATCAAGATTAAAGTTTGTATGGTCAATTTCTAACAAGGGCGGAACCAAGGGGAGGGCGCAAATGCTATACAGCAGAGGTGCTGAAGCCTCCATGATTTATGAAAACAAGACAGAACAAAACTCATGGGGAGGGCGCGAGAGGCGTCGGTCTCGCAGCCGGAAGGCTGTGAGTTCGTTCCTGGGACCAGCCAAAGACCTAGTAACGATTGGTAGTGCTGCCATCTATCGACTCCTGAATGAGTAGAAATGAACACCCTTGGCAGGTACTGCCGCTATAGATCTAATCTGGATTTGGGGGTGGTATAAAAGGCTATAAAGTAGAGGTGACGAAGCCCCCTCGTAATCCATGAAGACAAGACAGAACAGACAGAACAAGGGGTGGGGGCCGGGGCGCGCAATCCCTCTGAGATAAATATATTTACACTAGATAAAATGGAATTTCTGATTATAATCATGCTATTCCTATCGTATTAAATATTACAAAATAATGCTCTCCATCGAAAATAGTGTCTGGGGGCATTTATAGTTCTTTTACAGGAGCACTCAAAAAAATTCAAATACCTTACGGTCTATGGCAGTAATGCAGACAATTAATTATTTCAAGCACCACATAACAGACGTGTAGGGCAAGTTACTCTTCATTAAAAAAAAATTTAAATAACATTTAGAGTTCTCTGACGGGGTCTAGCAAAATTACATTAATAGTAATTATAATGGTAACTATAAAATTACATTAAAAGTAGTTACATTAATAGATAAATTTCATGACAATATATCGCCAAATTTGGCGGAAAAAGTGTTTAGTAATTGATGTGTTTGGCAAGATCATCATCTTTCTCGTTAAAATTATGATTAGAATATAATGATCTATTATGATGTTTACAATTATTTATTGTTAGATCTCTATTATGGTGTTTATTATTATATTCAATATATATGTGATCTGTGTAAATAATTAGGTATTAATTAAAGTTTAGAAATTCAAATACGCTGCAATATTACCTGAAAAAATACAGATGTAAACAAATCTGTAAAATTTAGGAAAGGCGTAAAGTAAAGGTCTTGTATGGAATATATATAGTGTCAAGGCATAACCATGTTGCATAAAATATTCTGTTTCACAATGTTAGCAGTTAAATTTAAATTTAACTGAGGCATGTCTAACTAGAGACAACTTTATAACAAACAAGAATATGTAAGGCAGACCAGAATATTCTATACTTCAGTGACGCACTGAACACCAAATAAAAGAACTTTACCAACAAAATTCATGTAGGCGTTACAGTCGACAGCAGGTTTCGGTTCACTCAATGTCGTTCTCACACAATCCTGAGATCTGTTTCATATGGTTTACGGTAGAATTCACTTCCTACTTTGGCTACAATAGGAGTGTCGAATATTAAGGAGGCTTCGTCTACGTATGTGCGTACAGACGTCCCCAAAAATTAGTCGAAATGAATTGCACATGCATGAGCTATTGCTGTTATTGTTAATGCCTTTTTCCTACCTGTGCAGCGGCGCCAGGTCCTGCGTACTGCCAAGCGATGGGTGAAATACAGAGGATTCCATTGTACCGTTAAAATTATTTTTACTCAAGAGAGATGTATAAAAAGTCGTGTTAGATAAAATGTCAAATCCCACTTAATAATTTTGTAACATTTTGAAAAAGAAATAAATGTACATTGCAAAATCTGCATTATGAAATTTAAAATGCATTGAATTGCGCAATCAGATATTATAAATCATCGAATGGGGGAAAATTATCCCAGAGAAATCTGTTGCGATGATTATCCGTTAATTAGTGTTCCGTGTAATGTGTCACTAATCATCTCTGTCATTAACAATCGCGTTAAATAACGAACGGAAATTTTAAATAGTTTCAACCATCTGCGTCGTTTTGTTTTCGTCACAGAGTCGTGAATCAGTGGCTGCCACCGTCGAATCAGCTTAATGAATGCATTCATAATACAGTGCCGGAAAATGACAACAGCAATAAAAGCTTCCACACAAAAAGAGCCTGGACGGATTCTTCATTTTAATTACCTTCGAAAAAAGCTGTTTAAAAATATGGTTGTGGTTTAGTGGATTGTGGCATAGATTTTAGATTTTTAAAAGGAGGACTATATGTTTGTGTCTCAGATAACGCGTAATGTAAACCAATAACAGTGAATTATTTACAGCATAAAGATATATACTATTTTATAATTGCGCAATCAAGTACAAAGCCATATTTACAACAGGTTTGAAATGTTTTTGGAACAGTGATCAGTTTTAGTGCTTGAGAACTGAATTAATATATGCCTATCTATTAGGAAACTCAGTTTGATATAATTCGCAAGAGTTATCCGATCTAACTATTCTAAAGTTGCTTTTACGAAATCGCTATTATATGTATTACCAGCTGAAATGCCCGTCGTTGACGAGTTAGTAAGTTATGCAGATTTGAAAAAAATCTGAATTTTCTTCAGTATTGAAAAAGTACAAAAAATAGACGTAGCATACTAGAAATATAGAAAGTAAAGTTATAAATTCTGTGTATTTAAAAATATAACAAGTTAAAAAGTAAATAAGTGCTAAGTCAAATAACCTAATAGTGGTTGTGTCATGGAATTTAATTTAGTTACATATATATATATACAGGGTGAATCTAAACTGTTGGACTAAACTTTAAGAGGTGATAGGGCACATAATAAGGAATCAGAATCACATAGCAATGTGGGGTTGGCAACATCATCTTCACGTAGCTGCTAATAATCACTTTGGAAAACGTGCTGAAACAACAGTGAACTTTGTTCGTCAGAAACTAATGTATTTTTCTCCGTAAACTGAAGACTAAAATTCATAGTTTCACAATTCTATTTTATTTCACGGATGAAATTTTTGGAGACGAGCCTATTGTTTATGAAACTTGGTTAAGAAATTAGACGAACACTTCAATACTTTTCACAAAGTGATTATTACCGGTTAAGTGAAAACTGCGCTTTTGACCCCACATTGCTATGTGATTCTGATTCCTTATTATGTGTCCTATCACCCCTTAAAGTTTTGCACAAGAAATTAGATTCACCCTGCATATATATAATGTTGTTGTGGTTCAGACAAATCTGCACGAGGGCTTTCAGACTTCGGCGGAGTTTTTAAGGTGTTCTAACGCGTATTCACCTCTGGAGAAAACCGCTCATAACTCCACACAGTTAAATTGACAACCGCGCGGTAGTTCAAAACCCTGGAACTTCACACTTCAGCTGTCTACCACAATTCAGTGTACTACACACTCGGCCAGCTAGGTATTTCTGAGATTGGTCGGCTAGCAAAGAAATTTTATTCTAATTTTTTCACAAAAATTGTTGAAAAACCATTACTACTCTCATTTTTACAGAACTATTAATCTTAAAATAATTTGCCCAAATACATTACTTCCACTAAAAATTAAACATCTTATGAAGCACTTTTTTTCGCTCGTTTAAATAAAGAAATTTACTTAAGGAAATACCAAATTTATTTTAGCCCGATGCAATCGAAATTTTCGAACACCAGTAACAATTATGGAAAGAAATCTACCATAACATAACTTACATTTTCTTATTATTCGATGGTGGAGCAAGAGAAGCTTTCTAATATTCTAACAACAAATCTTCAAAAATATTTCTTCCCACTTTCAAACTTTTTCCGACAAACTAAAAAAACACAAGAATCTTCTTATAATCCAGCGAAATTCCGTTCAATATTCAAAAGCAAAGAAAAGTCTCTGAAGCCATTGAGAAGAAAATACAGGGTCAGAGTAACAAAATGTTGTTTGCTTTTGTGCCATTATTTTTCAGTATGGTTCATTATTTTTAAATTTATTTCTATTGAGTAGAAAAACAACCAGAATGACGCTGTTTTCTTTTTTAATTTTAGGAATATTTCATAGGAATTATTTTTACAAGACAACAGTTTTTGTTCGTTAAAAAAGATAAAATAATTCTCGGAAACTCGTGGTATGTGATTGATTGAGAAAGAAGGGACAAAAAATCGATTTTTGCAGCTGTGTCTTAAATGAACCTGCACATTCATTAGAATTTATCCGAAATTTAAAGGCCTTTTTGAGTTTTAAAAATTTAGGAAACAAGGAAATTACTCATAAGATTAATTAAAAAAAATTCTGATCTATTGTGTCATGGTATCTCGTAGGTCCTTGAAATGACGATAACTGGTTTTCAGCTGGGGCTCGTTTCACTGTATCAGAAATTAAATTTTATTTCCAGTTTTTATTGCAGACGCATGCGTTCAATTGTCAGCATGCAAAAGGAGATTCATCACATATTCAGAGAAATTATTTATAGAGTTCCACCATGTTACTCATAAGATTGAGGAGAGAACATATCCGTATAAAATTCTTGTTGACGATGACGTAATGGCGACATTATATTTCGTCCACGTTTGTCATGTCACAAAAAAGTGATGAAAATACTTCTGTGACGACCATTCTTGACATTGCAGAGTGACGGCGTATTGTAGTTTATTACTGAGTGACGTCCATGTGGTTCATCATGTTCCGTCACAAAAATTGTCCCGGATGACCATTTGCCTTTCTCCACAAAATCTGTGAACACATCACTTACACGAACTGTCAAATGAAATCACAAGGTGACAGCGTGACCAGTATGAGTACATGCTGCGACATGCTGCCAGTATGAGTACATGCTGCGACATGCTGCCAGTATGAGTACATTGCTGTGAGTCAAAGGAAAAAACATTTCTGTTGACTCACGTAGCATCAGTTCCTGCAAATTACAAGTGCGTTTGTATTTATTTTTAAATAAGAGTACCCTGAAGTACCGGTCTTTGACAGGTCAGTATGTAATGCAGATTTCCAGTAAGCTTGAATTTCTGTCAGCATTAGAGGAGTTCAAAGAATGGATGTAGCATATTGGTAAAGTACCGAAAAGAAGTTATAACTTCTGTGTATTGTTAAAAGTTTTCAGGCCTACAGTAACGAATGGCTGAGGGAAATTGTCAATAGAGAAAACATTTAATTTTCAAAATTAACATTTTATTTCAGTGGAATGAGCTTTTAAAGTCAAGAGATCATTCTTCTCCTGTAAATAAATTTTGTTTCATTCACCGATAATATTTTTATATTATGCCTCCAAAAAATACGATGAAAATTTATACGTAAATGCAGAGCCATGTCAGTTTGTCCTATGTAGGCCTGCCCACAAGTAAGACAGCAAGGCTTACATAGGACAAACTGCATAGGCTCTGCAATTACGTATAAATCTACATCGTTCAAATATTAATTATAAATTCAATAAAAGCAATTCTTTTGAGATACAACATTTTAGGAAACAGCTTCGCTAATATTTTAACTAGTATATTAGATTATGTTGAAGATCAAAATACTAGGTTACACAAAGGAAATGTAAACATTTTAAAACATAAAACTTTGTACCCTTATGGACCAAACACGTTTTTAAACAATGTTGAAATTGAAAAGACTGATAGTTTATGCAGTTGTTTTCTACTTTTTTGAGATTATAAAATTATAAAAAAGAGGTAATTGAGGTTCGAGAACTAATTCTAGAAATTTTAACAATATTACTCCACAAATATCTCTTAAAATATTGCAGGATAAATCTGAATCTGATGCTATTGTGTGTTATCGTAAGAATGAATTCTTTAAATTAAAAATTAGCACCATTAAAAAGATTTACAAATAATATGTTAATTTCAACTTTAATAATAATTATTTAAATCACTTATTACAGACATATTACTTTAAAAAAATAAATTCAACCATAAATAAGGGATAATTAATCGTTAATTTTTTACAAAAGAGTTTCAATTTTTTAAACTTTCAAAAATGCTGAATAATGTAAAAGATTGCTCTCCTCTGGGAATTGCAATACTATACCAACATACAGATAAAATAAATAAAACCTTTGTGAAAAAAACACACATAAAAGGTTACTTCAAGGCGTAACGGTCGTTTCGACCGAAAATTCGTTCGGTCTTCTTCAGACAAACCCTTCCGTCAAACAGAGCAGAGGGAACTCAAGTTCCCTCTGCAGTCCCCTCTGCTCTGTTTGACGGAAGGGTTTGTCTGAAGAAAACCGAACGAATTTTCGGTCGAAACGATCGTTACGCCTTGAAGTAACCTTTTATGTGTGTTTTTTTCACAAAGTTTTTATTTATTTTATCTTATAACGCCAGTTTTTTGAGTGTTTATTTTCAACATAGAGATACACAAAGATTATGGGTCAACGTTTATTTAATTACAAAAGATTTTTTTGGAAAATATTGCTTGTTGTTGTGGTGAATAAAGAGGTACTGATTTTTTAAATACAGAAAATAGACACATTATTACTCGCAATCTTGATATCATTAAAGAATTAAATTTAAGAAAAATGATGAGTTATGAAACTAAAAACAGATTGAACACTAAATTGAAAACTAAGCACATGGTACAAATTTTAGAAAACAATTCAAAAGACTTCATTTTGAATCTTACTGCAACATGCTCTACACATAAATATACTTATCTGCAAAAACTCTTGAAAATCACAGAACACAATTTGCTGTGTAGAGAGAGCGGTACGTCAAGAATAAGGGATAACTCTAACTGCTTAGTGATATGGGAATCTTTCTTGAGTATTTCATGGTATTCCCTCGTGACAACAGCACTAACAGAGCTGGACACTCAGTATTTCATAATGACCTCCTCTCCTCTAATTTAACTTTTTTATAAAATGTAAAGCAAAACAATCATGTAGTGAAAATAAAACACTATTTTGCATTTAGGCCATCATAAGTTTCTAAAGTCGACAGAATAAAAATGCAAAAGTGGGAAAAAAGATTATCTGTTTGTACGACACGGCATTTTGTGTTACACGGTTAGTTATTTTAAAATATATTTCATCGCCATTCGATATAAATCAGAATGCCATTGTTGTTTCTGACATCTTCTACCAATATTGAGACGTATCTGCATATAACATCATACTAAAAATTTATTCATCTTCCTAAATATATTGAGGAGAAGGGGAGACATTTCAATAGGGGTGTACCTCTCAGTGCTTTAAATATTTTCTTCGAAAACGTTGTTCCTTAATATATCTAACACTACATTGCTTCAATAAAGAAAAATTGCCAGTCTATTTTTCTTTATTGAAGTTTTGAAGCTTTGTCTGAGAAGGGAGCATTTTTTCTCTGCTTTGAATCTAAACTTTACTATTTTTTTTCTGCTTTTTTACTGATAAAATTTTATTTTTATAAATTTAATTGATTGTTAAATATCTCAAAGAAGGCTTTTGTAGCTGCAACTTAAAATCTCTTTTGTTGATATTCTTGAGCCTAATCCAATAAACGTTTGTAATGTAATTTGATGGAGCACCATTTATCCGAAAAGCTGGGGCACCATTGTACAAATTTTGAAGATCATACATTATCATACATTATTTGATTATCATACATTAATTTTGTAGATTTCAAGAATATTGTGGCAAAGATGCCACAACGAAATATATTTATACGAACTTAAGCACCTTTTAATTCAGAAGTAAACTTCGATATACAAATTAATTTCGTGAAATTATGATATTTCAGTAATTTCAGCCAAATGTAGTTGTTTCTTTTATTCCTATTATTTTATATTTCTTAAATATATGCGATATCAGTGACCCTATTCAGACCCCTTTAGAACCCATTCTGTCTCTCGGATTTTGATGAAACTTGATATAATATTACGTTACGTGGAGAAAAGATTTCTGCAATAAAAAATAGTTCAAATTTTCACCACCCGATTGCATTTTTCAAATATTTCTCATGCAAATTAGTCAAACCTATAAAGAAGACTTGAAGTCAGAGCCATAAAATCATTCTGCGTGCTTTTGTTATCGTTAATCTTGCTCTTACAGAAGATAGATCGAGCTTTACTTGTAAAATTATCTTATCAAAACGGCAGCAATAGTTTAGTTGCACTGTGTGCATAATTTCGTTTAAAGGGATTGAAAAAATTGTCCATGTCGAAGAGTGGCCTGAAGAAGGATTTTTGGAGATTGAGAAAGGCTTGGAATGTTTTGCTACACAACTTGGCAAAACTTTGAATTAGTAGGTGGTAAGGTTATCGGAAAAGTAAGGTGGTAAGGTAAATTTTTCGTCAGGAAACCGAGCCCTGAGAGGAGGGTTTTATGGTCTCTTAGTGTTTATAGACGGTTTTCTGGTCTCTTTTAGAGGATATTTTAACATCTGGTAGATAGGCTAAAAAACCGATGTCTTAACATTTTGAGGCACAACCCTTTCCCAATGCTGAAAAAAGGGCAGCCGTTGCCATCGCACAGCTGGCTGTGCCCGGCACAGCCAGCTGTGTCAAAAAAGGGTCTCTAGATCTGTGGCACGCGATGAACGTTTCGATCGTCCGCCATCTTGCTGGTTGTTAAATCGAGCGATGGCAACGGCTGTCCTTTTTTCAGCATTGAGCAATCTATCCAGCTGTTTTCGCATTCTTCCATTTTTCAGCAGATGTCAGTGCTGTTAAAAAGAATCGTGACAATTTTTATTACGGGAAATGTCGTGCTAAAAATGTAAGGATCCTCGTGGAGCTATGTCACCCGCAACTATTTCTATAGAAATCAAATCTATTCTTCGTGACTGGCAACAGTCAAAACGTCAGAGTTTGGTGTTCCCAGAGTGGGAACACTGCGCTTTAAAGGGTTAAACAGGTGATCGTTCGAGAAGGGATGAGCGGTCACCTCTTAATAGAGGTGAACGCTCATAGAATTTTCACTGTACATGTAAGCGCTGAATATATAACCTTTGTATCTCCTGCTTTTTTGAAGTAGGCAGTAACTGTTTAGAATGTTTGTGTTGTTAAGGCAAAGATAAGTGTGGGCTATCTGTCTAGCATGGGAGGATGCCTTGGCTAGAGGACTTTTTAAGGAGTTCTAACGCATAAACATGTTACACCTGGAGAAAACCGACCCCTATTCCCGACCGTTAAATCACCAGCCGCGCGTTGGGGCTCAAACTCGGGACCTTCACACTCAAGCCGTTGCCATCTTGAGTGCCATATCCACTCGGCCATGGTGGTGCCGGCAATTATTGAAACAATAGTGTACTGAGCCATTCAAAAGAAGTTGTTCATTTCAACAATGCGTCAGCGTTTGCATTGCATTATGTACCTTTCAAGAAAGGAAACCTTATATAGAAGAAATATGTATGAACTGAGTGGCCTGCTTTGGCATCTACGTGCGTGAGCTCTCTCTACTCGCGAGCCGGTTGCCCGGGGTTCTAGTCTAAAGTGTTTAATTTAGGATGAATGTATAGCGGGTAAGTATGTAAAATGTGTGATTATGTTATGAATGTAATGGATTAGAACATCGATCACCGGATTGCGAGCAGGTGATGTGCATCACAGTCACTTGCCTTGTGTCCTCGGACGTTCGCTGCGATGCGTTTCTGCAAGAGCGCTCTGCAGAGGATGATGGTTGTGACGACTGCTGTCATCGCGGTTGGTGGGGTCGAGGCCTCTAATGATGACACTGACCAAGAATAAATTAAATGGCCTTTCTGTTGTCGCGGGTGGCAGGTCCAAAATTTGGATCTTGCCCCGCTTCCCTGGCAGGTCTTGCTATGTTGGTCGTAGGAGGCTAAAACTCGGATCTGGCCCGGTTGTATGGAGCCAGGGATACACCATGTGCTGGAAAGGAAGAGTTCTCTTCGACCAACGGCAGCTGGACTGACGATTGACTGGCCGCAAATGATTGACAGAGACGGTCCAGCGAATTATGAGTATCACAATGCAGTGATGAAGCACGCAGGGTCATTGGGGCATTTTTTTTCTTATTTTGCTTCCAATTTGCATGAGGAGAAGTATTTTTAAATTGTTACAGTGACACCTCCGATCGTGCGTGCGTCGCTTCCCAAAAACTAAACGGAAATTGAGGAATAGAACTCTACTTTTAAAATACGAAAAAAAAAAAAAAGGTCTAATTTTTTTCCTCTGACACTGATAATTTTTCTTCATAAATAACAAAAATGATGTCTTACTTTCTTTCTAAATTTAAACATCTGGTAACCAGAACACTTTATGAAATCAATTATGTTCACCTATTCCTAAAAATACATTCAACCAAATTTTTTAAATTGATATCATTTATTTAATAATTTAGTTCAAAATAAGTACTGCATACTTGTTTCATTTTCTTTCCTTTTTCTTTAATTAAATGTATATATTTACTTTCATCTTTAGTTTTGAATCTAGGTTAATCGAGGAAAAAATAAAACTTTATAATTCAATTATATAGATATATCAGTATCTGCGCAATTGTCAATGAGTTGTAAAGTTTACCGTTCTGCCTTGATTTTGAAGTAATTTTTGTTGTTGTTGTTTTTCGTTGGATTGAAACAGGTGTCATTGCCCCCGAGGGGGTTGCACTTATGCTTGTTGGTCCCTACTTTTGCACCAATTCAAGATGAGGGACCAACCAGGACCTGAAATATACCCCCTTAGAGGAATCGTTTGAACATGGAGGACATTGGAGCCATGAAAGCACCAGCTCACATAAGCGTACGTCCCCACAGCAGTGGAGACGAGAGAGGAGTCACCCTTCCAAGCACTGGCCAAGCTGGATGCTACTTCATTTTTCGCGTTCTTACGGGAACGGACTTTAGTGACTAAATACTGCGGGAATTTGAAGTAATTGTGCAATATGAAGGGTGGGCACCGATCCTAGGTGTTGTAATCTGGCCGAAGATATTGTAGTCCGGGGTGGTGCTGGGGTAGTCCCAATCCTCGTGGCTGTGGCTGTCGAACGTATTAAAATAAGTACTCCTGGTTTAGAACATACAGGGACTGGGTAGAAATATGGAAACACCTAAAAAAAAAAAAAAAACATGTTTCTTTGCCTAATATGGTTCAGGAAACCCGTTGGCATTCAAAACAGCTTGCAGTCTTCGCGGAATGGAGAAATACAGTTCCTGTACACTTGCCAAGGGAATCTGGCACCATTCTTCCTGCGAAATGGTGGCAAGTTCAGATGACAATGTTGGTGGAGGATAGTGTCCACCGCACTTTGCTCTCCAATGTAGACCACAGAGACTCAACAATATTGAGGTCTGGTGACTGTGGTGGCCAGGGGAGATGCGGCAATTCATCCTCGTGCTCAGAAAACTAGTCCTGGGCAATGTGATCTGTTTGAACAGGGGCGTTGTCGTCTTGGAAGACACCATCACCCTTGGGGAACAAAGTTTATACCATGAGATAGACCTGATCGGCCAAAAGATTCACATTAAGTCTTGGCAGTAATGTGGCCCTACAGAGTTATCGTGGGGTTCACAAAGAACCTCGATGTGGCTGCCCAAACCATTGTAGAACCCCCGCCATGTTTCACACTTGACAACAAGCAGTCTACATTATAGGCTCTGGATGGTGTTCTAAAGACGTAAACTCGGCTAGAAGTGTGAAACAATGTGAAAGCAGACTCATCCAACCAAGCTATTTCGCAAATTACATATTTTGATACGTGAGCTCATGAAAACCTGCAACAAATGGCATTTAGGTATGTGCCGCCTTCTGGCAATAATAAAAAATTCGCAGCCCTCAGCATGCTCCTTTAACTTTTATATCTCCACACATAGTGTTAATGCATTACAAATTTTTAACACTAGAAGCGCCGTTGGGCTCATTTTGACCCTTTTCCCAATATCTCATGCTTTATTTCAACATACATTTTAACACCGCAGCTCATTTTTCTACTTTTTCTAAAATTCTGCCAAGTGTGTTGTGACGAATTTTTACATTTCTATTTTAATTAGTAAAATAAATAATTATACAAGTACCTAAAATAGCCAACAGGGCGGTCTTTTTGGTCCTCCCCCCCGACTGTTCTAGTGTTAAAATGGGACATTTTTTTCGTAAGTGGTTAAATATTTCTATGAGATAGACTTTTGAACATTATAATTTAGGCTGGCGGATTAATGCAATTTTGTGGTTGAGGGCGGTTGATTGGAAGATTCGCGTATCCAGTCTCGATTATTCGAGGTGGACGAGACCGGGCTTACCTCGAACTATCGAAAACTCGAATGATCGAAACCATAAAATTTAATAAACCAACAAATGTAAATAAAACAATAGTCGTAATTTGACTGCATATTTAAATGAAAAATGTACTTTCATATTATTACATTACTGATGATTAGAACAGGTTAATTATATCGGAAATCAGAAGTCAAATATTTTTTGTATTAACACTTTTACTCGTTTCCGTGCAGCAATATCGCGCCATCGTCAAAGCAACATGTCACCTTTTATGCTCCTTTTATGCTCTACTTAGTTTTTGAGTTCGAAATGACGCCCCTTCGAAGCCGGCGCCCAGATGCGATGCTTACTGTGTCGGGCCGCCCCTGGTTACAAAAACAAAATGGTTAAATGATAAGAACCTGCAAAATGGAACAAATTATTTTCGTCCTATATTAATTCTGAAGAGCTTCTGGATATATTGTCCTTTATCAAAAATGGAAAGGAAAAAAACTAAGAAAATCTGAAACACTTTCAGATTTTAAATACGCACTAAACCGCTATGTATTAAAAGCGTATTATAATCCATGGGTCTTCCCTATTTTCTTTCCTTATTCCATTAAGTTGGAAAGTATATTATTATTGATGAGTGTGATTAAACACAATTAAAATTGATATTTCTAAGATCCTTTTTCTGGATGTAATACATTAGAAGTAGATGGAAAAAGCTGCGCAGAAGAATGCACAATTCGAACTGAAATAAAGTTTAAAAACTCATTCAGGTGTATTCATAATTCAAGTAGCAGAAGCAGACGATAAATAGTGCTTGGCGCTGGAATCACATCTCAAAATCGCATATCAACCATTTTATTTGTTGCCAAATTAAAAAGTTGCACGTTTAAGTCTCGGAAAATTTCCAAATCCTATTTTTCTTTAGAGTATAAAACATTTTTTTCCTGCTCTGATTTCACATGCACACGATACTTTAATTAAAAAATAACCTTACAAATAATTTAATCTTAAAAGAAATCGTTATTCTTTTATTTTTACTTCCAGAGTCTGAATAATTTAATAAACTTTCCAAATATGGCAACCCAGGCAGCTAAATTCTCCTTCTTTCCACTGCAGGGTTACAATTACGAAATGGCAGAGAGCAAAAATTAGCCTTTTGCGACAGGTTTTTTATCGATATGTCCTAAATTATTCGAATTTTGAAAAAATCGCTTCGAGGTATGTCGGGACCCGTCCTGGAGAATTTCCATACAAAATTTGGTACGTGTACGATCACCCGTCTGGGATCTATTTGAGACACAGACAAACTGACTAACTAACTAACTAACGGACAGTTTACACTTTGCTTTATTTATATAGATTGAAAATCACGAGAAATATCTAAAATTGGAGGAACAGGCCAATTTTGGAATTTTAAATTAGGCAATATAAAAAAAAAACCTTTTATGTTTAATTTTGTAAAACTTTAAGCATACCAGCTAAAAAGTATTGCAACCCTTTTTTTTTTCTACACAGTAAAAAAATGCAGAAACGTTACATACTTTTAGCAGAAAGGTTTCCGAAAGTATAGCGTAACCTATCGATGCTCCACTCGAACTTACGATTTCGGAAACATAACCCACATTTCGGCGTAAAATATTTATGGGGAAAGGAAATCTTCATTTGGGACTTCGCGCGCATGCACCAATGCCAAGAGACAGAGGGAAAAGAGTGAACGCGTCTTCCCTAATAGCACAGATGGTCACAAGAGTCGCTGTGACGCCACAGAGGGTCACAATTGTCACAGGACTGTCACATACTAGTCACATTGTGACTTGTGAGTGATGTGACTCCACTGTGAAGTTTATTTGTGACCAGTCACCAGGTGACGTCGCCGGATGAATACTTAAATAAAACGGATGAATAATTAAATAAAACAGCACATTATATCCTGAAAATAATTTATGTGAAAAAAAAAGATTTAAGATTTTTAATTTATACGTATTTATTAGTTATGTTTTTTTCCCTCCATTTATAAAATACTCAAAATTTTTAAGTTTCCAAAACAAGTCATGCCAGAACTAACTTTTGCAGCAGTCAGTTTACTTTTAAAGCAATACGATCACAGCGCTGAGGTAACGTGCTGACCTACGAACGAATGCGTCGAGGGTTCTATACTGAGCGCTCCTTCCGTGAGAGTTTGGTGCTGCCATCTAGTGCATGTTACTCGAAACGCTACATCTAGCGCATGTTACTCGTTCTAAAAACACAGAAAGGTTACTCGTTAATTCGGAAACCTTTGTGAAACACCGAAAGGTTATTCAATATTTTACCAAAATATACAGAAACGTTACACATCTTTTCCAGAAACCTCACCTAAAATGCAGGAAAATATGTAAATATTTTTCCGAAATATGCAGAAACGTTTCTAAATAATTTACCCGCATGGTTGGGAAACATTTCTGCAATTTTAAACTACAAGAGCTACCCTATATTTTGGGGTAACGTTTCCGAATTTCTTTTTTTTTTTTTTCCGTGTAGGTCGAAAATTGGTTTTGCTGAAAACTGGAGACGATCGAACTTTCAGAAATTGAAAGTAACGTGAAAATGAGGATATTGTAGGGCTTCTAGATAATTTTCGGAGATTTTTATCTATTAATTTATCCATCAGCTTTGAAAGATTTTGTCTTCTAAATTGCTTTAACTATTATGCATGTGCAATCACTTTTATATAGGTATTATCTATGTTTATCACTTCAATAATGTTGGGAAATAGTTCATATTTGATGCCTTGGAAAGGTTTTATTACGAAATGTTATTATTTAAAAATAGTAGATATATATATAAATAAGGAAGAGAGGTTTTGTCGGAGAAAGGAATGCGCTTTATTAAATTTTAATTTATACGATGGATTATGCAGCGAGATTCTTGTGACAACAGAATGTAGAAAATATCCTTAGTGAGTAGAGTCTTGATGACAGTCACATAATTATGATTACTGGTAATTTGTAACTCGCCATCCTTATCATTAAGAGCTGTGCTAAGTAACTAACACAAGGAACTTCATTCCAGCCATATTTTTATGATCAATCACTCATTAGTAAACTAAGAATTACTACCCTATTTGTGAAATATGATGAGAAGAGTAATAAATCAGATGTACAGCACAACAATAAAAATATTTGAATAATATCTAAAAAATCTTTTGAGAATGACACTTTTTTTCTGCTACCGAAACTATATAAGGTAATTCGTGGGAAGATGCAAGTTCATTGCCCGTTCTTTTATGTGTCAACATACTTTAACAACACTGACCTTTTTGTGTGAGGGTCAGTGTTGTTAAAGTACCGTGTTGTTAAAGTAAAGTGTGCATGTGAATCACCAATCTTTTCGCCTGGTTATAGCAAAGCCCTTAAAATACTCCGTAACTCATAAAGTTCATAAATGTGCGTTTTGTTTTAAATGAGATACTAGCAATATTAATATGTTCCACATTATGTTACACACAGAGCAAGCAGAGTAAAGTGGCCATAACCTTACAGTAATACAGAAATAAGCATGTGCGGCATCTCGGCCCTATACTTAGGCGAAGTAGCAGCATGCTTTTCTTTAAAAGATCTCATTAATAAAAAAAATAATTTACATTTTATTATCATACAGGCAATGCCTGTAAACTGTAAAAAGTAAAAGGGATCGAGCGTCTTCCTCAGAACCAAATTTATTTCAACAGAATAATTAAATTATTTGTCAGAATTAAATTTGTGCTCTATGTAAAAGGTACTTTAGTGCTCATAAAGTTTCAAGTGTATTTCGATTCATTGTGTCAAATCCAAGAAGTGGCTGCACGAAGACTGCAATGGTAATCATTTACACTAAATGAAATGTTAAGCAGACTAACATTTAAATCTGTACTCTTGTTATTATTGGTCAGAATAAAATTTGCGCTCTATGTAAAGGATACTTTAATGCTCATGAAGAGTATCACGTGTGATTGGATTCATTGCGCCAAATCCAAGAAGTGGTTGCTTGAAGACTGCAGTGGTAATCATTTATACTGAATAAAATGTTGTGCAGGCTAACATTCAAATCTGTACTCTTGTTAATTTTAGTAAAGTAATTTTGAAAAAAAATATATACATTTACAGATTTGTTTGTTTCTTCTTAGTTCTTGGTAATTCACAGGTTATGGTCTATCTTTGTCCATCTTGCCTATTTACTGTGGCGTCCCATCTTACCCCAAAACTGCTGGCATCTCTCTCACATATATGGGACAGTATGCCACAATTACATGACATTATTTAAAGTTATATTTCTCTATGTAAATACTCGTAAAGGAATTAATAAGTATAGATAACCAACTAAAGATTGTAGAATGAAAATTATGGTGTTTTTATTGTCTTATCATTTTAATTCCTTCTTTACTCATAATACATGGCAATTTAACCCGAATAATCTAATGCATTTTACATTGGATGAAACCTTATTAATATGAATACTTTTTTTTTTAATTGTTCTGAGGTTTTACTGGCATTCACTTTAATTATGATTCACAAATAAAAGAATTGTGTGTAATAGAATACAATTTTATTTATTTACAGCCTTAAGTTGAAATAAATAAATGTATGCGTCTGCTCCCAGCTTGTTGATCTCACTCTTTCAAAATGGAACAATTTTAAGATAGTTCACTTTTTCGTGAACATAAAACCAGGCAAAAAAAAATTAAACGGCTCTTGCCTAAATCATTTGAACATGTAGCGGACTTGTTCCACACACAGGAAGGTAAAATTTCTAACTTCCATACGAAAATTTTATTGAATATGCACATGAATTTTCCTCCATTCGATATTTTTCTATAACTGAAAGAATTCTCCCAATTAAAATACAAAGCAATAATAAAAAACAAACAAACAATCAAACAAATAAATAAAAATATAATTTTCTTTATGGTATATATATATATACATATTCTACAATTTTTAAAGGATTTTTCGAATGCGATGGCTGTCATATATTCTGCATTCCACCTGATTTAAAAGTCTTTTGAGAATCTCTTAAAGAAGAATCATATTAAAATATGTAAATAATCTATTAACATACCTTGCAAATTATGTAATATTCATTTACTTTATAATAATTTCAATCACAAACTTTTTACTTGAGTTTCCATGTTGATAGATATTAACTGTTAATTGAAATATTAAAATTTCAATAAAAATATAATAATATTTATGATTAAAAATATAAACAATATAGTTTAAAAGAAAACCGAAGTAAAACATGCTAATAGTTTTGTTTAGATGCAAAAGAAAAGAAACTTAGATGTACTTCAGCATACCTTACTTTTTACACTATACTTGCATCAAAAATTTATTTAAAGGAGCTTTCTTTTACAGTGTTTCTATAAATCTCAATTTTGAACTGCAGATACGCTATATCGTACGTTCCGCATGCACTAAAACTCTTTTAAATTTTCATGCAAAAGTACTTCTGTGTTAGGATTTTTTCTTCACTACTTTTTAAGATTACATGAGTGTTTTCATTGTTTTCGTTCTGGTAAAAGATTTCTCGTGTTCCGTGTGTTATTTCATCAGGAACTTTAAGAAGTTCAAGCGTAAAAATCTTAAGATGCTAGATGCAGAAGTTTAAAACTATTTTTTTTAAAGTAATTAACTAAATACTGAAGAAAATTAAAAAGTGTAGCAAGAAGAATGTAATAAATTGCTCAATACTTTTAAGGATGCAACAGTTAAATGTAAAAACATTTTTATCCATGCTTCATACTGATTTATTAGTACAACATTATAACAAACACTGAACTGTCTCAATGCGATTTTGCACGTCGAAACCTTTCACACGTTTTACTTGTTCCAGAATTTTTCAGTCCAGATGATCCGACATGTCGGCATTCAGACAGAAACATTTCATCTTTATTGGTGTGCTTGTTAACCAAATGCCAACCAGAGAACTGCCGTACTCGTAAAAAATATCTAATGCCAGCTTCCAGATGTCATAACTTGTCAATTTGTAACTGTGAAAGGATGATTAATAGACTCCCGTCACATTACACG
Organism: Cheiracanthium punctorium; assembly: GCA_038373885.1. NCBI lineage: Eukaryota > Metazoa > Arthropoda > Arachnida > Araneae > Cheiracanthiidae > Cheiracanthium > Cheiracanthium punctorium. Next base: position 382,063 of record JAWZYV010020167.1, on the reverse strand, counting down.
AAACGTGTTACACGAAAACGGTTGCAAGTTTTCCACCGTATTACATGTGAACCTGCGTTTAAAAAACAACAAGGAAAGGGGAGGAGAAGAAAAAAAAACAACTGTTTCAGGTCTAAGAAACAATCACACTGCCGCTTTGAACTCAGAAGCGAGAAATATAGGAAATAAACCATCAGAATTAACTACTGTACTATATTAGCTGCGCTACTTGGATCTAACTGCAGCTCTAATATGATGGGTGTAGATGCAAAACTCACATTCTCCACTTTTTCAAATCTCACATTTTCCATACTTAAATTTAAAAATTGTAGCTTTACCAGGATTATTATAGGTTTAGATCTACGAGAAAGTAATAGGTATGGAAACAGATGTATCACAAAAAGAAATTGTCCCAATATATCATGTTTGTAAATAAGTTCTTTCATTTTTCTATGAACAAAGAACTAACTTTTTAAGCGGAAAATGTAACTTTTGCATCTAGAGCCCTCAAGTATACAAATAAATTTCTACAGGCATTTGTATTTATAAAAAAACTCATTCAAAAAATAAGTATTGTTCTGGTATTACAAAAGATGAGCAATTTATTTTCATTTTTATTTTACTGCAGAAAAATCTGCACACCTTAAACTACTTTTCGACAAATTCACCCTACGAGTTGAGATATGTGTTCCAATTTCACACTAACTGCAACATACTCGCTCCATAAAATTCGGCTAGCTATGACCTAAACCAGTTCTGGACATTTATTTTTATGGCATCATCTCTTTTAAATATCTGGGAAAATCAGAAAAAAAAGAAAGTAAATTAAATGGAGTTACTGGCTCCTGTAGTTCCCCCAAATTACTCTATAATTAGCATTTTCTAATTAATAATTTATTAATTAATATGTAGTGATAAAACATTTTTAAAATAATAAATAATCAGTATTTAACCACGAGCATAATTAAACGAATCCAGACATTTAAAAAATATATACGTTAAGTGGGTTCACACGTGTAGTAAAAATATATATATATGTCATTACTATTATTATTTACATTAATCAGGAATTTATAAAAAATGTTCATGTATACTGTAAAATAATGTGAACTGCCATTCTGCCTGTAAATTCACTACAGTTTTTTTTTTTTTTTAGTGAAAAAAAATCAGGGTTTTTCCTGTAAGTCAGCAAAGCTACCTTAGATGTTTTGGCTGAAGAAAGCTGGCTAGTAGTAAAAAGAAAATGGTGGCTGACAATTTAGTCGTAAACCCAAATAACCCGGCAGCCAGTTCGACCTGAATCCGAATCTGAATCTACGTAAATAAGGCGCTGCTTGATTAATTTAGCCGAGAACAGTTCTGTCTCCCCACATCCGACATCTACTTTTTTTCTCAACTCAAGGCATTTCTTACGGTCCAGGAAATTTCGAGTGATGATGTCTAGGTAAACGTCCAGAGTTGGTTCAGGTCGCAGGCGCCCGAATTCAACGCAGCAGACTTGCTGCAATTACTGGCAAAGCATGACACGTGCCTAGATTGCAAGGTCTATATGTCGAAAATTAGTTTAAGATATGTAGATTTTTTTATAATAGCATGCAAATCAAAGCAAATTACGAAACTTTTTTTAAAACCGAAACGGTATTTACTTTCTGTATGAGCTTTGCATATACAGAATACATAATTAAATTTTCTGAATAGTTAAGAGCTTGATTGTTCAAAATATTAAACAAAATTTAAGATACAACAAGCTTCCCGGTAATCTAAATCAACATAAAAGGAATGATTTCCGATAGCCTGTTAAGTAGGTGGTTTAAAGATTAAGAATTTTGCATTAATGCTTAGATGTTTCGATTCTTTTGGTGTAATGTTTTCCTTTTACACTCTTTTAACTATAAATATTTGGCTTTTAGATTGAAAATATGTGATAAGGGACAATGAAAACGCTTTAGCTAGAATAATATTTCGAAATTCAGCTGAGATATACTTTAAGAAATGAGGATAAGTTTGTCATAAAATTCTCAAAAAAGAATATTATCATGAAAGTACGAAATATGAGATGTAACGATAGCTTTGAAAGAATATATTCTTTAAATTCTAAAACTGTACAGAATAATAATATTTTTATCTCATGATAAGATTTTGCATATCGGTTTTCCGTTGTCTGAGATAACATGGCTTTAATTCTTCTACTAGGCGTGTAAAATATTTGAGTTACAAAGCGATTTGACCATAGTATCCAGAAATAATCAATGTGTCAAATGATGAACGATCAAGGCATAATCAATCTCAATTATAATTCTTTTACTTGCGAGACATTCTGACAGTAAAATAGTATATATTTTTCCACAAAAATGCTTTTTATTTATTTGAAAGTGATTTAAATGTGTATCACATTATGTTAAATTGCTTTTTATTTATTTGAAAGTGATTTAAGTGTGTATCATTATGTTAAAATAAAAACTGTTTTTAAAGAACTTTTATTTAATTCTTAAGAATCATTTGTCATTTGAAAAAATAATGCAAACATAAATTTTTATCATTCATTTTATCATTGATTATCATTCATTTTTATCATTCATTTTACTTTACGGATCATTAGTTTGTTTGAAAAGGAATAACATAAAGTAAACCGTTTTTTTCCAAACTTTGTAAATTGTGTCAAATGTAATTTTAACATTTAATTATCGTCGTTTAAAATTTTAATATAGAATGAAATGATATTTGAAATTTTAATAATAAAGTAAAACATACCTAATGTATAATTTAAAAACAATGCATGAATTAAATATGATCGGAGATAGATTGACATTAAAAGTTGGTAGTAAATTTGATAAAATATTTTTAAATATTATCTACTATTACAAGTTAATATTTAATATGAATCGAATACTTCAATTTCACTTCGACGTATATGACTGACGAATACTTCAAATTATGTTTCAAAACTTCAACATTTTATGCATAAGCGGAAATATTGCAGTAAATTTTTAAAACACAGTAAAAATATTCTGAATTACATATAAAATTGTTGATAGAGAAAATTAGTAACAAACAATGCGAAAGAAATTAGCAATTAATGAAATGAACTGAGCGTAGAGAAATTGCTATAAATATAAACATTTTTAAATCCATACACAAAAATGCCATTAAAAATAATAAAAATTTTATAAAACATCTACAAACTTTCATCTATATATTGATATACCTAAATAAATAAATGCAAACGCATATATATCACTTACATCTCTCTTTTCTTCCAATTTCATTTCATCGTTCGAACCTCCTACGAACGCAATTAAATGTCTGCAAATAGCAAGCTTAATTTTAAATAACAAGCTCAGTAATGCAGGGTCTTTGTTGACAATTCATAAAGTTAATCGATTCGTGATTGCGAAAGAAATTAAGTGCACGTTTAGGTAAATGATGATACCTAAAATTGAACGCTTGCTCGCGGGGAAAATATTTTGACGTTCCGCAATGATTATGTAAGTACGGTAAGTTTAATGGAAGTAAATTATACATTTTTTCCGCCGCTTAGCAATATGAAGCAATTTAAGGCGAGACAGCTTGAGATATATCGTTTTATTATTCTGAATTAATCAAATATAAATGGATATGTGATCAAGTAGGATATTACTGGAGTCGTCTTGATACAGTGAGAATGTAAAGAACGCAATTAATTAGTGACGCAAAAAAATGTTCAGCAGTAATGATGAATATTTTATTGCGAAGAAAAATGTTCATTGAACAGGCTAATAAGATACATTTTTTAAGAAAGTGCGGTTTTGATATGAATTTAAAAAGTATTGCGTCAAGTTCTTTATATTAATAATTGATTTTACTTCTCTGGAAGCTGTATTATGCACATTGGTCGCTTGTACTGCAAGCTGTACAAGCGACCAACAATTATGACTCTGAAGTATTACAATATGTCGGCAAAAATATTCAAGAGACCGTTTTAGCTCTTTTCAGACCCCTCCCCCCCCCCCCCTTGCGTACACAACTGAGGACACAAAAGTAACCTCTACAGTGGACTGGCACCACAACGCGATCTATCTTACGCGATTGGGATATTACGCGAATTTTCACGAGTAACGTACCTCAGAACTAACGCGGACTCCTCACCCGAAACAGGAGGATACGCAAACCAGAGTGCTAGGTGTGAGAGGTAAGTATCGTTTTCGTGACTGTCTACTGAAGAAGAGAGCCAATCAGCGAACGGTATTTCATCGCTCGTAGCATCACTGAAGCGGAAGCACCCAAACTGTCCCAGTCTAAACCTGGCTTTATTTTTTATTTTATGTAGGAAATGGTAGTATATAGTTAGAGAATGGTTTAAAACAGCTTGAGGGGGATATTTATAAGTGTCTAAAGTGTGTGTGTGCTTCAAACAGTCGTATAGAGTGAAACTTCTATAAGCGACCCCCTCCTCCAATGACCAATTTTTTGAAGCTGATTTTTTACTCTTAAGTACTTTATGTTGAAATATCCTCTGGAAGAGACCACAAAACCCTCTATAATCAACCAGGCTCCCTGTCCGAAATTTTCTAGCATTTGTCCGAAAATTTTCTAGCATTTGTCCGGAAATAAAGTAAACAAAAAACGCAATTCCAAACCGGTCGCTCTTCGGAAAATCGACAGCAAGTGCAAGTACAAGTATGCATCACATACAAATCTTGTAGGTTAGAGAAGAGATATGCCTAAGAAACGAGTGATTTTACCGTTGAAGCAGCGAATTGATGTGATCGAATCACACGGTAAAGGAAATTCAGTTAGCAAAGGAAGCTAAAAGGAAATAAAGGCAGTTAACAGTTGCTTTTCGTTGCGGGGAAAACCCAAAAGGCAAATTTTAAAGCAAACAGATTTTATTATGGCAAATTTAAAATGCATGAAGAATATCAGGATAAATGCTCTTTTGTCAAATGTAAAAAATAAAGTAGAGACAGAAAGAAGTACTCGGAGACAGAAAACAAGAATGAAAAAATCAGAAATTTCTAAGTATTTTATTAAACATTAAATTGTAGAAATACGTTTGTATATAACTATTATGTATTTAGCATACAGTTTCATAAATATTATATTAAACAGTAACTTTTAGCATTTTTTTTTTCTTGTTTATCAAATGTTCGTACTTCTTTGAGCGATTACCTCTCTTAATGACCGATTTTTCGCGGAAAGGAGAGTGGTCTGTCCCGAGAAATTTCACAGTATATATCCTAGGTATTTCACAACGCGAAATTTTTACTTACGTGAGGGTCGTGGAACTCATCCTCGCATAAGTCAAGACAATTGTACTCTCGTACAGCACAGATGTCCTGATTTGTGCACATAGAGGACAACCAATTTCCCTTGAAAATTTATAATCAGGACTTTTTATTTTATTCTTTAATTACAAATTCAGTGTGTTATCGAGACAAAAATTATTTAATTCAATTATTTAATATGGATTTAAAGGGTTAAATGCTTAAAATTTTCCAGCATACGCCACTTGGGGGGAGGGTATCCATTAGGGGACCATACGTCCCGTTTTGAACGGGACAGTCTCGTTTTTAGGTGGCTTGTCCGGTTGTCCCAAGCACAGCTTCGGGACACCGTAATGTCCCGGTTTTAGAAAATGTCCCCTGCAGTGTCCGGTTTTTAGGAAGAGAGCAACCCACGGTAAAATTGTTGCAATAAAGGCCGCTAAAAATCTAAAATCATCCAACGGCAGTGTCTGTAAAAAAAAAAAAAAAAAAAAAAAAAAAGGCTAACCTCCCTCCCTCCCTTCTCGAGACGCAAAGAAAACGCCGAGGGATGTATTGTTTTTGTGTTTGTTCTTTCAATGTTTTTTTGTTGTTGTTGTCAACTATTTCAATTTATTTAATTTTTATTTCTTGTTTTAAAGTCATATTCCTCTCTTGCTTATTCTCCCCCCCTTTATTTTCCCGTTTCACTCTGGTTTTCTAAGAATTTTTTTCCCTTCAGAAAGACAACTTCCTTTTTTCTGTGTCCTTTTGTTTACATTTCTCACTTTCCTACCTTCCTGTCTTGTGTCGGATGGCGTTTTTGGAGTCGAAGAAGGGCCTACCCTTTGCACCCCTTGTACCACTATTTTTTATAGTATATGTGTGTTTTAGCAAATGTTTTTTAAATTTTATTTTGAAATTAACATTAACACAAGCTTTTTTGCTCGTTTCCTTAACGACTGAAAGATACCCAGACCTGAAATTCAGTCTCCCTACACTATCACCTTAGAAACAGTAGATGTCCCGTTTTTAGCAAGAAAATAAACACACTTCAGCCAAAAAAGTAGTAGATGTCCCGTTTTGAAGAAAAAAAATATGGTCAAATTAGGTATCCGCGTACTTTTTTCGAGACATGTCTATTCATGGTTCATAAACATATCGGAAGACTTTAACAGGAAATGCATTTAAAAACCTTTATCAATGTGAATCTTTTCAATATATCCATAGCTGAAACCTTCTGGGCATTAATGATTCTGTGAAAGAAATTCTGAATCTACTGGAGCCAAGACAGATGTGTAGAGAAATTGAGAATATTTTGCTGGTGAGAATATAGTGCTACACCTCTGCGCTTAGGCAAAAGTTCTCAGACTTGCATAGTGGTGTGGCTGGCCCAAAACGGGGTCATACTCCAATTCTCGGATATTTTAAAACAACTTGAGGCAGTTGAAAACTTGAGAACAAGAGGGAGTACAGTTTCCTGAATAAAGTTTTGCAGTTTGGTTAGGGATATTTTTCCAGTTTAGCGCAGGCGTTCATTACGTAATGTTGTTCTATATTTTTTTTCCCCTATTGCACGTCATAAGACGAAAAAACACAAAACCAGGATGTTTACGAAAAGAGATTTTAATGGTCGCTGATTTTTGAGCAGTATTATATTGCAAGCATTGCGTTGATAAGAAATTCTTAAATTTAATTCAGACAGCCAACTTCGGAAGGGCGGGAAAAGACAAACATCATTTCTTTTCCGGGACGCATTGTAAAACTTTCAAAACAGAACAAACACAAAATTGTATTCTCCAAAATAGTTTGAAGTAAAGCAAGACATATTTGGGGAAAATTGTACCTGTTCAGAATATTTCTGTGATCATTTTACAAACTTTTGAAATTTTACTATTTGTAAGAGTGCTCTAATACATATTTTTGCTCATCTTACTTTGTTTATTTCTTAATCTGCTCATAAAATGCATGATATTGAATAAAAACTAAATTTAAAAAGTGACGAAAGTAAATTTCTTAAGAGAATTAACTGATATGTTTGACGAATAAACTGAATACTTTTTCATGCTAATATGAGTGTGCTCCAATTTTTTAAAATTGATAGACGCTATAATCAACTCTTCTGGTTCTTATATATATGAGAATTTTTTTTTCATTGTATTGAGAGAAGTATACTTGCATTTTACAAATTCAGGCGTTTGAAAAATACAAAATCCGACTATGGTCCTATGTGCCAATAGGTATGAGCGCCCATGATCACTGGTTCTTATTATTCATCTTATGGAAAAGTTTTTGGCCAATTGATGATGGAAAAGCGGCGTGAAAATGCAATAAAAATAAATTATTTTTCAGTTTCAATCGCGCGGGATTACAGTCTTCATCCAGCGGGACTAATTCGGCAGGATCCCGTTCCTTCGGGATCGGAATTGCATCCCCTACGTTTGATATTTTCCTAATAAAAATTAAAATGTAGTACTTTATGTACAGTGCAAATGTAAAGACAATTTCTTAATCTGTTGTACGATCAAAAACTGATATATTATTTATAGTGACATTAAGAGTAGATAAATAGAAGAACAAGAGATGATAAATAGTTCCACTTAATGAACCATTTTAATAAAAGAGTTTATTTTATGAACCCCTTAATTAGATAAAAAAATAAAATCTATCGATGCAAAACTGTCATTTAAGAAACTAAATTTTATGAAGATAAATTGTTTTCTCCTTTGTTTTTTGCGGGAAAAGTTACTTTAAAATGGAATCGCACACATCATTTTGCATCATTATGTCCCTATAACATTCTCAACAGCACCATTTGAATAATTAATACTGCACGTACTGCTTTTAAATAATTAATAAAGATAATGAACACATAAAGAGGAAATAAAAGTAATTTTATGGTGTAAGTTTTGAGTAGTTGAAAATTTGTTAAAATAAAATAATAATCTTGATAGCGTGCTGTAGTCTTTTCTAGTTCTTTGAATGTAGTTATGAATTTCGAGGGCATTAATTTTAGAGAACTTCCAGGAAATACACGATTTTAAAGCATTTATTTTTATATAAATTGTTAGAAGCAAAAATTTAAATGATTGAGTTATTGTAAAAAAAAAAAATCATTCAGGGTCCCACTTCATACAGCAGAATATCCTTATCTTTTTTCAGAAAAAAAATAATGAGAATTTTAAAAGCACGTTTGCGTCATTGAACCGGGGGGAGACAAACTTCAAAAGGCTTTTCTAGAGGCTGGGCAAATTTCAAACTTTTATCAAATTTAGTTCTGGTTTTGCCATTTATTTACATCATGAGGCATTAACCTAAAGCTCTAGGGGGAGGGGTGCCCTACCTTGCCCCCCCCCCCCTTATGGGCGTCCATGATCCCTGCTACTATTGTCAAGCTGTAAGAGGTAAAACAGATATTGACTTCAATAGTTTAACGACTTTTCAATAACTTGAGAGATTCACCAACAAAATTTAAATGTGCCAAATCACCTGACAAATGCGCAAATACACCGGAAGAGCTGTGGCTGTATTTCTGTTGTACTGCGCTGTTCGCTCCTTATTGCTGTAAACTGGAGTCACGTACTCGAACTGTAAATTAGTCTTAACCCATATACATCACGTCTTCGAATTTCTAACACTCTTGTTTTTCACATCCCCGGACGATATAGACTCAGTTCATATTTAACCTGCACAGCTGACCGCATACTAACCTACACAGCCTACATAACGATGCGGTCCAGAAGGAGTTCAGTATCATTGCAAAAGATAATTTTGAAAGAAATAGATCGAAAATGTTGTCAGTTACGTTTCAGGTTCAAAATGCTCTTATAACAATAGAAGATTTATTTTTCACTGATTTGCGACTTATTGACGATGAAAAATTGCAATCAGTGACGTCACCTGGGCGGTGTGGGGGGTGCGGACCGCACCGGGTGACACCAAAAAAATGCGGGTTTTAAAAGTTTCAATTAATTTGAAAAAAGATATGATTTGGTGATGAAAAGGAATTCCGAGATTAGAAATAAGAATAAATATAACGAAAGACACATGATCAGTGCACCTGTAGAAATGAAATGTGTTATTTCATCTTAAATTTTTTTTTTCCAGTTTAAATTTTTCAACATTTTCCTTATAAAACAAGACTATAGCTGGCTGTTCTCAAATTATCTGTCGAAATTTCATCTGCATTTTGTTCCACTATTACAGCAATGCAGTGGCTGTACATTACTACCCTGTGTACACTGTTAAACATCTTGTTATCGGTAGTTATTATTATGAGTAGTGAAATAAAGTATTGCTACCGCTTTCACTAGAATTTCTTTAGGCAAGAAGTTCCAGAAGAGAAGTTTGAGAAAACTGGGTTGCAGTAAAATTTACAAAACACTATAAACACCTTAGTAGATATTATTATTATTATTGCGTGAAGGGGTGAGAGGTGGAAGAAGGAGGGAGGTATTAACGTACCCTCTCAAACACAATTTAAAAGCAGAAAAAGCTTGATAGCATCTACACCGTTTATACGATCCACTTGAAATTTTTCATAATTATGTATTAAAAAAAAATCTGTGTTTTTTTAAAAAGCTGAAAATCCACTTGTTCCTTAATTTTTAAGCGCTTCTTTACTCTTTTTCAGCTCCATTTTATTTTTGAGAGTAAAAAAAAAAAAGTGAAACAGTTGCTTGACAAAATGAGCAGTAGCAATCGATATGACGTCATATTCATTACGGTCATCAGGTTTTGAAAGGAAAGTATTTGTCATTCCAATTCCTTTAAAATGACTTTTCCAGATTACATAGTTTTTTTTTTTACACAAATAAATAGTCTGGATGGATATAAGAATGGCCTTGTATACAAGACGAAATCTTTCTAAGTTTCCGTGCTTTCCAGAAGAGCATGAAATTCGATTTGGGTATATAATAAAAACTGAATATGAACTTATTTATTTTAGGTGGATGAAGATGAACTATATTGAGGGTAGACATATTTTCGTCAGAAGATTTTTCCACCACCCGTTGGCATTGCCTCCACAACGGGGCCTCACCATGGCACAGCGGTTATGTCACTGGAAATGGTAGACGGGCGATGTGTGAAGGTCCCCGGTTCGGGTCCCATCGCACGTCCATCGACCTAACCGTTCGGAGTTTTCCGTGGTTTTCTCCGAAACTTATCGTAAATACGGGATAGGAGCTCTTAAAAAGACCCTCACGGAGGGCACACCACTTATAGGCCTAGATCCCTCGTGCAGATAATTGGCCTTAATACCACAACACAAACAAACACGCCTCCACAACAGTCTTTGACTTCTAGTGACTGTAAAATGAAACAACTTAATTCATCAAATAGAAGATTAATAAAATATTATCAGTCAACTAGCTTCCTTACTCACTGGAAATGAAAGAGTAATGCGTATGGTGAGCTTTTTTTCTCGGGGTGTGTGTAAAATCGCATAATTGCCTAGTAATGTTTGAAAGAACTTTCTTACTATTAACAGAATGATATTTTTGAGAAATGAAACATCATTTGTGTATTGTACAGAGAAAAAATATACCACAATGCAGTTAACGATTTTGCTTATTCTTATACAGAACTAACTTTGACTAGCTTGTGTATGTGGAAGGGGGAGGGTGTGACACCATTCTTTGCGTCGTCACTGACTGAAATTTCACTTTTTTGGCTTTCTGATTTTAAATATGAAGGGAAAAGAAAATCTGCATTTTGTATATTGATAACACCTGAGACAAATTTAGCTATACAGAATAATCTGAAATCAATACATAAAATAAAACTAAGACGTCTAATAGCATAATTTTTTTCTGGGGAGGTGAGGAGGAGTACTGGATATTAATGTTGATATTTCATAACTGATGATTTCGAGCGTATGTTAAAGAGAATTGGTTCAAATTTAAAGCACTTTTCTCCGATCCCTGCTATTAATAAATACACTTGTCCGTTCTCACTAATGATCAGTTTTTTAAACTGAGAATTAAAGATATTATTTCAACTCATTAAAGGAAATCTGGCATTCGTAAAACTAAATTTTATGAAGGACACAGAGTTTATATCATTTACGGGAGAGGTTATTTGTAATGGAAACACGGACATTAATACGCGTAATTACGTCTCTATAGAACATCCCGAACATGGCATCGAAATGACTAATAATAACGTCTGGGATGCTACTTTTAATAATTAATAATGATAATGAACATTCAACAATGAAAGAAAATTAATTGAGCAGGGATAATTCTCGGGCGGATAAATTGGGAATCTGTTACGCAGGTTATTTTCAGCGATTCTTATCGATTGCATCAGAGAAAGTTTTCTTTTAGTCAGAGTACTGAAGACTGCGCATCAAAATACAATATAGTGAGTATAATGATAACTTTAGACGTTTTAAAGAAGAAAGAAAATTGAAAATTTATACAGGATTAGTTAGTTAAAGAATGGAGCAAACTGTTGGGTTATATAAAATCCTTTTATTTGCAGTTTTAAAAATATTAAAAATTCAGGAAATCTGAATTTCTAAAAAAGGAATTAAATTTGAGATTTTTAAAGATCATTTTAGGACGGGCCAATATACAGAAAAACAAATCAGTCATTTTAAACGAATTGGTCATAAAACACTTCCAAAAATGGTGCCTGAAATGTATTCATATATGCAACTTGCGCGTTACAAAATAAAGAATGTTTTTTGATAGGTCATTCAGTATTAGAAGAATGGACTTCCAACAATTGAATCGGTGAGTGGAGAAATCACTTCAGTCACAAAAATGCGAAAAATCGTTTTCGATGAAAATAAGCTTAGAAAGGTAAGATGCGTGTTGAGGGCAAGAACGACGTAAGTCTGTTGAGTAGTTTCGTAGATACGGGGCTTCTTTTTCGAACGATGGGCGACAATGAATCAATGGTCGAGAATGATCTATTTTAACACTGTTATTGGCCACCTGCCCTGCCCTAGGGGTAGTTTTCTAAAAAATAGTTATTCCAGCTTCAATGTTAGATTTTCATCTCCATAATTTTCTGCAAGCAAAGCACTTTTCTTCCTCCTAAATTCATGTTCTTGACTTTTGTATACCATAAATATGGTTAGACAATAAATGGTGATTTGATTTGCTTTGATTTGATTTGAATGATTACCTTTTCCCAAGTTTTCAGCTGACTAAAAACCAGTTGAGTGCAGAAACTGCTATAAGTCCGAATCAAATTTTAAATTTTGGCGGGATGTCAAAATTAGGTAATATTTGCATGACAGAATCATAAATGCATGTTATGACAGAGGAAAAAAAATTTTAAATATTTGAAAATTTGGAGGAGTTATGAAGTTCTTTCTCTCTCCTGAAAAATTTCCTTTTTGTGACTGAGGTGGTATTTGCACTCACCGATTCAATTAGAGCAGAGAGCTGTGTTGCATTTCGTGTGCTTCTTGTGTGTTTATGCTTCGCCCCTCATTGATGAAAGTAAATTTAATGAGGGGCAACAGTGTCTTCCAATAGAGGAAAAACACATTTTTAAATGAAACTGCATTAAATGTTATTCTGCAATTTAATGTCTCTTTCAAACATATTCAAAATGTCCGATGGAATATGCTTTATCTCATCAGTGATTTCGGTCAGGTCAGCAATCTCTTGACAACATGTAACAATCTATAACAATAATGGAGATTCCAGACTATAAGTTCTGACGTAACGTAAGCTAATTCAGTGTGTATAATTCTTAAGTATGGTTCGGAATATGTTACGGAAGGAATTATACCTATATAAATAAAATTAGACTTTTGTCTGTACATTTCTTGGAATTCAAAAATTTTGCGATTTCTATCCGTTTCAAGCACCCGGGAATCCGATGCGACCCTCAAAAAAAAGTTTGTCTGTCTGTCATTCTGTCATTCTGTCATTCTGTCCGTGACGCTTTTTTTGTTTAAGCATCACGTAAAAACGACTGAAGCGAATGATATGAAATTTGGTGTCATGATAGGTGGTCACTCAACTTAAAACATAGGCGTCGAATTTAAAAAAAATCTTGATTAGATTTTCAGATTTTGCGAAAATCGTTTCAAACTGCGTAAATTTGTGTTCAAGCATCACGCAAAAACGACAGAAGCGAATGATATGAAATTGGGTGTCATGATAGGTGGTCACTCAACTTAAAACATAGGAGTCGAATTTTTAAAAAATCTTGATTGGATTTTGAGAGTTTGCGAAAATCCTTTCAAACTGCGTAAATTTGTGTTCAAGCATCACGCAAAAACGACTGAAGCGAATGATATGAAATTGGGTGTCATGATAGGTGGTCACTCAACTTAAAACATAGGCGTCCAATTTTTAAAAAATCCTGATTGGATTTTGAGATTTTGCGAAAATCCTTTCAAACTGCGTAAATTTGTGTTCAAGCATCACGCAAAAACGACTGAAGCGAATGATATGAAATTGGGTGTCATGATAGGTGGTCACTCATAGACGTCGAATTTTACAAAAATCTTGATTGGATTTTGAGATTTTGCGAAAATCCTTTCAAACTGCGTAAATTTGTGTTCAAGCATCACGTAAAAACGACTGAAGCGAATGATATGAAATTGAGTGACATGATAGGTGGTCACTCAACTTAAAACATAGGTGTCGAATTTTTAATAAATCTTGATTAGATTTTCAGATTTTGCGAAAATCATTTCAAACTGCGTAAATTTGTGTTCAAGCATCACGCAAAAACGACTGAAGCGAATGATATGAAATTGGGTGTCATGATAGGTGGTCACTCAACTTAGAACATAGGCGTCGAATTTTCAACAAATCTTGATTGGATTTTGAGATTTTGCGAAAATCCTTTCAAACTGCGTAAATTTGTGTTCAAGCATCACGTAAAAACGACTGAAGCGAATGATATGAAATTGGGTGTCATGATAGGTAGTCACTCAACTTAAAACATAGGCGTCGAATTTTTAAAAAATCTAGATTGGATTTTGAGATTTTGCGAAAATCATTTCAAACTGCGTAAATTTGTGTTCAAGCATCACGCAAAAACGACTGAAGCGAATGATATGAAATTGGGTGTCATGATAGGTGGTCACTCAACTTAGAACATAGGCGTCGAATTTTCAACAAATCTTGATTGGATTTTGAGATTTTGCGAAAATCCTTTCAAACTGCGTAAATTTGTGTTCAAGCATCACGTAAAAACGACTGAAGCGAATGATATGAAATTGGGTGTCATGATAGGTAGTCACTCAACTTAAAACATAGGCGTCGAATTTTTAAAAAATCTAGATTGGATTTTGAGATTTTGCGAAAATCATTTCAAACTGCGTAAATTTGTGTTCGCACATCACGTAATAACTGCAAAGGTGAAAAAATGATATTTGGTGAAATGATAGGTGGTCACTCACCTTAAACTATAAGCATCTAATTAAAAAAATTGATCAGATTTCGAGATTTTGCGAAAATCGTTTAAAATTGAGTGAATCTTTGTTCCCGCATTAAGTAATAATGACTAAAGCGAATGATATGAAATTTGGTCACATGATAGATGGTTGCTCAACATAAACTATAGGTGTCCAATTTTTTAAACATTTTTATTAGATTTTGAGATTTTGTGAAAATTCTCTCAAAATACGCTTATATTTCTTCAAACATCACGTAATAACGACTAATACGAATGATACGAAATTTAGTGATAGGATAGGTAGTTGCTAATCTTAATTTATAGGGGTTGAAATTTTAAAATATTTTGATTGCATTTTGAGATTTTGCGAAAATTGTTTTAAAATGCTGAAATTTTGTTCCAGCATCACGAAATAAAGACTGCAGGGAATGAAACGAAATTGGGTGACATGATAGGTTGTTACTCAACCTAAATTCTAGGCTTCCAATTTTTCAAAGATGTTGATTAGATTTTGAGATTTGCGTAATCATTCAATATGCGTAAATATTCGTTCGCGCATCACATAATTACGACTAAATCGAATGAAATGATATTACTTAGTGACTCTCTTAACCTGTAATATTTTAACAATACATAAAAATTATAACTTCGCTTTCTTTACTTTGGCAACATACTCTATCCATTCTGTGTACTCCTACAATGCTGACGAAAGTTCTTGCTTTTTGGAAATTTGCATTCACTAACCCGTCAAGGACGGGTACCTCAGCTAGTACCTAATATATAAATCGCATAAACAAGTTTTTTTTTAATTATCATGATTCAAGTGCTGATGTATTTGCTTGAGGAAAAATAAAATGAAAGCACTACTAGATTTCTTATGAACAGTATGGATATAGAACAAGTGTTGTTTTCAATATTTAATACTAATGTATACAATAAAGTAGGCTGTTATTATCCTAACTAATATTATAAATGCGAAAGTGAGTTTGTTTGTTTGTTTGTTTGTTTATTTATGACGCTTTCACGCCTAAGCCGCTGAATCGATTAGGATGCATTTGGGTTTAGATATAGAGGGGACCCCGGAGTTGGTTATAGGCTAATTAGAATTTTAGATTTTTAATTACTTTTTTAATTATTAATTAAAAACCGTTTTTACATTGCCATGGTTGGCGAGTTTCGCCCGTATCAAATGATTGATGTTTTGAGCTAACAAAAATGCTATTACTTCAATAAATAAGCGCGCGTGCATCTGAAAAACATTAAATACCACGGAAATTAAGCCAGTTTTATGCCAAATCTATCTATCTGTAATAATAAAAATGAATGTTCTCCAGAAAAATCTACAGAAAGCAGAGCTTTGAAAATTTGGGCATGATTCAGCCCATAACTTCGGTAAAATGCACCTGAGTCTCAAATTTTTGAAATTTTAACTACTTTTCAAACTATTAATTAAAAGCCATTTTATCGCCCGCACAAAATGATTTATGCTTTTGAAATAAAACAGAAATTCTATTTGCAAAATCACATGCATTTGAAAAACATGGAAATTATGTTGATTTTACGCCAAATTAAAAAGCATAAGTAAAGATACTTACGTATTATCCCGGCGGTCCGCCAAGACAAGTGATTTTTTGCCGAAATAAATACCGGGCACATGAAATTATTAATGGTTTTGAATACGATTGGCAACAGTTTGGGAACCCATTTGACGATAAAACAATTTGGCGGGAATGACCGCTGGGATAATACGTAAGTACCAAGAAAAATCCAGATGTGTTTCTTAAAGTTCATAAATTTCCAAATCCTACCAATAATATAAATGTGTACGTTTGTGTGTTTGGATGTTTTTGACTGAATCACACAAAAATGGTTGAACGGATTTGAAAAAAATTGTAATGAAAATAGCTTATGCCCTGGATTAACATACCGGCAGCCTTTCAAGCATATAGCATAAATAATTCTTTTACAAAGACACTTAAAATAATTCTAATGCATTGCGCTCTATGGACATTTTGCAGCTACTAAACCGATTCTAAAACTTTTTTCACTGATTAAAAGTTACATTATTCCTGAGTATCATTGTTTGTGTTTGGATTAAGACCGATTGACTGCACTAGGGTCCTAGGCCTATATGGAAAATTCCTCTGTGGGGGATTTTCTAAGGGATCCTAGCCCGTAATTCTGCGAGGTTTTTTAGAAAACCACGGAAAACTGGGAGCGGCTAGGTCGACAGGCGCGACCAGGGTTTGAATCTGGCACCTCCCCCCTTGCAGTTTTGAGAGCAGAACTTCTTAGACACTGGTGGCATCCTAAGTGTTATAGGCTACCTTTAAGGCATATATCACAGATAGTTCTTTTACAGGGATGCTAATAAGAATTACATTACGCTCTATGTGCATCTCTGTAAGTACTGAACCGATTCCTAAACTTTTTTTACTGATAGTAAGCTACACTATTCTTGAGTATTATAGGCTAAAATTCATGCATGTAGCATAAATAGTTTCTTTACAGGAACACTCAAAATAATTCTAATACATTACGCTCTCTGGGTATCTCTGTAACTGCAGAACCGATTCTCAAACTTTTTCACTAATAGAAAGCTGCTCTATTCCTGATTAACATAGACTAAAATTCATGCATATAGCATAAATATTTCTTTTACAAAACAGTTCGCAAATACTGTCATAACTGTCTCTATTCGCCAAATGCCTGAAAAAAATCTAAATTTAGTAACTCTGTGCATATTCTCTTATTTTAAATGAAGTATACTAACATGCATTATACTTCATTTGAAACAAGTAAAAAGCAAATAATATTTAAATGCAGTTCCTTTTGTCGCAACAATATTTGTTATTCACACATGCTACATTTCTGTCGGGACCTAATTCTAAAGCCGACGCGGACGAAGTCGCGGGTAGCAGCTAGTTCTAAATAATTTATCCGGGGAATAACATTCAGTAACCAACCATAAAGCTTAACGTATGATAATTTCACTATGTGTTTCTCCTTAGATGTAAAGGAGATTTATATTACAGTAAAATTAGGAGGAAGTGATCATCTGATTATTTGATATTGTGAGATCGAAACTTTAAACGGTTGAATTTAAATGCATCCATAAAAAAATGCACCAAAATAAGAGAGAAAACCTAGTGTTTATGAAATAAATGATATTAAACTTAAAATTACAAAAAATAGTAATATGTGTTTAATAAATATATAATTTCAAATATAAAAAATGAAATTAAAAGTTTTTAAATTTATTGCCATTAATGAATCAAATTTCATTACAGTACCGCTAGAAAAGAGTTTGGTGCGTTCACTATTTTAAAACATATTCATGATATTAAAGAAATGATTTTGATGCACCCTGAACATAAATATTAAAGTTTGCAAGCAAAGAGACAATCGAACCACTGTTGGAAATCCTTTTTCATTGTCAATTAGACAACCCCGAAAAAATCTAAATCTATTAAACATAATGTACTTTAATCCTAATTCATTGTTAAACTTATTATTTTTCGAATAGCAAATCAGCAAAACTATTGAAGATGGAGAGTCGTTGATGAAACTCAATTTTATAAAATATTCATAGTTAGAGAAGAAAGTTATTTTTAATGAAACCGCAGACATTAAATTGTATAATATTGTGTCTCTTCAGAACATCTGTAACATCCCATCTAAACGGCTAACAATGTCTTTAATTCTATTTCAATAAATAGTGAAGATAATGTACATTCAACAATGAAAGAAAATTAATTAAGCGTTGATTATTCTCCAGCAGCTGGGAATATATTACCGAAGATATGCGATTGAGGAATAAAGATTTTTTTAAAACTTTGATAAGAGTTGAAAAGTTAGCATTGTGTTAAAAAGACAAAGAGCGTACTGATGATGTTGGAAATTTCAGAGGTATAATAAAAAGTTAAGCAGGTGTTCTCACAGTCTATTAGTTAAATCAATGAACAAACCCTCTGGTTATTGAAAATTCTCTTATACCAATACAACAAACAATACAGAAAAATTCGAGTATTTTCTCAAAACACTCAATTTAAGGTTTTTATATCGAGTATTTTATTATTCATCGAATTATAAAATAAGAACGGTAAATCATGTCGAATTCAGAAATTTTGAAGCACTCTGTGTAAATATACAAATTATAACCAAGAATAAAGAATTCAGGTAACGCCACCTAAATATAATTTACTGTAAATTATTCGTGTGTTGTTTAAAAATTATTTGGATTGGAAAGGAATATTTATTTTCGGAGGTGTGTGATTGGTTTCAAGAACCTGCTTATAAATCCTTGTCGAATAAAGTGGACAACCTTCAAGATGATTAAAAACGTGATTCACATTGATTCACAGCACTTAAAGGTGAAGTAAAAGTTTTTGTGCAACTACTAAAACTATGATATTCAAGTGTAAGGTAAAATTGTGAATAGCGTTACATAATTTTATGCTGAGAGATTGAACTTTGAAAAACCATAGAATATAAATTTCATAAGTTTTTTGTATTTACTGTGGGGTATGCCAGCAAGACTCGGTGTGCTCTAAATAATTAGGTTTTACTTTACTGATCTATTACAGATTTCGTACAATGCTTTTTAAAAATTAAGATTCAGCACAGAGCAAAGTCTTTGCTCTTAAACGTCTTAATGCCGTCTGGAACTTACCAACACCTCCTACATAAAGAAAGCCTAACAACTGAAGCTTTGACGTCACCACTAGGCCTTAAAGTAGTGACGTCATCACAGTTTTATTTTCAGAAAGTAAAACTACTTAAATTTTCCGGTGAATACTACAAATATTAGACAATATCTTGAGTTAAAGATAAAAATTAAAATACCTTTGCGATACAAAACAATTCATTAGGATCTATTTCCTTATCACATTACATAATTAATTACAGTTAAAATCTCTTTGCCGTAAAATTAAATTTTTCTACCTGAAATCAGTAAAATGCTGTTGCGCGTGAGTAAATTCACCAATAATTTTAAATAGTTTTACTTTATGAGAGTTAAATTATGATGACGTCATTCTTGAAGACCTACTGATGACGTAAAAGCATAGTGACGTACCATTTGTTAGGCTTTCTATATCTAGGAGGTGTTGACCTTACTCAGAGAACAGTAGGTGCGCATGCACCTAGATTGGCGCTGTGGTCGTTGGCCGAGTAAGATATCAATCCCACATTACGCATAAGGAAAAAAAAAGCATTCAAATGACAGAAATAAAATTTCGTTTGGGAAACTGAACTTTAATATGTTACGCAGATTACGTTTAATTAGAAGTAAAACACTGATTTTTAATACCTCTTAAGGCAGTTGCTTCTTAAAGGTAATATTGTATCAAAAGTTATAAATAAGTTCAGTATTAGTCATAAAAAGTCATACTTAACCCATTAAACGCCGCTATGAGAATCAGATAGAAATTTTTAAATGTATATACATTTTTTACATACATTGCATGCCTTTATTATAGAACAGTTGAAATTTTTTTTAAACTCAAAGCATTTAGGAAATATAGCATGTTCCCGTAGCGGGAGCTTTGGCGTGATATGGGGATAAATGTCTTTCTCCAATTTGGATACAGCAATTCCTTTTTTTAAGCAGATGCTGCTCAAAACTGCATATATAAAGTAATTATTTTTGTTGTTGATACTATAATGTACGAAATAACCAGCCTGCGAAGTGCCAAACATTTCTTTATTGTTAAACGGTAGCAAAATCAATCTGGAAATGCTATGACATGACTTGGAGGGGAGGCCCAAAAAGGGCCAAACCACGACCATGGGTCTATTGTATCATCCCCAAGCAATATGGAAAAGGCCCTACGAAAAGAGCCCAGTAGCATATGCGAACATCAGCATAGACCTAACAGACATTTTGTGAAGCTCCCAGGGCTCAATGACATGGCGCCCAAGATGCTCAAACCTATAATCAGAGAAGTACTCACACTCACAGAGCATGTGTAAACCCCGACAAGTGGGATCATCGACAACCTTCATTATGTTAAGATGCCTTTTAAGGCAACAGTGCCCAGTTAACAGGCCAATAGCCCTACGGAGACTGGACCTGTTGAGACACAGAAGTTCCTTGCATCTAACACCAGGAAATCCAAGATTGATCTCTTTGGCCTGTCTCTGGCCATTACACTTAAGCCAGCTGGAACACTGAAGCTTGCTAAAGTGGCTAAACACAGTATCCCTGTAACATTTACTGGAGATACCGAGAACCGGCTCAGGTCCAACAAAAAAAGAGCCAGAGCCCAACCTGGCAAGAGAATCCACCATCTCATTACCAGGAATGCCAGAATGACCAGGAACACAATACAGAGTAACTGGAAATGCAAACTAGTGGGAGGACGCCAAAGCTCCCGCTGTGGGAACAAGAAATATAAGCGTTCATAACATTCCTTTATAGGAATCTATTCATGCAGGATTTTAAGAATGTTGTTCTTCAAGATGTTGGTTTTAAATACGCATTCTACTTGAAACATTTAAGTGACCATTTTTTTTTTATTTTTTTTTATTTTTAGTTTTAAATAAGACAGTCATAAGACAAAATTTCACTTTTTTAAAAATGAGAAAAAAAAACATTAAATTAAAATATATTGTTCCAATAAAAATATATAACACACCCTATAGTGTAGATGTTTATATAAAATGTGTATTTCGTAAATTGCGTTAAAATATTTTAAGAAAAAAAATATATAATAGATGTTTCCGTAATGGGAGCTTTGGCGCTTAATGGGTTAACGAAATTGCAAACTATATATTTAAATTTAGTGACAATCTAGACGATTTTGGCCTGACCAGTGACTGAGCGCATAGCGTTCTCGTATGGGAGACGGAAAGTGTCTGGTTCAAATCCAGGTCCCGTCCGTGTCGATCAAGCCCCCCCCCCCTTAGAAAGGCCCTCGCGGAGGGCACCAAACCCCCTTTCGGCCTAGATCCTTCGAGTATATAATCACTGTAATATTTTAAATCAAATCAAACTAGACGATTTTATTAATATTAGATCTAAAAATACCGGCAATACCGTATCAAAAAGTTTTTAAAGTAAAGAAAAGTAAAATCGCAAAGGAAATATAATATATTAGAGTGTAATTTACTTTAATCTCGATACTTCATTAAATTGATGATTTTGACTGCACAATAAAGATAACTGGTAAAATAGAAGAAACGATTATTTTTCTTTTGCATTGTTCCAATCTGCTTCATTAATCAGAAACTTACATTCACTGTAACAATGATCCCTTTTTATCACAAAAAACTAAAAAGAATCATCAAAATCATCAAAGAAGGACTCTCACTGAAGAAACTAAATTTTTTAAGAATAAATAGTTTCTCTCGTTTGCGGGGAGGAAAAGTTACTTTCTAATGAAACCACACGCAGTCATTTGCATAATTATGTCTCTACAGAACATCCGGGACATTACATCTGAATGGCTGACGGTATAAGTGATGTTACTCTTAGTAATTAATAACGATAATGAACGTTCAACAAGAAAATTAATTGAGAGATATATCTTTTCGGTTAGTGAGAATCTGTTACCAAACTTATGAGCAGTTTGTATCTAACTGAAGAAAGTTTATTTTTTTCTTTAAAACTTCATTACGGTTGTTGAATACTTTCTTTAAATGTGTTATGAAAATGGTTTCAAAATTGAAGCTTTTTAGAAAAAAAAAGTTCAGGAGCACGTATTTTTTCTCATAATGTACATAGTTAACGTCAATGAAATTTGTTTACTAAGGTTTTTTGTAATTTTAAAAATGTGGGCTCATCGAAATGTTGTAAAATGCATTTATATAAGTAATTCTGCCCTATGTGCGAATGCCTCAATTGAAAAAAAAAACAACAAAGAAAGGATTGAAAGTTAGTATAAAAATTGCCTTTTTAATTCCAACGCTTTTGAAAAAAGTTCGTTCTTTTGAAAGTGCGAGAATAATCTAGCCGTTTCATGTAGAATTCTGAGTCTGTGACGTCAGAGGAAACAAATAGCATATAACGGCGAGTAATTCCCAATCGTTATCAGTGGTAAACAAGGTAAACGGTAGAATGGAGCGACGAAGCAAGCCACGACTGCACTTGCAATATGAAATCAACAGCATCAAAATGGTGTTTCGTAACAACAAATTAGCAAAATGTTCCACTTGACACAATGTGCAATGGGTAGTATTATAAGACGATTCACTACAAATTTAAATAGCCGTCCAGGAAAGGCTCCTTGTCGACAGCTAATGTTGATTGATCGGGAAATAGTCCTATTTCGCCAATATATTCGTAAAAACAGCCACTTGCCAGTCGCAAACCTTGTCACTTAAGAAAAACAAAGTTTTGTAAATACCATTTCCTAAGCAACTGTGCTTCGAAATATCAAAAGGTGTGTCTACGCGTTACAAAAATTAAGACGTAAGCCATTTCTCATTTCATCGAATAAACGTCGCTGTATTGCGTGGATCAATCTAACCTTAGCTTTGCTCCAATTCTGTGGAAGAAATTCCGTGAACAGATGAATCCGTTTTTCAGGTTTCATGCTGAAATATTGGCAGAAAAATTATTAGGAAGAAAAAGGATGCAAACGATCCATCCAGTTACAAGAGCATTGTTCTTAAGATCTGTGATGGTGTGTGGCTTCTTAACAGCAAATGGGGTTGGCAATTGCATTCTTGTACGGTCGCGATAAAGGCTCAAGAGCACATCCCTACTAGCAATTTTGCTCGGATTACCATCGGCCACATAGCCGGCCGATGATGGCCCGAGCAAAATTGCTAGTAGGGATACGCTTTCTTGAAATGAATCTACGTTCCTCAGAGCAGCGATTGTTTGTCAGAAAACGATATCTTTACCAACAAGATGACACAAGGCCACATATAATGAAGACAGCAAAAACATGGCTATGTTCGAAACGTTTTCCTGTTTTAGAGGGGCCAGCAGCAAGTCCGTATCTTTTTTATCGGAAATATTTGGGGAATTCTAAAGAGGAGGATAGTCCAATGGTGTCCTTTTAGTATAAAACAGTTAAAAGATTATCTACGGCAGGAAGGAGGAAAAATTCTAACACAAAGATTAAGGCGTTTAGTTTCTCTCACGAATAATTGCCTTGACCGAAATTCACCGTTATTCACCGAAAAGTTGACGTCACCTCTTGGTAATCAAGCTGAATGAATATTTATGACTTCCGTTGCGCAAGGAAATACACTAGCAACGTTTATCGTAACTATATGTTTTTCTGTAAAATTTTGCTAACAAAAATGCTTATTTTGCATATACGCTTCTTCGTATTTCACTTTTCGCAATTCAAGGTATATGAATGAATTTCATTGACTTTTACTATGTGATTCATGGTTGTCATGTTAAGAGAAAAAACAAATTATCATGTGTGACAGAAAAAACAACGAGAATAAATATAAAGACACTGATTTTTAACTTAATTGAAAATGGATATTCCAAGTTTTGATTAGCTATATCTTCTGAACAATACAAAGTAACGTTTGATGGCACGCATAGTTTTCAGTGAAAAGTAATGAAGAATCATTTATGATTGATAAAGATTTTAAGATATTTTTTTTCAAGAGGAAGCTCTCAACGATATTCTTCATCAGTTACTCGGCTGAACCCCGACTTAACTTCCTGAAATTATTTTATTTGGTGCTTTACACTTTAGACAAACGCTTATAAAGAGTTTTAAACACGCATAAATTGATTTTTCACCCTCTACCAACTAACATTGTTGAACAACCGCAGTTATCGAAAATGTAACACCAGACATGTTGAAATGACAAATTCTGCTTACTGAATAGATGTCTTTCGTGTTTATAGTGGTGGTTACATTGAAAGTTTATTGATTTATGCTTTTAATAATTTTACAATGTTATTTTATAATATTTTTTCCCAAAATGGGTGAATTTTTTCTTTTTCTTTTTAAGTTTTGGAACTATAGCCCTTGAAGGTTTAGATAATTTATGGATATAATTACCCCGTTTCTTAGATTCAAAATTACAAAATTATCATAGCTATGATTCTACCTTTAATCGAAAACACTCAAAATATTATGTATACTTGAAAATAATGTTTAATAATCATTTTAGCACCAAAAATTTTAACGGTGATGTCCGAAATAAGAAATATATAAAATACGATA
Organism: Cheiracanthium punctorium; assembly: GCA_038373885.1. Lineage (NCBI taxonomy): Eukaryota > Metazoa > Arthropoda > Arachnida > Araneae > Cheiracanthiidae > Cheiracanthium > Cheiracanthium punctorium. Next base: position 357,342 of record JAWZYV010020167.1, on the reverse strand, counting down.
GTCAATATTTTTCAGCAACAAAACAACATCAACAAACTCTAACAAAAAGTATTGCAAATTAAAAACACTTTTTTAACAATTTTCTAATTTTGTTTATTTTTCCCTATCTTATTGTTTTCTGGAAATTATCTGGGGTAACATCTTGAAAAATACCTACACAAAACTTTTCCTTATTTTTTGAGGTTCCTTCTTAAGGGGGTTAAATTATTTTGAAACCTGAGCCCAATATATACTTTTGCAGTCATTAACAACAGGCTGCGGTCCATAGGGTGCATCTAACCTCGTAAAAGTTTTGAACTGGACAACTCGATTTTAGATGTTTCATTAGTACAGACGATATTTTTGTGCAAACAAAATACCATTTGTTATCAAGGCTCCACTATGGCGGTGTCAATAATACTCTGAGCATGGTAGATGGGCTGAAATGTGGAGGTCTAGGGTTCTGGCTTACCTCGCAGTGTTCGATATAACGGTTTTGCGTGGTTTACTCCAGATGTAAGGTGAATACGCGATAGAAATCCTTAAAATTCCTCTGCCCAAGGCATCCTCCTAGCAGATAATTCTGGTGTAGCCTTAAACACAATACACATACCACACGCAACGAAAAAACTTTTCCCGACTCGAAAAACTTTTCCAGACTAAATGAATTTATAAAATGCAAAATAGCAGGTTTTTATTCAATGATGATCTGTTTGAAGGAAAAATCTACTTTTGCCTTCATATTTTGTATACGAACACGTTGCATCATCATTATACTTATATTATTTGTATTCTTAACATATTAAGCAAAACTAGAAAAAAATGAAAGTTTTCAACTTATTAGTAGCCAACCACCAATTTACCAGTAGATAACTAAACAAAAGCAAGTTCGATAAAAAATAATTTGGAAAACGTACTCAGTGGTACTATTAGTTTAATCAAAACCAACAAAGATATTTCACCATGATGATGCATATTAATTTCACTGGCAGGGTGCTTGTCTCTAATGGCATCAGATAGACACATGCTATGGAGGAACGACCCTGACGCTCGCATCATATCAAAATTCTTTACAAATTAAGTAAAAATAGGAAAAAATGAAAATATTCAACTTATTAGAAGCCCATCATCAATTTACCAGTAGATAACTAAACAAAAACAAGTTCGATAAAAAATAATTTGAAAAATGTACTCAGTGGAAAAATGTACTCAGTGGTTTGAAAAATGTTAGTTTAGTCTAAACCAAAAAACAAATTCCACCAACATGATGGTGTATATTAATCTCACTGGCAAGGTGCTTGTTGTTAATGGCATCAGATAGACACACGCTATTGTGAAACACGAGTGATGCTGGCATCATAACAAACTTAGTGCGACATAGGTAAACTAAAATGAACTTCTCCAATAGTACACAAAGCAGCCAAAGTTTTATTTATGGAACAATTAATCAAGTACTTAGGTAGTCGAAAATAGTTCAACTACAATATAATCAAAAGATTTGAATATTTATGCAAAGAAATATATTCCAGTAGATTAAAAAACAAAAACAAAAACCACTAAATATTCGATAGTCGTTTTTGGTGAAACTACCGTGAATTAATTAACTTAGGATCACTTACCGTTTCTTAGGCTAAAAGTACTTTCAAAGGATCATGTACAAGCGAATGACTGCTTATTTTTAAAAATCAAAAATAGTTCATTAGTCACATCTAGAATCAATTGAAGTGAAAGATGACAAGTAAAGAATAAAAGTCTTCAGTTGTTCAGTTGTCAATAGAAAAACAAGCTCAAGAACTATGAGCTTGTTTTTCTATTTGTAGAAGTAAGTGGTCCATTACTTGCAAATGGTCCATTAATGGTATATTTACCAAATTAATCTACGTAGCGTAATTAACGTACTCTTTCCTTTTTTACAAAAATACTCTACAATGTACTTGCCCACATTCACTAAACTTTGCAAATAAGACCCTTTATTATTACTTAAAACTACGTGAAATTATATATATTTCGGTGTAATAAATCGTTACACCTTTACACTTTTAGATAATACAAGTAATTCTTTCTGTTTTCGCATGCAGACGGCATTTTGGTTTAAAATGACGACTCAAGATTATTTAATTGATTTTACGAATAGCATCAGCATCTCCATCCATAGCCTAGATTGAAGAACTTAAATCATTGTTTGAGGCTGAATATTCAGAAACATGGCTTTTTTTTTAGTTTTTTGTTGATCTCTTTCAAAATACTTCGGATTTCGAAATTTATATCAGCTAATTAACGTTCCTGATTTTTTTACTATTATTTTTTATATTTATGACATGCTTTCCTGTCGCCTGGTTCTTGAGTAAATAGAGAGAAAACAAGTTTTGAAGTAACCAAAACACTTATATAGGTAAATTATCAACGAACCGAATCCTACTTCCCAAAAATTATAGTAATTTTTTTTTTTTAGTTTATTCTTGAAAAAGGTTTACTAACCACTCCCAAAGTTAACTTACACTTCAATATCAATTTTGAAGCAGTTTCAGTATAACTTTGACGATAATAATGAAAACATTTTGTTATTATACCAACCACTCCAGCTACTACAGTATTTTTGCATTACACGAAAAAAGAAGTGCAAGGTAAAGGCGTTCCATCTATGCTATATGTACTTGAAAGAAGTGAGTGTCCTCTTTATACCAGAAAACTACTCCGTCCCAAGTTTTGAGAATGAAAACCGATTCCTTAAATACGTATTCTAAGAAAAATTGTTTAAGGCCAGTAAAAATCAAGAAGTCACCAGGAGACTTTTTGAGACTGAAGTAGTAAGCATTCTGAAGAAAACATTGCATTTAAAAAAGTAAACACCATTTACAGAAAGTGTAACTTTTTAAATTTTCTTTCCTTGAGACTTCATATTTTCCTTCCTTTTTTGAGCACATTTTCACACTTTCAATTTAAATATTTCAATTCGAGCGTAAATGGAACTATGCAAAAGTTTTGCATTTTGTACATTTTTTACTGTTAGTTTTCCAAGTAAATTTTTGTAACAAGCTACTTCAAAGTATTTTCCGTTTCTTACAACTTTTGAAAATAAATAAAATGAAGTGGCTAGAAAATCGAGAGATAAAAGAAAGTAGAGAATGAAGCAGCGAGTAACTCAGGGAGAGTGTTTAAACATACGAGCAAAATCATATGTTAAATTTCAACTTCATTAACAGCTGATGTTTATTATACTAGTCTCATGCACATGAATTTTGCACCAAGTCTACGTGGGCATTACTTTCCAGGTTAAAAAAATATCAAAAAGATAGCAATATAATTTATCAATAGATCTTTTATCTACCATTGGAGTACTGCGAGTAATTGCTTATAGATATTTAAGTGCACTGTCAATGCTATGTTCGAGGCCTTCCAATTTTTATAACTTCGTAACAGTTTAATGAATTGAAAGTATTCACCATCTATTTTTTAAATACAATATGGAATGTCTTAGAAAATCCCTATATATTACACGACATGTTTGAATGTCATCTGCGTATTTTAAGATTCGCGCTCAAATCATTATCTGTTTATTGTGTCACATCCAATAATCTAGCAGAAATCATATGAGGCAGTCTATTGTTGCGAATTCATGTATTGATCACAGTTCTCTCTCTCTCTCTCTTGATCGCTTTCTTCACAACTGCTAAAATTCATTAAAAAACAAGAAATATAAATCATTCCAAACGCATTGATTATATAACACTTTACAACACACTCCCCTATGTGACTGATCTCGGTGTCTGAGTTCTCTTTCTGGCATCCATATTGTTGCTTATAGTGCACCTATCAGTGCAATTTACAACTTAAGTTTTGTGGCCAATTCTTACGGTGTTTTTTAAATTTATTCACCACTGGTTTGATGTTTCTATCTATCATCGTTTTTGAGTTATTCATCTACAAATTAGGGGGTTCTTAGAGAAACCCCTTTACTTTTCAATGAACACTGGGTTGTTTGGACATTAAATAACACTGAATAATTTGAGATTGAAAAATGCATAAAATTCAAAGCATAGAATAAAATAAAAGGCCAGTCTAAATTAAGTAAAAACATGAAAATCAATATTATATAAGGATAATTTAAGCTTACATTATTGTTTATTGACTATAATGCGATTCCTAACAATCAATTTTCGGTTACTTTCTCTGAGGTTAATTAATATTAATCATAAAGTGTACAAGAGGAAACATGATTAATAATGTTTAACGATACTGATTAATAATAAGAGCTGCAGCACAACAACGTAATAATGTATCGTATAAAAATAAGATTGATGACTAAACTTTGAATGTGTAATTTGCATGATTTATCACAGAGAACATTAGTATTTTATTATAAAATTAAATTATAGTTTTCACTTAATTTTAAAATGTAAGTTTACTTTAGTTATTTTGAATATAAATATAACATTGTTGAAATAAATTGGAAAGCTTATCTATAAAATACTTACAACAATAATAAAAACTTTTTTGGAGTTTATTAGTACATTATGAGTGTTTTATACCACCTGTTTTTAAATTTATTTCCTGTATCTTAATATCATTTTGGATTCCTTTAATTTTTAAACAACTTTAATTGCTTCTGTTTTGTAAATAAAATTTTAAAAATCTCATTTATTTTTGATAGAATTTTGAGGAAATGAATATACTGTCTTTAAATTAATTAGGTAATCTTCACTCAGTAAATCATGCATTAAAAGCAAAAGACGGAAGCATTTTACTAGTGAAGACATCTTTTTTTGTGTGTTATGAAAACAAAATTGTTAAAAGAATATAAGCCAAGACAATGAAGTGAATACAACTGTGGCAAAATAAATGAATATTGTTTACTCAAAATTATTATCTGAAAATAACAAAAAATAATTGCATGTCGGATTATTCCTTATTAATCTACACATTAGCTTCGTTTATATCCTCTCCAGTGGCTCGACATCTCTGGATGAGTTCTGATTTTCAACAAAGTTTCTCCCAACCCAAGTCTTGTTGGCAATAGCTCTGCAGTCTTTGATCCTAAAGAACGAAGTCTAGACGTATGTAATACAGTAAAATTTTCAACATGAAAACGATCACATTGTTTATAGAATTGTCTATTTTTTTAAAAAACAGAATTCCATTTCCTGGCACTCATTTCTTATATCCCTCGACTTCAGGATAGAGTCAACCCAGGTGGTGTAGTGGCTAAAGAACAATTCTATCACACTTTTGAGTGAGGGTTCAATTATTGCCTTGGGCATGTGTTAGCACGTCTGTCGCTCTATGAAAGGTAACGCTGGTCGCCCATTGGGTGTCCTCATAATAAATTTGTCAATATTTCGGCCAGTATAATCCGTAAGTTCCCGTCCTTGAAGAATAAAAAATAATAACTTCAGTATAAAGAATTCTGTCTACTATCAGATATTTAATTTTAAAATAAATAGAATACGAATGGTCGTTTATAGTTATGTTTTATCATATTCCAAATACTTAAAAAAAAAAAATCATAGCAATCTGTTGTTCGGTACAAGATCTGTGTTCCGCTTCCGTTTCCATATTTGATATAGTTTTTCTAATTCATGAAATTTATATGCTTTCCAGCCATAAATTCATAATTCTGTGGAACAATTCGATGTCAGAGAGGGGATACCATTTAAGTTCTATTTAATGCTTTGTTGCTAACTTAAAATGAACTTTAGGATCTAAAAAAACATTCCATCATCTTTATTAATATTTTATTGACGTTTCGAATTTGAGTATAATTAAAAAAGTTTCAAATACTTCCGATTCGAAAATACAGAAGTTACTAGACGGACATTGTCTGAGAAAACGCGATAAGCCATGACAGGCAGATAGATGATAGCCATGTGACAATTATGTGGACTGGAAGAATGACGACTTTTATTTTTTATTACAGATAAACATTAAAAGAAAGAGAATTTCTACAAAATAATTAAAAACCCTTCTTAAAAAGAAATGTTATCAAGTCTCAGCTCCGTAAACAGAAGCATTATTGTACTGCAAAAAATGTCTGTGAAATTTACGGAAAAAAAACAGTCAGCCAGAATGCCAGTTATTTCCGTACGTTTTACAGAAGTTTTTAATAAATTTTACAGATTCGCAGTTTATTTTACAGAAATCTTCCGTAATTTTTATGGATTCGCAGTTTATTTTATAGAAATCTTCCGTACAAGGAAAAAATTACGGAAGGCTTCTGTTAAACATAAGGAAATAAACTAGCGTACTAGCGAACAGTTTTTTTTTCTGTCAGTTTGACAGACTTTTTTTTTTTTTGCAGTGTGTATCCAATAAGATCCTTGTTAAATGCAAGTTTGTTCAACGAAAGACCTTATAATGCTGAAAAATGGTTTTTTCTTTTTCGATCCCGTTTAAAACTCTTTACTGCTATAGCAAATTTATTTGTACTACCTGATTATTTTATAAATAAACGGTATTTATACCTGCAAAATTATAACGCAAATTATATGCATTTATGAAGAGCTTACGATTAATTTTTTAGAAATGTATTGTAGCTTATTTAACTTGTTTAAACTTTATTTCATCATATATGAAACTTTAAAAAAGAAGAATATTTCTTCACAGTTAATAATTATTATTATTTTATGCTTCAGGAATGTAATTTATTTACAACAATGAAAAGAGCGTTCCTTCCAACCTCTAAGCATTTAATATTAAAAGTTTAAGTTTCAGTGTGTTGTATGTTTTTCTAGCTAGGAATAATAATATGCGTTGAAGAGAAATAAAATAACTTTACTCTTATTCTCCTAACTGAATGGAAAAAAGTCTCGAAGTTTAAGATCGCATTTTGCAAGTTCTAAATTAAATCTGTATTATTTTGTTTCTTTAAAAAATGTACGGCAGCAGGAAATATTTACTGGAAAATTTGCAACGTCTTGTTTAATAATATTAACACTTGTTAGGATTTTAAAATTTCTGAAGAAACTTTTCCTGGACAAGTAAAAAGACGTATTAAAGTAAATATTTTTAAAAGAGTAATTTTAGATTATTATAACCCTAGCTCCTTTAAACTAAAGTTTTATGGTGAGTATTTACCAAATAGTATGGTGAGTATCTACCAAATTAATTTTACTACGCATAAATCAAGTTTCACATCAATTACATAACTAAATACATAATTTGTTCAAGTACTTCACACACACACACACACACACACACACACACACACACACACACACACACACACACACACACACACACACACACACACACACACACACACACACACACACACACACACACACACACACACACACACACACACGCACGCACACATGCACACGCACGCACGCACACACACGTACACTGCAAAAAAAAGTCTGGTATACTGCCAGAAAAAAACTGTCAGCCAGGACACAAGTTTCTTTCAGTATATTTTACAGAAGTCTTCCGCATTTTTTCGCAAACTTCTGTAAAATAAATTGAGAATTTGTAAAATTTACGGAAGACTTCTGTAAATAAAACGAAAATAAACTGGCGTCCTTGCTGACATTTTTTTCCTGTAAATTTGACAGACTTTTTTTTCAGTGTACATACATGCACAATTTATGCTTAATTGAATTTTAACTTTCCTTTGGAAGTGTACGTGACATTCTAATACACAGCGCCCCGATTATTCGAGGAGGTCTGAGTTTCGCAAACTAGGATAACTGAAATCTCGGATAACACGGACAAAATCATTAATAAGAATATTTTTTTGTACACTAAAGCAGCGTTTATACCTTTCTCATTTATACGACTTTAACATTTATATGAAGTTTTCTTGAAGTCCCGATTTATTCCTATTCATTTTGATGCAAAAGTGCTTCATACAAAAAAAGGCATAATTTTCAAAATATTTTAACACATTTTGGGAATTTCAAAGGCGTAATTTTCAAAACATTTTAACACATTTTATCAAAGCAATTTATAATTTAACTATATAAGTTGTTATGTGATACATCCATGATAAATATTAATAACTAATTAAAACACATCTAAAATAGTATTGTAAGCTTGTAATCGTAGAATTCCTATTACTAAGAAATATAAATTTTATAGACGTTAAGAATGGAGTAAGTAAAATGCTCGTGAAAGTTTTTGTGAACATAAAGAAAAACGTTTGTAAGAGACAATAAAAATTATTTACAACTTGATATATATTTTATCAGCCTTCTCAAAAAATAGGTACGGTATTTATAGTTACAGTATTTCACAAAACAACTGACTTATTACTTAAATATTGATTATTATAAAAATATAATAAGCTACAAAGTTAAATAAAAAAGTGCAGAAATTTTACGATATCTATTAAAGTTTTCAGGCGATTAAATCTGAACAAATAGAAAATCTAAACTTTTGTATGTCCCCCGTACACAAAAATATTCTTAGTCAGTAAAATGTTTGAGAGAAATTAATGAGATGATGTGCAAAACTTGAGCATTTTATCGTAAAAGGTTTCGGATATGAAAATAAACATATGTTGCCTTAAACTACTTTTAAATGGCTCTCAAAGGAGAAAATCGAGTCATATTATCGCATTTTAGGGGTCATACACAAATCAAGAAATAAAACAATGAATCCTGAAATACATACCTTTGCTATTATTGGTACTTTGTTTACTCATATATCTGAGCCTTTTTATGATAAAATTTTGCATATCATCTAATTAATGTATGAAGCATAATTTACTAATTGGGAATTTTCTTGAACAGGGTCCCATAAAAATTTAAATCATATATTTTTTTAGATTTCTCCTGAAAATTTTAATCGATACCTTAAGATTACTTGTAACTTAAGGAAGATGCAACTTTTTAATATTTTGTGAATACATTGTGAATACATTGTTGTGAATACATTGTGAATTCTTCGTTAATATCCCACTGGACGCATTTAGAAGGTCAAACAAAGTACTGAAAATATTTAATATCTGACAAAAGACGAATAACTGATGATGTAATACTCTTAAGTAAACAACTGAGCAATTTTCATGTGTGCGTGTTTAGCATCATTTTATTACAATTAAACAACACTAAAGTGGGTATAGGTACTTCTGCTTTAGGATTCAATGATTCAACTTGACTTAAGTGCTTACAATGCATAAACATTTGTATATTTTACTTTAAATCTTAATTTGAATTTAAAACTAATATGCTTTCAACTTTATAAACTTTTAATAAAAGATAATTTAAGCGCATATTATTAGAATTAATTTTTACTATAGCCAAGTTTTCTGGCTTTCAATAATTAAATATTTGGTCATTTAATGCATGATAGTCAATAGAGTTATCTAAAAGTATACATATAAATTACTAAACCTGAACTAAACCGACCATTGCATCCCTAAGAAACTCAGGCAGTCATGAAAATTTCATGAAAACGCAACAAACCATGACAAGAAAGAAGCTAATCACCGTAAACAAAGTTCTTGAAATATTTAGATTCTTTATTCCTTACCATCTGCTCACGAATCTGCCAAGTGATCACGGGAATTAAATGAGATATTTAATTCAGAAATATACTACGCTTTCAGAATATTTAAATAAATTTTCTGGGACAAGATGTAAGTTTACTTGCTTGCACTTATGAGTAATAGGGAAAGAAATGATTAATTACTAAGACTTGTATCACCTCTTCCGTGTTTTCGTTCTATTTTGAATTTGAAAATTATGATTATTTTGATTAATGTTCTTTTAAAGTTATCTTCCATTTTTCTCTATTCTGTTTTAATATTTCGAGATGTAATAGTTATAGGTGGAATAGTTATTGAAAGCACTTACAACTGAAACTAAAAGCAGAACTTCGTGTATTTTGAAAAACAGACTTAAAATAAAGTGACTGTTGTTATCATCAGTCACTTTATACGAGGGACAATCTTAAATTTTTGAGATCCGGATAAACGGTACAAGTTAAACTTACCAAAATTTAGGACTGCTCAAAGTAATCCCCTGAAACATCAGTGCACTTTTGTTGGCGAATTTTCCAAAGTTTAAAAGCCTCAAGCCAGCCATTTCTTGGAATCGATGCAAAATATGCTTTCAGAGCCTCACCAATTTCATTTTCGAAGTGATAACGGCGATCAAGTAAATTTTTAGATTAAAGAATAGCTAAAGTTGCACATGGCAAGATCAGGGGAATAGGTTGGATGCTCTATCACTTTGATGTATTTTTGTTCAAGAAATTCTACTGCCACTCTTGCGGTATGAGAATATGCATTGTCATGATGAGGCATGAGTCCCCTTACATTAAATTCTTAGCATTTAAATTTTCTAGGAATAAATTTTCTATAAAAATATATTGTTCTGTTTGTACTGCTTTATTTTCATTTTGTTTTTTGTTACTATAAAGTCTGTGATGAATATGGAATGATCTGATACGTCGGCTTAGTAAAAAACTTAACATATCCGGGTTTTTTATGTAAGAGTTCGGCTTTTGTTTGTTAAGACCAACTCGTAACGGCTTGAAATATGACATTTTATTAAAAGCCAGTCAGTATTAAAAGATTTACAAATAAAATTAATTAAAATGAAGAAAAACCGAGAGTATGTACTTTAAATTTATCTAATTTTAATTTATAGAGAATATTTGAAAATAATCCATAATAGTTTCAATTTACGACACTTAAATAGTTTTTCATTTATTTATGATAGAACGTTTAAAAGTATAGATAAGAATATATCTTAAAAACACACATGATGCAAATTCTAAAAGCACTTCAATTATTATACCTTTAAAGAACGCTATTGGAATTTTAATAAAAATAAAGAAAATAGATGATACACATTTTTAACAAGATGACGTAAGGGTTTTTGCGTCTCTTTTTAACTTACCTCAAGCGTATAATTTTAATTTCGTGATCTAGAGTTGGATCCGCGTTTCCGAGAAATGTTATATCACGAGTAAGAAAATGATATCTAAAATACACAGATCGTCGGTTGGGTTGAAAGACTTTCATCACTCTTATGTAAAAGTTCACATGTAGAGCGCATTGACTACTCTGCACACCTGTAGTTAATGAGTCACCTTATGGGCCATCGCTGCAAGAAGGACTCGCTTCTTGCAGCGATGCCTATCGATGCTCTGCCTATAAATACTCTTTTAGCTAAAAAAGTATTTATAGGCAGAACAATAAAATGAGTAAAAGTGAATGTATAATATCTACATAGATATACAGGATGTAGCAAAAATGTGGTAATACGCTGTAATTCTTTTGACAGTTCGCACCTATCTATTACAGATAGGTGCGAAATGTAAATTGAAAGAAATGATCAAAATAAAGTAGGAAAAATGACTACATTAAGAAAAAGTTTCTCTCGTAAATTTAGGAAAAGTAAAACTTTTTAAAAATTTTGTATACAAAAAAAAAAAAAAATCCCAAATAGTAAAATGTGCTTCATACACCAATGAGGTGATGTACATGATTTCGGCCTTTCACCGTAAAACCTCTCAGAGATATGAAGATAAATATTTGCTGACATAAAGCACTTTTCAATGGCTCTCGAACGGGAAAGTAATCACTTGGATGATTGCGTTTCAGGGATCGTGCAGAAATCAGGAAAGAAAATTATTTCTTGCAATCTAGCATTGTTGGGGTCGTACACAAACTTAAAAAGGGCCACTTTTTGAAAATTAAAGAGAAATTTTTTCTTATTGTAGTCTTTTATCCCAACTTATTTAGAAATTTTTCAATTTACATTGCCTACTTATCTATAATAGATAAAGAATCAAAGCTTTTACCATTTTTTGGGGACATCCTATATATATATATATTATAAATAAAAAAATAAATAAATAAATAAATGTACATATATATATATATATATATACATATATACTACTTGACATTTGCCTAGGAAGAAATGATTTATGCAAAATTGCGTCTGAGACAGCTGACCAATAACAGTAAATTCAAAACCAGATGGCGTGGTAGACCAGGACTCGTTATTTGTATAAAAGACAGTGCATACAAGCTCATGATTCATACGAAAATTCATGCTGTTCGATTTTTGACGAAAATAGTGCTGGGTGTTATAAAAGTTTTTTTCTAAAATTCTGCTTGGTTCTTGCACTAATTAAGTGCAAAAATGTCAGCAAATGGACGATCGTGAAGGAGCAGCTGGAAGACTGGAAGCAGGTCAAAATGTCACCACTGTAGTTGCTGCAATGGGTGTGTCAAAGAGTGTTATCTCGGGATTAAAGAAGACCACTGAAAGTGGAAATGCTTTGAGGAAGCAGGTCGGAGGTCGTGGTAGGGAACACCACACCTTTAGAGGATGTAGCCCTCGTGGCAAAAGGAGCAGAAATTACACTCCTGGCCAGATAGCTGCAAACCTTTGCAACCGCTACCGGTACGGATGTTTCAGCAAGAGCCATCTCCGGCGATAAATCAAGTTGGTTTGTATGCATGGAAGCCGGTCCGTTGCATCCCACTTTTCAACCACGCCATCGTCGAGATTACGCTGGTGTAAGGAAGATGTTGGTTGGGATCACCAAAATTGATCTAGAGTAATGGTCTCCGACGAATCTCGTTTCTGTGCGACAAGTGGTTATGGCCACCAATTACTGTGGAGAGAGCGTGGAACACGTTATGCACAACAGTTTGCTTGTGAACGTGGTCGGTACGGCCCAGGCATGATGTGTGAGCAGGCATCATGCACAATAGCAGAACACCGTTTCACATCTTTGAGCGAGAAAGCGTTACATCGCAACGGTACTGCAGAGAGATTATTATAGATCATGTTCCTCTTTTTAGGGGTGCTGTAGGTCCAGACTTTTTGTTTATGGACGATAATGAGCGGCCACACAGGAGCGTTGAGGTATCAGACACACTGCAAAGGGAAAATATTCTCCGTATGCAATGGTCTGCTTTCTCTCCCGACCTAAATCCCATTGAACATGCTCTTGGCAGACTTGCTGCACAAAGAACCATCCCTCCCCGAACCGTGCAAGAGCTCAAAACCGACTTGAGAGAGGAGTGAGACAATATCTCCAAAGGACTCCTCGATAGTTTAGTGAAGAGCATGGAGCACAGATGCAAAATGTGCATTAGTGTCCGTGGTCAACACTCATCTCACTAAGGTACTCATGTCTGCATCATTCGGACTTAAATATAAATTTTTGGGGGCTGTTTGGAAATCATACCAGGAGCATCTGTTTTATTTTAAGTTTTATTTCTTCGATGTGGCGATATCTGTACCATTTTGCACTATAATAAACGCACATCGTCCCTACTAAATATGTACTTAGTTTCATTTCTTCAATCATTCTCTATTCTTAATTCTTCCGAAAAACGAAACTGTTCCTTAGCAATTGTCAAGCAGTGTATATATATACTATATATATACATCCCCCCCCACAAAAGAATATGGATTTATGCTAGAAGATTTTCTGATACTTGATGAAAAAGACAATTTTGAGCAATTTTACCTAGGTAATATGACATATTTTTTAAGTGAGAAATTAATTAACAGGATCTACTAGCGTTTTTTACAAAGTTTTTTATTTACTTTATCTTTTACCACCAGTAATTTGAGTGTTTTTTACCGTTACTAAAATGCAGGGTTAGAATAAAAGGTTTATTCATTTTCAAAAAGCTTTACCTTCAAAAGAATCACACCTAAAAGCGTGAGTGACGTGCGAATTTGAACACTAATTTTTCTGCATGCTCCACAGATGTTTAAACGCCACGCTTGCTTCTCATGAGAATGGATTAGGCTAAATATGTACCCATTCCAAGCATTTTGTACCGCCTTTTCTATGAGCATGACCGTAATATTGACCCACTCTCTGACCTCTCCTAATGCTTATCGGATGTGGAGGTACATAAACTAGATCATACCAAAGGAACAATTCAGATGGCTTTGCATCAGATCTCCTGGATAACCAACGGAAAAAGGGAGGTAATTTGCAAGAACAAGTTCAATTCTTCACACAGTTCAGCTTGGTGAGTTTGTGGTCATTTTCGTCCATCATTCATATTTGTTCATATGTTACTCATACAAAGCCTGAAAACAGAGGAATGTTTTATCGTAATCTTGTGTAACATTTTAAACTAACATATGGATTTTAAAAAAGTCATCTTAATACTAAAAATTTCGTATAACTGCTTGCAAAGATTGAGAGTTGGAAATTTATTCCCGAAACAAGCAAAAATACATTTTAATTCTGGCAAAATAAATAAGCTTAGTTAAATTCCTTCAAGAGCGCGAAAATTCCTGACCCAAATATACTTAGCTAAAAGAATAGAAATTCCGCAAAGTAAAAATTCTTTATTTCCATAAATAATTTTTAGTCTCCAGATAAAAGCTTTAAAATGCTCAGAAAGTATTCGCAAAAAGTATGAGATTCCGAGAACTTTAAATTAAATGCACATTTTATTCTTTAGTTTCTTTTTTAAAGGAAACCTTATCCAATTTATAATTCCGTGTGAGGGAGTGAGTTTATTGTTGCGTTTAAGAACGAGTGAATACTTAAAAATGCCTTATTTTGCTTTATGCTAAATCCACACAACTCTCTTTGCCTTTAAAGGAAAAAAAAGTTTAAGAATTCTCTTTGTGGCGAATATTTATTCTTTTTCAGCAATTTTATCATTCCTTAATTTATGATAGAAGTAGAGAACTTATCTTTGTGAAATCTACCAAAATTCGTGAATGCATAAATCATGGAAGATGAAGGTTTTATTCGCACCATTATGTGTTATTAAATTGAAGCCTATTAATCCCCATATTCATGCTGATTATAAGAATAATTATTATATTTTTTTATACCTAGAAATGAACTTACAACTAGCTGATGAGTGCGAATAAGATGAGATAATCCACAGTCGAATTAAGTTAATAATAAACATTAAAAGTAACATTAGGAGTGAATGAACAATGAAATAAATGCCTATATGAATTCCAACATCTTTCAAATTATGAGATTCTCATTCAAAAGATACTAAATTGATTGAGCTGAATATCTTTATTTCAAACAATTAAACACACTCATTGTGAAAGCGAATCCTATGTTCGATTTTGGAGACAAAAATGTTCTTTCTTCTTCAAAAAGGGGATATTAACAATCCATTAGAAATATTTGCTTCCTTACAATTCAATGAGTTGGTGAATGTTTTGCATAAAAAAAGAGATCTTTTCAGTCGTCAGATATGTGCGTGGAGTTTATAATTTCTTAAATCTGTAGTGCATAAACTTACTTAAATTAAAAGATTTCAACAACAATGCTATGACTCCATTTTGCAGTCATATTTATTTTATAAACAGGATGTTGCATAAGATCGTTGATAAACTGAACACCCTGATCTATCATATCATAACAAACAAGATTTACATAGGAACTTGTGTCTGGAAATAAAACGGAGACCGTTAGAAGGCGATGTTCACAGGCAGAGTTAGGCAAAAACTAACATTCATCTAACAACTAACAACTAGAACTAATTCAGTTCGTTGACAACTAAAAATAATCGTTGTTAGTTGTAAGGTTCACCTAACACTGCTAAACTAGAATAGTTTTAGTTGAACAGAAACTTAAAACTTATTTAGTTAAGCCAAGTTAGTGAAACCGTCAACTAACAACTATTAGTTTTAGTTCTAAGGTTCAACTAACTCTGCTAAAATAAATTTGTTTTAGTTGAACAGAAAACTACAATTAATTTAGTTGAGCCGAGTTAGTTGGATCTTCGACTAACAACAACCAGTTTTAGTTGCAGTTTTCGAATAACAACTAACAACTAACTGTAATCTACATATATTTAGGAGCAGAGTTGCGCATCATTACGTAAAATATTATCTGACGAGCTTTGTTAAAACTGTAGTATTCAATTAGAGAATTAGTGAATTGTGCTGTGCTGTGCTACGCAGAATGTTCAATGACCTAGTGGAAGCAATAAAATTTTAAGATTCATTCGCACATCTGGAATAGTTTCTCAAACTTTCCACACACCCATCAGCTCTCGTCCCATTCAGAAAAGGAAGAACTTCCGAATTCACAACAATGTATATTTAATGTTTAAAATATTTTTGAAATATTTATATAAATTAAACTTTTGTCTGTGCATTACTTGAAATCCAAACATTTTGCGATTTCTATCCGTTCCAAGCATACAGGAACCCAGTACGACCTTAAAAAAAACTTAGCCGTTCTGCTATTCTATAATTTGGTGACATGATTTTTTTTTAATGAAGAAGTTTAAATTATGCTATACGCATTCCTTATAAATTTTTTCCAATAAAACAATCGTTTCGTGTCAAATTTGGCGATGTATTTGTGATAAATTCGGCGAGATTCTGAAAATAATCTTAAAAAATTGCATCATTATGATAAACAGAAGTGTTTATAACTGACTTATATACTGATGCAATTTGAAAGACGCTGTAAACGAAATTTAAATGATATTTTCATCCTTTAAATGAAGAGTAAGCTGTATTAAATGTATATTACACTAACTCCCGTAAGAACACGCAAAGTGAAGCAAGCAGCATCCGGCTTGGCCAGTGCTTGGGAAGATGGACTCCTCTCTCGTCTAGACGGCTGTGGGACCGTGTACGCTAATAGGAGGGGGTTCACGTTAAATACGTCTTGGCTCCAATGTCCCCCATGTTCATATGGTACTTCTGGGGGTGCCGATTTCAGATGGTTGGTCCCTCAACTGGAATTTATACCAAATTAGAGACCAACAGGCAGAAGTAAGTCCAAACTCCTCGGGGGCAATGACACTTATTTCCATGGATAGTGCAATCATCTATCCATGGACATAGCTACAACAACAAAATTATACAAAATTATATTGTGTTGTGCTTGAAATGGATGGCTACGGCTAAACTGCTACAGACGTAATGCATTGTAATGCTTTTGAGTGCTCTTGCGGAAGAACTATAAATGATATAGACACTATTTTCGATAGAGAGATTTATCTTGTCATCCTTAATAGCATGTATCAATTTTGTATCATTTATAAATAGCCAAATATCTACAAAATATACTTTAAAGAATGACTGCCCATAGAGCGCAATATACTGGAAATCTTTTGAGTGCTACGGTAGAAGAACTATAAATGCTAAATACACAAATTTTCAATAGAGTACATGGTACTTCACATAGAAATAACATGTACAAATTTCGGAGAAATCGATGAATATTTACGGCGGTTCGAGCACGCATCGACAGATGGACAGACAAACAAACTGAAATCATAAGCACTTTTAAACATTATTGGAAAGTGTAAAAAAAGCGACAGGGTGTTTCCGCTACTGCATTGTTTCATGATTTTTGTGCCCACACTAACAGGACGGGACCTGGTATGGTTGCCGGCTACACCTTGCGACAGACCTTAGGCTTAAGGAAGTATTGTGCGCGTCGTATACAGGCTTTCGCCGTATGTACACAATTTACTCCGACCGAGCCTCCGATCGGCAACGTCGAACTCATACAGAGTTCAAAGCACAACACTCGATGAAAACAAGTAAATGTACATGCGCGGTACTTCGATCTCAGATCCATTGTCGCAGATACCGTGTAATCTTGCCATGCCGATCATGATTTATTGTGACAATGGGTAACTTGTGGAGGTTACAGCAGCCGATCGCTCCCTCCCTCCTCATTCCTACCGAACAGTGGCTGACATGACGGTCACGCCACTATCTCGGCACAAGACATCCTACTTAAGTACTAGCTAAACTATCCATTATTGTGGCAACAATACTGGAAAACAATGCTTAATATGTGGTGCTCCTCATCCACCTGGTCCTGCGGATTCGCCTAGTCCTTCGGAGTGTGTGGTACTCCTCATCCACCTGGTCCTTCGGATTCGCCTAGGCCTTCGGAAACGTGCTAGCGATCACTAACTTGCGACTGAATGCGAAGCGGTGGCGCTCGCAGATATTGCAGATACCCAATTATGCAAAACTTCCGCCCTGCGCAAGCTGCTATAAAAGTCGCGGCAAGTCTGAGCTCGTGGCAGTTCGATCTCTCTGGTGGTGGTGTTAACAAGCAGCCTTCCCTGCCAGGATCTGGTGTGGCTCTTTCGGAGTCCTGTCAGATGTCATGGATCCCTCGACGTCGCTGTGGTAACAAGTCTGCTTTCCTCGCCTTCCAGCTTGAGGCCGTGGAGCCATCGTCTTCGCTGTGGATTTTGATCGACCGCTTCTTCCTGCGTCCAGCCTCACGCCATCGATTTGGTATTGCTCGCCGCTTAAAATACCACACAAAATCACCTGTACTTCTCGTGTTATCCATTAGAACTTATTGTTTTGTTTCGTTCTGTTATTTGTTAAGTTAGTTTCAAGTTCATCAAGTTTGCTGCTTAATAAAGCTGGATTTCGACGAAACCTGTGTATTCTTTTAAGACTGAATAACCTTCGAATCTGGAGTCAAAGAAAAGGGTTTATTAATTCCCTTCATTGGTGACCTTGGAGAACTTTGAACATCTTCAGTGCTTCCAGTTGAATGGTGACTGTCTTTCAAGTGCGCTTCAGTACAAGTGTGTGTTTTTCACAAGGCGGCTGTTCGAAAAATTGCTAACCAAGTTCACCTGTCCTCTCGTCGGATGTCCCTAGGACCTGCTCGGTAAGAAAACTAACTTTTCCCCTTTTGACGTTTTGCTAGGCTGTTGTTTAGAGTAAAAATGAATACTGGTGACGAATCATCAGTTGAGGTGGCTAGAGTAGCCTTTCGTGGCCCACCTTTTTGGGAAAAAGACCCAGCATTATGGTTCCTACAAGTCTAATCCCAGTTTGCTATTTCAGGAATAACTGTGGACTTAACGAAGTTTCATGCAATAGTCTCTGCCTTGGAAGGCCAGTGTTTTGGGGTACGTTAGGGATATCGTTTCAACCCCCCCCCCCCCGACAAATATGCTTTTAAGTCTTAGATATGCTAATAAGATAGAATTTTGTCGCAATACTCGCAATTGGAAACCGCGCGGCTAAAACAACTCCTGCAGGATTGTCACATAGGTGATTTGAGACCATCTCAACTCCTCCTGCAAATGAGGAATTTGGCTGACAGAAAGGTCTCCGATGACCTGTTAAAACCACTCTGGCTGCAACGATTACCGCTACTAAGCCAGCAAATTTTGTCCACATGTAAGGACAAACTCGGTGACTTGGCAGAGATAGCGGATAAAATCCATGAGGTTTCTGGTTGATCGGAGATAGCAGGCACTACCACAACTCCTGTCAAGTCAGACGAGGGTGGGATCGAATCACTGCGTAAAGAACTTCGTGAGCTCAAAAACGAAGTTCGGAGGCTTTCCCGTAGGGTCAGTGACGGCACACCCAGTAGACGCGATCGACGCTCAAAGTCTCGCGAGAAAAAGCAAAGCGGGTTGTGCTGGTATCACCGGCGTTTTAGCAACAAAGCTCAAAAGTGCGTTCAGCCATGCAAGTTTTCGGGAAACGAAGGGAATCATTCGTAATGGCGGCTACGAATGATCACGCACACGCAGACCGTCTCTCTGTGTCGGATCGACAGAACGGTATTCAGTTCCTTGTAGACACGGGCGCCTCGGTCAGCTGTCTTCCGGCGCATATTTGCAAGCCAGCGAAAAAAGGGCAATTTCAGTTTGACTGCCGCTAACGGTAGCGCAATTCCTACCTACGGTGTCCAACAACTGACTGTCGATTTAGGCTTGCGCCGACTTTTTCCGTTTGTCGTGGCCGGCGTATCTCATGCCATCTTGG
The DNA here is from genome assembly GCA_038373885.1 of Cheiracanthium punctorium. Classification (NCBI taxonomy): domain Eukaryota; kingdom Metazoa; phylum Arthropoda; class Arachnida; order Araneae; family Cheiracanthiidae; genus Cheiracanthium; species Cheiracanthium punctorium. Next base: position 337,672 of record JAWZYV010020167.1, on the reverse strand, counting down.
GAATTGATTTCCTAACCAAATATGGTTTAGTCATAGACATAAAATATCGTTCCCTAAAAGATAGTGTCACTGCAATTCAGGTACGAGGAAATGTTCCGAATCGTCGAAAAGCGTTTGCGACACCTGTAGCCATAAGTTCTCCTTTTCATGCATTACTGTTGAGATACCCAGAGTTGTTTAAAACTTCGAGCCCTCCAGTGTTGCGAAAGGATGGGGTATTTCACTGCATTGACACACATGGACAACCCATACATTCAAAAGTACGGCTATTAAGCCCGAAAAAATTGAAAGTTTTGAAACAGGAATTTGATGCCCTCCTTAAAGCTTGCATCATCGCCCCCTCCAAAAGTCAATGGAGTAGTCCCGTGCACTTTGTGCCTAAGAAAAATAACGCTTGGCGTATTTGTGGCGATTACCGCCGCCTGAACGCTATTACATTACCAGACAGATACCCTGTCCCACATATACATGACTTTTCTCACCATTTACATGGGAAAACAATATTTTCCAAGATAGATTTGATCAAGGCCTATCACCAGATCCCAGTAAATCCCGATGATATTCCTAAGACAGCGGTCATAACTCCCTTAGGCCTCTTTGAATACAAATTTATGTGTTTTGGTCTACGAAATGCAGCGCAAACTTTCCAACGCCACATTGACATTATTCGTGGGCTGGATGGCTGTTATGCTTATCTTGACGACATTTTGGTCGCATCAACTAATGAAAACTCACATGGGCAGGATTTATCCCGTTTGTTTGAACGGCTCAGTGACCACCAGATCAGAATCAACGTCGATAAGTGTATTTTCGGTCAGCGCGAGTTAGACTACCTCGGATTCAGAATCTCTGCCAATGGCTTGAATCCGCTGCCAGAAAAGGTAACAGCTATTGTCGATTTTCCGAGACTAGAAACAGTGGCGCAATTACGCCGTTTCTTGGCCATACTTAATTTCTATCATAGGTTCATAAAGCATGCATCTTCCATTCAAGCACCTTTGTCAGATTTAGTTCGCAATAAAAAACCAAAGGATAAAAGTCTTATCGTTTGGAACGAGACCACGATAAAAGCGTTCATTGCCTGTAAAGAGTCGCTCGCACAGGCGACGTTGTTAGCTTTTTGCAACCCTGACGCGGAGTTATCCTTGAGTTGCGATGCGTCCGACATCGGGATTGGTGCCGTTTTGCAACAAAGTACTAGTGACGGTATTCAACCTCTCTCCTTTTTTTCGAGGAAGTTGAATGATGCCGAAAAAATGTATAGTACATATGACAGAGAGCTTTTGGCAATCTACTCTGCCATTCGCCACTTCCGACACATGGTAGAGGGTAGGCCATTCACAGTTCTTACAGACCACAAACCACTCACATTTGCGTTCGTGCAATCTCTGGATCGAGATTCGCCCAGGCAGCAACATCTTGAATATATGAGCCAGTTTACTACTGATATAAAACATGTCAAAGGAGAAGGCAATGTGGTCGCAGATACGTTGTCGCGGATTGCCTCTATCAGCACCAATGGTATTGATTTTAAGGCCATTGCCCTAGGTCAGAAAGATGACGCGGAATTAAAACACTTGTCAAACACCTCTACGGGATTGGAGTTGAAACTTTTTCCACTCGAGGAAGGCTGTGAGCTTTTTTGTGAAACTTCACAAGGTAAAATCCGGCCATACATTCCAAAACAATTCCGGAAACAAGTATTTTACTGCCTCCATTCCTTGTCCCACCCTGGGTATAAAGCTACTGTTAAATTAGCCAAGGAGCGCTTTGTCTGGCCTCACATGGCCAAAGACATTGCTGAGTGGTGCAGGACATGTATCCCCTGTCAACAATCTAAAGTCGGTAGACATAAGAAATCTCCATTAGGCAGCTTTTCTACACCTGATAGTAGATTTTCGCATGTACATCTGGATGTCGTTGGACCTTTACCACCTTGTCGTGACTTCCGATACCTTCTCCCGTGTGTCGATCGTTACACTCGCTGGATAGAAGCCATAAAAGATCAGCTAGCCAGTACTGTTGCTGATGCATTTTGCAGGTTTGGGTTGCTCGGTTCGGCGTCCCAGATTATTACCACCGACCAAGGTAAGAATTTTGACGGACACTTGATCCAGGAATTTTCTAGATTGCTAGGTGCGTACAAAAATCGTACCGCTGCGTATAACCCAAAATGTAACGGCATGATAGAACGCGTTCACCGCCCACTTAAGACAGCGCTGATGGCCTATCGTTCAGTTGACTGGGTCGGAATTTTGCCCTTGGTTCTTTTAGGGTTGCGTACCAGTCTCAAAGCAGACTTTGGTACTTCCTCTTCCGAGCTGGTCTATGGGACATCGCTGAGGTTACCTGGAGAATTTTTTCGAGATGTGTCCGAGAAGAAACTCCCTCAACAAGATTTCTTGCTCCACCTTCGTGAGCATATGCAAAGTCTGCGTCCTGTACCGGCCAGTCGACACACAAATAGAGAAGTTTTCATCCATCCTGAGCTGCATGAGACTTCTCATGTCTTCGTACGTGTGGATCATATCCGACGTCCCCTGCAACAGCCATACGACGGACCCTACGAGGTAGAATCCAGGCATGATAAGCTTTTTTACTATTCGAATGAATGGCAAACTTCGGAACGTTACGATAGACCGACTGAAACCAGCATTTATGTGTCGGGCCGAGGACGCTTCAACTCAAGGTGCGGAGCCAATGAATCCAGTAATTACGCGCTCTGGCCGTACTTCCAGACCTGTTGTTCGTTTCCAGTGTTAACACACCGAAAATTCCGGGGGGAGTGCGTGGTGCTCCTCATCCACCTGGTCCTGCGGATTCGCCTAGTCCTTCGGAGTGTGTGGTACTCCTCATCCACCTGGTCCTTCGGATTCGCCTAGGCCTTCGGAAACGTGCTAGCGATCACTAACTTGCGACTGAATGCGAAGCGGTGGCGCTCGCAGATATTGCAGATACGCAATTATGCAAAACTTCCGCCCTGCGCAAGCTGCTATAAAAGTCGCGGCAAGTCTGAGCTCGTGGCAGTTCGATCTCTCTTGTGGTGGTGTTAACAAGCAGCCTTCCCTGCCAGGATCTGGTGTGGCTGTTTCGGAGTCCTATCAGATGTCATGGATCCCTCGACGTCGCTGTGGTAACGAGTCTGCTTTCCTCGCCTTCCAGCTTGAGGCCGTGGAGCCATCGTCTTCGCTGTGGATTCTGATCGACCGCTTCTTCCTGCGTCCAGCCTCACGCCATCGATTTGGTATTGCTCGCCGCTTAAAATACCACAACATCACCTGTACTTCTCGTGTTATCCGTTAGAACTTATTGTTTTGTTTCGTTCTGTTATTTGTTAAGTTAGTTTCAAGTTCATCAAGTTTGCTGCTTAATAAAGCTGGATTTCGACGAAACCTGTGTATTCTTTTAAGACTGAATAACCTTCGAATCTGGAGTCAAAGAAAAGGGTTATAATTCCCTTCAAATATCTGGTCCTAATTGCATACTGTTCAGTGAGCTTTGTATTGAGTATTGTTCCAGTCCTTTACTTTCTTCGGTGACGGACCTTCTACCTACGAGGGTTTGCGCACCAGTCACTGATGAACGCTATGCGATCAGTTCGAATCCCGTCATACCATTGATGTTTATCCAAATACCGAGATGCAAAATTGTAATTTTAAATAGCGATCATGTTGTTCTTAGAAACAGTTTAGATGAAGGCCTAAGAAAGATCCACAGACCTCGATAAACTCCCTCTCTTAGTACCTCCATAACGATCCTTTCCTTGCAATTTTTAGGTTATCGCTCCGTTTTCGAAATTAACTTTTTGAAATAATCAAGTGATTTAACTCAACTTAGTAGGATTTCTTCTACGGCAGTCTAAAACGTGACATCGCAACCCTGGCTGCACAACAGTGTTGCATTGACATGTGTTAACGTACAGAGAATATTACTGAACGTTCTCTGAACATTAAGAGATGTTCAATGCATTAGCCTGGGAAATTAGATGCGTGTGATGAAATTGCATATGATCGCTTGCATAGAATGTAACCTTTAGCACATATGCTGATACGAGAGCTGCCCTTGACTTGAACATAGAAGTTATAGCGACTTAGAACAGAATGGGATATGTAAATTTCGTACAGAGGTCACGTGAATTTTGCGTACCCAGTGGGTGGTTCCAGAGTGTCCCTTTCGCCTGTCAAGAGCTGTCACGGAGTAACTGTTATTTATCATTTGAAATTTGAAGCCACAGCTACCAACTTGGTCGGCAGAACTAACCTTCAAGCCTTTCACGGAAGCTGTGGAGTTTATTTAAAAAAATAAACCAAGACAAAAAAAGGAAAAGAAAAAAAAAGAAAACGTATTTATAGCTTTCAGGACAACGCGGGCAGCTTGTGTCCCACGCAGGGGAGCTGTCGTATAGTGGTCCGTCTCAACCAGAACTGCTATTGTTCAGGAGTCTTACTACTTGCGATTTGCTCTGTTCATGGCTCCGACAGAGTTCATTTTGTTGAAAAGTGGTGGAATAAGTTGGCGATTAGCAGAGATTGGAGAGGTCGAGGAGAAGACTGAAAATGGATCTCATTTTTTGCCTTGCGCTCTTGCTTCTCATGATGCTCACAGTCCATACCTGCATGTGTTGTTGTGTTGGTTGCTTCAGGTGGTAGTTTTGAGTTAGGGGGCAAGAGAAGAGGTAGTGGGCACTGCTACCCGTCACTCCGCAAGGGCATTGGCCCGTTGGATGCCGGTTGAATTTTTCTAGATATGCAGGGAATGGACCGTGGTTGGTAAGGAAGGCGCTTGCTGAAGCGTCCAGATTAAAATTATGCGTACCTGGCTTTGGTAATAGGTTAAATGTATGGCGTCCTTTGGTGGTCGTCTGCCATACTTAGCCATTCTTCTCGTCTTGCTGAGGTTATCGTGCTTTTCAGATGGGATGCTGGTGCTGGTATGAGTATGGGCGAAACAGAGGCTTCCGCAGCCTGCTTGGCATATTTATCAGCTTTCTCATTTCCCTGTATATTAATGTGGGCTCTTACATGTTGAAGCTCCGTTTGTTTGCTGTTCTGTAGGTGTTGCTTAATCTTTAGGACTAAAGGATCACGAGTTCTGTGAGTTGACATCGCCTGCAGGCTGCTTTGGCTGTCACTGTATATTACTACTCTCCTATCTTTCCAGGTACTTGAGATCCATTTCAGTGCCTCTAGAATGGCTATTAATTCGGCCTGGTAAACACTATTGAACTTAGATAGGGAGGTACACCATATGTGCATCACGCTATCTCCGTCATATGCTACAAAGGCAGAGCCTGGTCCTAGGTCTGTCTTGGAGCCGTCAGTGAAGATTGAATTACCTTCCGCCAGCACTGCTTCCCTAGTTGCTGTTCTGAACTTATGCGGGTCTACCTCCTCCGCTGGATGGAGAAGCCACCTAGGGGAAAACTTCTGATGTTCCGTAAGATGATTTGGAATATGGGGGGGGGGGGAGGTACTGAGCATCCCAGCCGTAGCTGCTGAGCCTGGTAAGCTTCGTACTGGATCCCTATATCAAGAGGAATTTTGTCTGATATTGCACATAGCGCAGCTGTTGATGCCGTTCTATATGCCCTCGTGAGGCGCAGTAGCGGAATCCTTTGTGCTGAGTTGAGTTTCTGGCGTGCATCTTTCTTCAAGGAGTGACCCCAAACTCCTGCGTATTTTGCTTGGCTCAGTGCTACAGTTGTGTACCAGGTCTGAAGTAGGATGGTTGTAGGGGGGTTGAAGCCCCCCAGAACTTTTATGCTACTCTGGCTTGCCTATTATTTGCCTTTGTGAATTTTTTTCTTAGGCTCTGTATGTGAGGAATCCACGTAAGATTACGGTCTATTAGTCCCAGGAGCTTTAATTGTTGGACGTGCTTCGCACTTTTCCCAGCTATGCGTATTACTGGATTCCTTTGGAGCCGTTTTGGTTTGGCGAACGTTATGGCCCGAGTCTTTTGCACCGAGAGTTCTAGGGTCAACTCCGAAAGGGCTGCCGAAAAGCGGTTTAGAAGTATTGCTGCACGTTCCTCAATATCTTGCCTTCTCGGACCGCTGAAGAGAAATGAGACATCGTCAGCGAACGCAAAAAGCTCTGTTTCCGGAGGAAGAGGCAGCCTGAGGAGCTCGTCTAACAGATTCGGTAATGCTTTCTTTGGGTAAAATCATACAAGACGGTGCCCCCTTATGTAAACACGGCGATAGCTGCTGGAGCTTGGCGGTCGCCAAGCACGAGTGCTACAGACCTTGACGCCAAGCTCCAACGGCTATCGCCGTCGTGTATCGAATAAACACTAGTATGTACCACTAAAATTTTTACAAAGAAACACCAATTCTAAGTAAAGGGCACTATATAAAACAATCCAATCCACAACAAAACATTAAAAAAAGTAGATTAAACAAGCACTTACCACACTTTACCCATCTCATTTTTTTCGTGAAGGACCGGGAACATCCATTACAACGACGAAATTCCCCGAGACGAAATAACGACGAAATTCCCCGAGACGCTCACTAACTTACGATAAAGAATCCGTAAAACGAAATCAAAACCACAAGGAAAATAATACGCAAACCACAAGGAAATAGAACACGAACCACTCTATCAGAATCAAATAAGTACCAAACTTCAATCTTCATGCAATTAGCACTAAATGAAAATTCCATTCTTCAAATACAACGCGTTTAATTATCAATATTGCCACTCAATTTCTGAAAAAAAATACCTGACTTTTCCAGACCAACATGCGATAAAAAAATCCAGACTATTTTTAAGTTTATGACGTCAACTTCATATGTGTTCTCGATGGGCGCCCTCGAAAATATGCTAGCGCTGGCCCCTTTTGCGAGACCCCAAAAAATTTCATATGTGTTCTCGATTCGGTAATGCTTTCTCTGGGTAAAATCATACAAGACGGTGAATACAAGACGACCCCCTTATGTAAACACGGCGATAGCTGCTGGAGCTTGGCGGTCGCCAAGCACGAGCGCTACAGACCTTGGCGCCAAGCTCCAAAGGCTATCGCCGTCGTGTGACGAATAAACACTAGTATATACCACTATGTATATACCACGAAAATATGCTAACGCTGGCCCCTTTGCGAGACCAAAAAAACATCAGTGGATCCGGCCATCGCTTCAGTGGCCCCCCCTCAAAAATATGCTAACGCTGGCCCCTTTCCGAGACACAAAAAAACATCAGTGGGGCCGGCCATCGCTAGCTTCAGGGGGCCCCCTCGACAATATGCTAACGCTGGCCCCTCGCGAGACCCCAAAAAACATCAGTGGGTCCGGCCATCGCTTCAGGGGGCCCCCTCGAAAATATGCTAACGCTGGCCCCTTTGCGAGAATAAAAAATGCATCAGCGGGTCCGGCCATCGCTATAGGGGGCCCCCCTCGAAAATATGCTAATGCTGGCCCCTTCGCCAGACCTCAAAAAATCATCAGTGGTCAGGCCGTCGCTTCAGGAGCCCCCTCGAAAATATGCTAACGCTGGCCCGTTCGCGAGTTATAAAAAAACATCAGTTGATCCGGTCATCGCTTCAGGGGCCCCCTCGAAAATATGCTGACGCTGGCGCCTCGCGAGACCCCAAAAAAACATCAGTGGGTCCAGCCATCGCTTCAGGGGGCCCCCTCGAAAATATGCTAACGCTGGTCCCTTCGCGAGACCAAAAAAACATCAGTGGGTCAGGCCATCGCTTCAGGGGGCCCCCTCGAAAATAGGCTAACGCTGGAGCCTTCGCGAGACGAGAAAAAGCATCAGTGGGTCCAGCCATCCCTTCAGGGGGCCCCCTCGAAAATATGCTAACGCTGGCCCCTTCGCGAGACCCCCAAAAAACATCAGTGGGTCCGGCCGTCGCTTCAGGGGGCCCCCTCAAAAATAGGCTAACGCTGGTCCCTTTGCGAGAATAAAAAATGCATCAGTGGGTCCGGCCATCGCTATAGGGGGCGCTTCGAAAATATGCTAACGCTGGCCCCTTTGTGAGACAAGTTGAAGCAAATTAGAATAGTTAGAACACGAAAAAACGAAAAATAACAATAACGCATGTGCACAAGTGCAAATTAACAGCTTAGTGACGTCAAATTGAGCAAGCGAATTCGTTACATTCATCTGCTTACGTCACGCAGTAGCTAGAATAAAAAATAGCTATTACGAATGCGTGAAAGTGCAAGAAATTTCGGATCTTTCAACAGTTTTAAAATATCCATTCTACAATATTTGACGCATTATCATGCCTCCCAAAAAAACGTCGCCAAGCTCTTCACATTTCTTTATGGTTGCCAGCCAAAACTACCATCGTCAGGGTACTTTTCTCCAGCTGAACATCGTCCACGATGGCGCCAGAACCAAGGGGCACCGGATACGGAACATAGACCTTTCTTTGTTTAGCACATGTGTTTAATAAGCCTTACTAAAAAAAAAAAAAAAACCTTTATCTTATCTCGTAGGGGGAAAAATATTTTTCATAGTGGCTTCGAGTACCACCACTCAGCTAACACGAAGAGGGCTTTGTGCCAATAAACGCAATCCCATCTCCCGGTTAACCCAGCCATACAACCCAGCTGGCCCCTTTCAACCTCTAACTTCTCATCGGGTGAGATCAATGCATCAAGTGAGTACCTACCTTTGAACTAGAGCAAACAAAATTCCCCTTTACTCTTACTGTACTACATTTTCAGCGGAACCCGTGCACAGGCCTTTAAAGCAGATCGTTCATAAGTTTTGTTTGTCTTTGCTATATTCTTAAAATACTGAAAGTGGAGAGATTTCTCCCCCTTCTCTCCCAGTATTTTATGAATATAGTCAAGGATACAGTATAGAAATAACAGCCATTGGTAAAGGAACACGAACATACAGCTCCGTGCTCTCAATAGCAAAAAACTGATAAGTGTTCTTCATCTGTCTCCCTCATTAGTCATAGGTTGTTATTCTTCAATTACAACTAAATTAATAGTTTTTAGTAGTATGGTTCAACTAACTGTGCTCAACTAAATTAGTTTTAGTTGAACAGAAAACTAGCTAACTTAGTTGAACCTTCATCTAAGTTGGAGACTAGTTGAAGGTTCTATATACTGTTTCTGAAGGTTCTATGTACTAAGTTAGTTTTAGTTGTAAGGTCCAACTAACTTTGCTCAAATAAATTAGTTTTAGTTGAACAGAAAACTAAAACTATTTTAGTTGAGCTAAGTTAATGGTACCTTCAACTATCAACTACTTTATTTGAACATTTAGCTGAGTTCAATTAAAACTAAGTTTTTAGTTGAATGTTTAGTTCAACTAATATTTTAATTAATGATGCCAGACTCTATTCACAGGCGTGTGGAAGTGTTAAAACTCAAGTTCCTTCCACCACCCGCATCAGTTGGTTAGGTCCTTCGCTCTGCTGTGTATAGATCTTGGAATTAGTTTTTCGCCACTTGCTTGCTTGATTGCTCAAGAATGGTGATAAATTGTTTTCTCTATCTAGTTCATAGCCAAGAATTTAAAATAAATTGCTCTCCCTGTGAAATATTCTTGAAGTTTATATCCTGACGTGTCAAAAGGAAGCGTGATCATGCCAGCCTAGGACGTTGCCGGAGATGGATGAATTCGCATACTAATTCAAAACTGGACGATATGCATTACATGCATGTTTGTACATGAATCTTATTTCTCATGGTATGATAGACTACAATGTTAGGTTTGGAAACGACTTTTTCAGACATCCTGTATGTTCTCATAAATTGAAACTAATAATATTTCAAAAATCCCCATCTCCGAAAAAAAAAGAAAACTTAATCTTTCTGAAGGTTTTTTTCGGAATATAAATTAAACTCTGTGGAAACAATTTATATTCTTCGCTTTTCCGCTCATATGAAGATTAACATTACAACTTAAACTTTTAAGATTAACATTAAAACAAGATTAGATCTTATCACGAAGATTAGGAGAAAAAAGATCTTTTGGAAGAAGAAAAAAAAATTCCCTCGAGGTAAAGATTAAAGCACCCCAGTTCTAAAAATCTTTTCAATAAGCGCTAGCAGTGATCTGAGAAATTTTCTTATGAATATAATCTGTGAAAAATTTCTTATGAATATAATCTGTGAAAAATTTCTTATGAATATAATCTGTGAAAAATTGTGAATTAAATCCTATCTTCAGACTTCGAAGAAATGATTTCTTTCCAAATGGGCTGGCGATAACCGATTAGGCTACGATTACCATCAGGGTAAGATTAAATAACAATTTTCTTTTCTTTCTTTTATTCTTTTTTTTGGACACATACCTCTAAACTTAAAAAAAAACAAACAAACAAAAAAAACAATATCAGTATGAGAAAATCCAAAAGATTGACAGGCTGTGATCATCGTTTAAAGTTATAACAGGTCGTTTACTTCGTAAATTACAGCTTTGATTTTTTCACAACATATATCATATGTGAAAGTAATCGCAGGCGATTGTAATAATCACTACAGTTCAAAGTTTAACTGTGTGGTGATGCTTTTCCTCTTAAACTTGGTAACTTTAAAGATGCTCTTGGTGAAAAGAATGACTCAATAAGGTCTCTGTGGATGGGGTAGGTTTGTGACTCCTTTTGATCTCCTATCTCTGAGTTGCTTAAAGCCAATACTTCAGTCTAAGGGCGCGGGATTTAAAAAAAAAAATAGCTGCGATCATCACGCTTAAAATAATTTTCTTTAGTTTATTTTATACAGCAATGCAACCTTATAAAATAATCGTGAAAGTGCTGCGAAAAAGAGCTTTAACCCTTTGAGGTGCAACACTTTCCCAATGCTGAAAAAAGGGCAGCCGTTGCCATCGCTCGACTTAAATACCAGCAAGATGGTGGACGATCGAAACGTTCATCGCGTGCCACAGATCTAGAAACCATTTTTTGACGGCAGCTGGCTGTGCCCGCGCACAGCCAGCTGTCGTCAAAAAAGGGTCTCTAGATATGTGGCACGCGATGAACGTTTCGATCGTCCACCATCTTGCTGGTAGTTAAGTCGAGCGATGGAAACGGCTGCCATTTTTTCAGCATTCGGCAATCTATCCAGCTGTTCTCGCATTCTTCCATTTTTCAGCAGATGTCAGTGCTGTTAAAAAGAATCGTGACAATTTTTATTACGGGAAATGTCGTGCTAAAATGTAAAGGATCCTCGTGGAGCTATGCCACCCGCAACTATTTCTATAGAAATAAAATCTATTCTTCGTGACTGGCAACAGTCAAAACGTCAGAGTTTGGTGTTCCCAGAGCGGGAACACTGCACGTTAAAGGGTTAATACTGAGTAAGCATTTTCAACATAGTGAGATACTAATTTTCAGAGCAAAGTGCTAAAAGTAAAATTTTAGATTATGCTTTTAAAAATGAGTTCTTAATTAAGATAACCCATTACTACTGATTCTAAGACGTTCAGAATGAGGTAAAACATAAAAACGAATACCGTAAGAATACTATTGAGAAATTTAATTTCAATATCAAAATAGTCGTTTACATTTTAATTTGAAGATTTGATAAATGCAAATTTACTTTTCCTCTAAATTGATTTTCTTCTCCCTATTCTTAAAACAACTTTGGCAGATATTGTTAAAATAAAATAGAGTTCATGATTTTCTTTGTTTATTAATATTTAAAATAATTTTATCATTTAAATATAAAAGCAGCTTAAATGTTATGCAAGCCATATTTTATTCATATATTTCTTTCCCCGTTCTTTTAGAGAATTCCACGATTTTTCCGACATTTTGAAGAAAGGAAAGATTTTATAGAAACCCGTTGTTCTCCCCATGCTCTTTATTTTGTTTTATATTCAGACAAGGTGCATGAATATCATTTATATAACAGATGAAACTGTAGCTTTTCTTGGTAAACTGATAGTAATCCAAAACTTCCATCTCCCTTTTGATACTTGGAGGTTAAAGTATTTCAGTTTAAAGTTCTTTTATAAATCCACCACTCGGTAAGAGAGTTTAGAAGTTTTATAATAGTTTTCCATTTTTTAGAGCAGATATATCTTACTTCCGGGTAGACTTTTAAATCAGAGAATATTTTTCTAAACAAATTGAATGCAAGTTAAAAATTTATAAAAGAAATTTTTTATCCACTTTACTATACTGAGATTGTTGTTTTTTATGCTTAAGACATTTTAGTAGTATGCTAACTAAATTAAATTGGTAGGGCTTCTGAATTTAGAAGACTTAATGTTGAGTAGTTTATACCATAATCGCACACATGTTCGCAAATCAATCGCTGTGACAGCATACAGAGTCACACTGGTCACAGAGCATCAGAAAATAGTTGCATTGTGACTGGTTAATGTCGTGAAGTCATAATTTGACAGATAAATCTTGCGATTCTAAAGTCATGCCACAGCCCAGACCGCACATAAGCTTGAATCAAGTTTGACATTTCTTTGAATTTGACGTCTTAATAAAAGATTGACAGTTCTATTCATTTTAAGCTTGCAGCAAGCTTGGAGAAGTCATTTGAACTGTCAAGCTTGAATACAACTTGATGACTACTTGATTTGAAAAGCCACACCCACATAACAAATAATTTATCATCAGTTATAAATGTACTTGACCATAGAATTAAAAAAATAGATTCATATATTTCCAAATATGGAAATTCTTCAAAATAAAATACAATTATACTACGAAATTGATTTCAAAATCAGTCGTTTGTCTCGATTTTGGGCAATATTGCCCAAAATGAGTTTCGCAATATTGAAAGTTTTAAAACCTGTGCTGCTTTTAAGTTTATATTATGCTTATTTCCCTATTAGTAGAGCATATAAATCACACATAAGACTATTTTAATTTTGATTCAACCCGCGGAAAAATAAAAGAAACAGGGCATCGGCCACTGATCAATCTCACCAGAAAACGGCGTGACAACCATAATAGTCACTTCAAACTTTAGTCATGTCAGCGGGAATCAGATTGGCTGAATGGATAGGACGCTGGCTTCCAAAACCTTAGGTCCAGAGTTCGATCCCAGCCGCGGGCACTTGATAGAAACAGATTAAAATAAATTGAAATTTCAGCGTAGAGGGGAAAATGCATGGAAAAATAAAATATGTAGGGCGAGTTCGCCTACGGGTGCACTGTGTATTATGAAATTTTTTTAAGGAAAATTTTTTAAGCTTGAAATTAAGCTTGCTATGTCAAGCTTAATGCAAGTTGGGCAAGTGTAAACTTGAACACTTGATTCAAGCTTCCATTAAGTTACACACTTGAAATTTTCAAGCTTAATTCAAGTTTATTGACCTGATAAATCAAGCTTGCTGCAAGTTTGATGCAAGTTTTCTGTGCTGTCTGGGAGTGACCGTTTTTGTGACCTTTAAATTGTTACACATTTTAACAAATAATTTAGGTAATAAGCACGAGAAAGTACGATGAAATCTTTTTTTAGGAAAACTTTGGAGACTTGTTTGAACTAATGTTAAAGAATATAAATTAGCGAAACTGATGATTTTGAGATTGCACTTCTATGTGCAATGTATCAAAGCTCATGTAAATGTCACTCTGCAAAGTATAAGACATAAGTAGTCTTTTTTATATGTATCGAACTTAGAAAAAGTTCAAAAAATGATTGGCATATATATATATATATATATATATATATATATATATATATATATATATATATATATATATATATATACTAGCCGCCTCCGTCGACCAGCTGGTTCGCCAACTTAATAAATCTTGTATGAGAGAATCCTGTTTCTCACCGGCTTCCTTGGTACTGAAATCTCTCAGATTCAGAATGGAATTTAAAATTAACATTGTTAAAAGAAATAAGACGGTTTAATGATAAAAAACCTACAAAAAAGTAAAAATTATTTTCACCCTATATCAATTCTGAAGACCTTCTGGAAATATTGGTCGTTCTTTCCGAAGGTATCAAAAATCAGAGGAAAAAAAAAAAACAGGAAGAAATTCTGAGGAATATGAACACTTATAGCTGATATGATTGCTGCATGTGCTATGGTTAGTTCGCAAAGCGAAACACAGGCACACACACAAAGACTAACGATTTCATTGTAAACAGCTTTATGAACACCATTGACTCTTAAGTCCACCACTCAAACTGACGTCAATCCCACTTGCTATATCTAACTAGAAAATTTCTGAAAGCAAAAATTAAATAAGTAGATAAATCTCACAAATTTACTTTTCACGCTAGCGGATAATGTGGATTCTCATTATATACCGCGTAATATAATCTTTACACCAAAGCCTGTTAACCGAGTTTCTTATATATTTTGTATCTCCTGACATCAGAATGACGTCATTCTCACTTGCGATCTATAATTTTAATTATTGAGGTCAAGTAAATGAATGAATCTCACGTAATTCACTTTTCACTCTATTGGATAATGTGGAAGCTTATTATTTCCTCTATGGTGTAATGTATACTAATAAAATGCGGAGGTAAACAAACGCGTGCATGCATGTGTGTATGTAAGTAGGCCTATCTCATCCGGAACGGCGGGGAGTTGAGTTTCTACCAAGGTGTCCACAGATTCAGAAAATTCTGAGGAAGGTCGTACTGTAACTCGAATTTCGAATATCGAAATATTTTAGGAGATTTTGGAAAAAAAATTAAGAAAAAAGGATACGTTTTGCTTTCCGTTATTCCGTAATTATAACCCAGTAGTGAAAAAACTGTGAAATAAGCATCGTGGTTGCCGTGTGTAACGATTTTGCCGAATAAAGTGTCTTATATTCTTAAAGTAAAAATAAAAGAATAGTAATGAATTTTGTTTTGTAAGTTTATTTTTTTAATTATAATATCGTGTGCAAATTGGAAATAAGGGCAGGAATGAAATCTTTTATACGCAAAATAACAAGGATTAAGGATTTCCAAGACTAATATATAAAATTTTTTAGTTTGGCGAAATATAAAATGGCTGATATGCCGATTTTGAGAAAGGGAATTTGCACTTCAATTTAAATTCGCTTCTGTCGTCATGCTGCTCAGGAGCATGAACCCGTCGTTGGGGCTTTTTATGGAACGTGTTTGATGATTCGCACATTGATGCCTTACGTGATAGATGCCGAGATCTTGATTGGCCATACCATGAGGGTGCGTGTGTTTATTGCTAGATTATCTCTTTCCCCTTCCGACACCAATCTGCCTTTTAAACTTAAGAGACAACCTTAGACTAAGTTTTTCAATGACCATAAATAAATCTCACGGACAGACTCTTCGTAAAATTGGGATATATTTGCCACAGTCTGTATTTTCACATGGGATGTTGTACGTTGCTTTCTCCAGAGCAACATCCAAAAGTTGTGTTACGATACGTTTAACCTCGATCGGTTTAACGATCACTTTTGCGTGCGAAGAACGGGCACTTTCAGCTATACAAACTGTTATACATACATACAGTAGTTTATAATATTTAATTTTCTAATTTAAGGTTTAATGAAGTGTTAAACAAGAGACTAAGTGTTTTAGTCTCTTGTTTTTGTAATTTAAGTTACTTAACAACTGTGATGCAGATAATCACATATCTTATTTTTAATTATCAATTACTTAACTGTTAATTTTTTCTAAATTTAATCTGTGTTCAAAATTTATTCTTTGCACTTTCGATTTGGAATTCTCTTCCCTTCGCCTGTAAAGTTTTTTTCTGCACCTAGAGTATTTAAAAGCAATCTTCTGTTTTCATTTATTTTTCCTTTTTATTTCACTTTTGCATTGGTAAAGCCTAGCATTTCTGTTCTCATGATTTGTTTATGACCATATATGGTATCAAATCTATAAATAACATTGGCTTTCATTTTGGGTTACAATTTAGCTGCTAGATTGTTTTATCCTGTTGGCGAGTCTGGGATTCAAAAATAATTATATGGAAATGTTCTTAACATCTCCTGGCGTAAGTTAATTTTGCATTTTGTTTGGCATGCCCTTGTGGCGTGTTTTGGTTCTGTACTAACCTCTTGGGTTGCGTTTCTCGTCATCATTCACGCCTTAGCAGTTGTCAAGTGAACCCGCGTTTTTTTTTTTTTTTTTTTTTTTTTTTTTTTTGTGAGGGGTCTGCTCAGCCACCGTAGTACTTTATCATTTTAACGTTATGTGTTGATAATGTTACGAATTTTCGGGGCAACCCGCTGCTCTGGGGCTTAAAATGGTTTAAAATTCGTATTCTACGCTTCAAATAGATAAATTTTGCTTTTTGTTGCATCAAAATCGGCCAATTAGAACCGGAGATACGGAGGTTTCGCTTTCCCATATGTTTTTCTATGGGCTTCTAGAAATCTCGAGAAATATTAGTCCTAGAGCTTAGATCTCTTCACTTTTGAGGACTTATTTTTGGCGCCAAATTTGGCGATATTTCGCCAAAAGTCGCCAAGCTTGGCGACTTTTTGGTCATTTGGCGCGATTTTCCCAATGGGGCCTGGAAGTTGTTTTTCCTGCATTAAAAACGCATAATAACCTAACATTTCTCTTCTATGACGTAATCAAAATTCACGCTTTATGTAGAACCCTCGAGAAATTGACTTTTCTGGAAACCTCTTGTAACTCCTGCGCCGGCTATTTATAGAAGAGCGCGTCGCCCCGAGAGTCAGTGCGAGCTGAACGCTCGATGTGTGAATAGCTCTCGGTACGTTTGTGTGAATTGATAGTGCTATAGAAGCTGTGTTTTAGCTTGTTTTGTGAAGCTGTTTTCAAAGTGCTGTGTGTAAATTCTTCATTGCTGTGTCTTAAGGGATTGTGTATTATATCCCTTGAATATTTCTACGGAATTTTTGCCTGTGAAAGTGACTTATTTTGGTGTGAGAAATACAGCATTTGTGAGAGCTTCTGATCCAAGCGGATTGTTAAAAGCACGTTATTGCTAGATTGTGCTTGTGAATTGTGTACAGCTGATTGTACTACGAAGATCTAGAAGAAATAAAGTTTGTGTTCCATCCTGACAAGTGACTTTTTACTTGAACTTTTTACACCAACAGGACTTTAGAACGACGAACCCAAGGAGTAGCAGAGTAATTCCGCAACAATATTAAAATAAAATGTGATTGCCACTATAAAGTCTTGTTCTTTCTTCACGGCCTGGGTTTCGACTTCATAAAAAAATATGGGATGTGAACCTGGGGAAAACTTCCCCATAACACCAGTTCATTTAAAAGCTTTGTAAAAAGTTCTATTTTCAGTATCTTATAAATAAAAATGAAATTCTGTTTGTTTGTTTGTTTGTTTGTGGATTTGATTCGTATAAAAATCCACAAAAATGGACCTATCGGCCTAAAATTTAGTACAGATATGTAAAATAATATAGAATAACTCATAGTCCACTTTAAAACTTTGAAAGTCCACCCGTTCCCGGAATTTAAGAGATTTTTTATGCTCTTCACGCAAAAATCTTTCCGTAATTGTAACCCCTGTAGTGAAAAAAGTGTGAAATAAGGATCGTGGTTGCCATGTGTGGCGATTTTGCCGAATAAAATGTCGTTCGTATACAAATCCACAAAAATGGACCTATCGGCCTGAAATTTAGCACAGATATGTAAAATAATATAGAATAAATCGTAGTCCACTTTAAAACTTTGAAAGTCCACCCGTTCCCGGAATTTAAGAGATTTTTTTATGCTATTCACGCAAAAAGCTTTCCGTAATTATAACCCCTGTAGTGAAAAAAGTGTGAAATAAGGATCGTGGTTGCCATGTGTGGCGATTTTGCCGAATAAAATGTTTTAAATTCTCAAAGTAAAAATAAAAGAATAATAATGATTTTTTTTTTGTTAGTTTATATTCGTAAGGTTAATTTTTTTAATTATAATATCGTGTGCAAGGGAAATCAGAGCAGGAATGTAATGCTTTACACGCAAAACAATAAGAATTGAAGATTTCCGAGGCTAATAGGTAAATTATTTTAGTTTGGCGAAAAAATAAAATGGCTCAAATGCCGAATTTGTGAAAGTGAGTTCTAGCGGTTTGCACAGATTTAGGCTTGGCGCAATTTATTGAGAGCTTAAGGAAATAGATTTTTGAAAACAAGTGCAAAGGTTTTATTAGAATACAGCGTTAAATTTTAATGATCCGTGAAGAAATAATGCAGTTATTAAGGGATTTCAATTGATCTATCTCCAAAATTCTCGCCAAATGAGTACATTGATTTAAGTTGGGGGAATTCCACCAAATTTCAGAAAATTGAAATCTTCTCATTTAGTACATCGGAACAATGATGAATAAAACACGCTATAGTTGATAATTTTAAAAAATTCGGCTGTATTAAGGGATTCAACTTTTCAACAAAGGCTTGCTTTACTTTTTCGCTGTCGAACCATTTCCCATATATTATTGCTGCTATGTCAATGCTTCGAATGATTTCCTGAAAAAACGCTTGCAAAATGGCGTATGTTGGCACTTTGGCGAGGCTTAGATTTGAAACTGGATTTTATTTGAGACTGGGATATATAATGACACTTGTTATAGATAAAAATGAATGTTGGTATGAGTGTATGAGGTTGAAAAACTCCAGCACCGTTGCACCATGAAATTTGGTTCACCTAAGTCTTTTATCATGGAGAAGCTTTTTATGCTATCCGTTTTCCTCTAACTTGCCACCAGGTGGCGCAGCAGAACGTCGAATTCTATTCCGTTTAGCCGTTTGCTATGCGAATATCGTCCAACTGATTTCGATGAATTTTGGTACACGCGAATATTAGAACACGGAGAATATTTTTCAGTATCCATTTTGCTGTAACTTGCCGCTAAATGGCGCTGAAAAGCATCAACTTCTATACTGTTCGACCGATCGGCATAAAATTTTTTATACTTACACATTTGAGCACGAAGAATATATTCTAACTGCGTTCCTTTTGATGTTACTCACCACTAGATGATACTGCAATGCATTATTATTTTAACTCGCCACTAGATGACGCTGCAGCAGGCCAAATTCTTGACCATTCAAACGATCGCTATGAAAATCAGTATACATAGCTATTTGAACAATGAGAATATTTTGGCGTTATCCATTTTGCTATAACTCGCCACTTGACGGCGCTGTAGCAAATCATTACTTTAATTAACTACTAGATGGCCCTGCAGTGTATCACTTCTTGACTGTGCAAATGATCGTTATGAAAATTGGTATACATAGATAGTTGAACACGGTCGCTATGAAAATCAGTATACATAGCTATTTGAACAA
This sequence comes from Cheiracanthium punctorium, assembly GCA_038373885.1. Classification (NCBI taxonomy): domain Eukaryota; kingdom Metazoa; phylum Arthropoda; class Arachnida; order Araneae; family Cheiracanthiidae; genus Cheiracanthium; species Cheiracanthium punctorium. The sequence continues at coordinate 318,518 of JAWZYV010020167.1, read as the reverse complement.
TGGGAATATTTTGGCGTTATCCATTTTGCTATAACTCGCCACTTGACGGCGCTGTAGCAAATCATTACTTTATTGAACCACTGGATGGCCCTGCAGTGTATCACTTCTCGACTGTGCAAATGATCGCTATGAAAATAGGTATAAATTGATATTTGAACACGGGGGAGAGTTTGGCGCTATCCATTTTCCTATAACTTGCCACTAGATGTCGCGTCAACACATGAACTTCAGGACTGTCCAGTCGATAGTCATGAAAATCCGTATACATCGATATCTGAATGCGAAAAATATTTTCGCCGTATCCGTTTTGCTAAAACTGGCCACTAGATTGCGCTTCGCCGCATGGCCTTCTGCACCGTACAAACTATTGCCTTGCAATTCGGTATGCATGATTATTGGACACAATATAACGCGATATCCACTTTGCTATATCTGTTTATTACAATGAATAGTAATCACCACAAATCGTAATATCAAAAAGTCCATTCATTCCCGTGCGAAGAACGGGTACTTCAGCTAGTAAGCTATATTTTTATGTTATTTTATTGGAAACACATAGTTAACCGTTAATCTTCTTTATTGCAATCTACAATCGTAAAATAGTTGATGAAATTGCTAATAAATATTACAAGTCTCAAAACCATGCGCATTCATTTTTCTCAAACTCATTTTGCATACAACTCCTGTTTCGCATCTCGAAAAGTGCTCTAACTTTAAGCAGCTGTATTTCGGTGAATTTTGGTCATAGGACACATTTTGTTTTGATTGTGCGTGAAACTGTATAAGGGAACATTTTTCTAAATATAACTGATAGAACCGGGGGACCGTATAAAAATTTAAGCTTCGTAATGTTTATAGGACTCGATTTATTGACTTCGATTGTTTCTTATATAATAGATTATGCAATTTAAAGCATTTTTGCAACGGAAACTACGTGTCTCTGACTAACAGTTTAGGAAATAGCCTTTGGGCACCGTTAGCACTAGACACCCTGTGACAGTTTGTTTGTTTGTTTGTCCGGGAACTCTTTAAACACCATTTGAACGATCGGCTTGAAATTTTGCATGAACACGTAAAACGACATACAACAGTTCGTAATCAACTTTAAAATTCTGAAAACTCAATCGTTGCCCGATGTTTTTCGATTTTTTGATAATTTTCACCTTTGGAAAGCTTTCCCAATTTTCGATTGCCTAAAGTAGTCATCATGTGGTATACCATCTATATGCCGGCGATTGACGTAACTGTAAACAATGTTGATATCATAAATAAAAGGACGTCATTTTGATGTAGCGAGTTTAAAAATGCATGAGAAATCCCAATTAGGTTACCAAGCTTTGACAAAATATTACACCGTGAATGAAGTAATAAACTCTTAGATTATCATATGCTGCAGAAAAGTAAAATAGAGTTTTATTTCACTAATTCCCGTTAGATATCGCAAGTGAAAATAGCGCCATTTTGACGTCATGAGATTACAAAGGAGTAGATATCTAATTAGGTAAAAAGGCGTTGACTTAAAAATTTACTATTAAAAAAATTCGAAAATATTTTGTTTAATGCATGAGCTACCCTTGGCGATTTTTAAATGCTATGATTTTTCAGCAACCATAATAGCGAAAGGAAACTTGCATTTTTGTGAAATGTGGGAAATTCAAAAGTCGTCACAAGGTGGAAAATACTTATTAACATAATATATAGTATTTGCTTCGTCGTAAGTATTCCCCAAAACAGCGCAAAATGTTGCCACGTTTTGACGACTTTTGGTGGTATATATGTTAGATAAATCTGTGTTGCAAGTGAGTGTTTTTCAAGGTTGTAAGTTTCAATTTTACTTCATTTGGAAACTACTATGTGATATAACCAGACTCAAATCTCCGGTTTAAAACGCGACATGATAAATAAAAAATTGCGTGAAATTATTAAGTTGTACAGTACAGTTTAACCCGTATTATTCGGAATTTGAGCTATTCTAAATAGCTCCTCGAGATTGCACAATTTGATTTTTTCCACGAGACTGAATCATGTAGGATATAAATATTTAGATTGGGAACAGCTTGGATATTTTTCACCATGGCGAGATGAAATATTTCGTAGTGCTGAGGCAATCTGACAAGAATTATGCTGAATATATGGAGAGATGTTTTAATGGCAACCATTTAAAAATGTTTATCGTTTATGCTAATGCATAAATTGCAAACAATCAGCAAAGAATAGCAAAGCAACCATTGGTTTCAAATATCTAAGCTCTTTCTTGAAATTGAGCGTTAAAGAGGAAAAAAAACGAAATTACATTAATAAAAGTAATAGATAGTTTCAGTAATAGGTAGTATTAGAAGATTTGTTAGGTTAATGTGAATTAAAGCAAGGTATACCACGCTAATAAATATTTAGTGAAATTAAGAGTGGTCGTCTTACAACTAACTGTCACGTGACAGTTTCAGTAGAAGAGACTACCTGAACTGTTTTTTAAGATTTTGTTACGATAATATTTTAGGAAAATATTCCTTCCTACCGTGCGAAGAACGGGCACGCAGATAGTTAATTTAATTTAAAATGGCGCTATTCTTAGATGCTACAGATTACTATATAAAGATTTCTTAGGGTGTTTCCTGCATTTAAATTAATTGTCTTTAAAAAGAAAACAACTTTAAAAATAATGAGCTACATAAAAAGTGTATAAACATTGTTAAAAGGAATTTTAATTGGAATTCAGTATTTCGAAGGCAATCGAAATGAAGAATATTTAAAAAATTGGTTCTCGCGTAAAAGTTTCCGGAAATACAGTTTGTGTCAAGATTTGCCAAAACAATAGCAATATAGTTTCATTTTTTATTATAATTCAAAATATGTACAAAAAAGATTATGTTACTTAATTAAAAGACACGACAACTAACATGCTGCAATTTTCGGGTTTCATAGTGTTATTTCTAATATTACTTGATCATTATATCAAAATAACATGTTTTTATCGCTCTATAACCTTTCTACACATTATTTAATTTTAAAAGAACAAGAAGCAGAAACAGTGTACGGTGAACGAATTACGCTTTTAAAATATTATCATAAAAATGTTATACATTGATGGGGAAAAAACATTATTTAAGAAATACAATACTTGAAAAATTAGAAACAAACGTTTAATTTATTAAAATATGCAATTTTTGAAACGTGAATAAAAATTAACTTGCTAAATTAGAGGCACATTTTTGAAAGAATGCAGAGTTTAGATACTTATATATTCTCTCGATTAGAAAAAGCTGGGTTTTCGGAAAATATCATTTTTTTTTTATCCAATATAATCGAAAGAGCTATTCATTCATATTAATAAGGTCATTTTTAAACATTGCTCAAAGTATAATTTGTCATACTCGCATCAATTCACCTGTAAAAAATTTACATAATAATGTGTTTACAAAGTAAAAATTCATATCAGTTGAGACAGCAAAAAATGAGTAGCGAATTTAAAAATGTCACTATACTTTTAGAAAATAAAAATTTAATATGAAAAAAAAGTTTAGGAGGCAGCAATTTGACGCGGTAATAAAAACATGACTGGAAATTAGCAAAGCATAAAAATAAATTAGCCTACTATATTCATAATTTTTAGGAATACTTCTAAAGAATATTTTAGGAAATATAATGCATAAGTATTTTTGATGTGTTTGTATGTATAATAAATAAAGTAAACAAAATAAAAAAGAATTACTGGATAAACTACGTTTAAAGAGTTCATTAGAACAAATAAACTTTTCAGACAAGAATGTTCTAATATTAAGTTTAAATATTTAAACACCCTCATTTAGTGCTAAGAGTTAAGTTACGAAGAGTTAAGTTAAGAAGAGTAATTTCTTAATTTTTTACTTAAACTTAAACTTCTTTGTACTTTTAGAAATAATAAAGTGGAAATAAGAAAAGAAAAGAGACTCACGAAGGTTAATCTCATCTGATATAAATTTATCAATATATTTCTGTTATTTCTACCTGTTTTAAAAGCTTTTCTTTTAAATACGAAAAAAAGGCTTGCAAACCTGCCAGTTTGGACCTATTTAAAGGTATACTTTTTCAAAACGATCCCGAATATCTGAAGAAAAATTACTGTAAACCTAACTATGACCAATAAAAAGAAAGATTATCTAGTTCTGAGTATTTTATATTTTGTAACACGGGCTTTTAATTTTCATAGTTTTCATTGAGGTAAATGGAATGTTTCACGCTAAATGAAGCACCTTTGTTATCATTATGAAAAAAGAAGCGCCTTCGGACCAGTATTTTATCAGTTAAAGCTTTTACGTTTATTTTTATTAAATTTTAATGTGATTTTTTCATTAACCTGGCTACACGAGGGCAGTTTGATAACTTCGTCACTTTCAAAAAGGTGGCTGTCTGATCTCACACATATTATTATGTTTTCAATTTATTATTATCTGCTGCAACATTCATGAAATTTGAAGACGATATTTTAAATACGTTGTGTTCTAGTGGATTCAAAAGCGAACGGTTCGTTTTGATTATGGAGAAAAATGAACTTCGTGTGTTGATAAAACATTATTTTTTGCGAGGAAAAACAATAACCGAAACTGAAGATGAGATGAAAGAATATTATGGGGACTCTGTAACATTACAGGGCATGGTTCACAAGTGGTTTACGGAATTTCGTTGCGGCCGCAGAAGCACAAAAGATGCACAACGTTCTGGACGTCCAATTTTGTGACCACGGCTGAAGAAACGGTTAAAAAAAAAAAAAAAAAAAAAAAAAAAAAAAAAAAAAAAAAACTCGTGATATCGTGTTAGAAGTTCGCCGTGTGAAAGTGCGTGAGATAGCTAAGAAGGTAAACATTTCAAATGAACGTGTATTCAACATCTTGCATGAACATTTGGGCATGAAAAAATCAGCAAGTTGAGTGCCGCTATTGCTGACAGCGAATCAAAATCGTATTCATGTAGGCGTTTGAAAGCAGTGTTCAAACAAGTTCGAGAGCAATTCCAGCGAATTTTTTTCGGCGTTATATAACAGTTGATGAAACATGGGTACACTACTACACACCAGAAATGAAAGTGCAGTCGAAACAGTAGACTTCTAATGAGCATGTTTCGAAAAGGGCAAAAACAGTACCATCGGTCCTAAAGATTATGGCCACAGGTTTCAGGGATTCAAAAGGCGTAATCCTCTCTGGCTATCTGGAAAAGGGAAATACGATCGCCGGAGAGTATTATACTGATTTATTAGGCCGTTTTAACGGAGTTATTCGAAAAAATCATGTGATTTTGGTACATAATTACAAATAAACTAATTATGCCAGGCACTTCAAAATTTTGAGACTGTCTCTTTACAAGCTGTATTACATACTGTGAAGACAGGCCAATCTGTATCAGTTTCAAAACTTTTAGAAAAAATTCTTAAAAATCGGAAATTTTCGCAAAACGTGTTACTCTTTGAAAAATCTTGCAGCTCAGATCTATGTTTAAGAATTTTTTTCTAAAAATTTCCCAAAGCCAAAGCGTTTTCGCTTATCGCAGTGTGTAAAACAGCTTATGAAGAACCATCTGGAATTTTTTGGAGACCATGGTGCTATTAGTTTATTTCAATTTGTGTACCAAGACTAAAAACAGCCTTCTTTTTTTTTCCGAAGAACAGCCTTAATGTAAAATTGAGAGGAAAGCAACCCCTTTCGTCCAAGAAAAAAAGTGCTTTTCCATCACGACAATGCACCAAAGCATTCGTCTTTATTCGCAGGTGCTAAACTGGTTGAAGTACTGTATGAATTGCTCCCTACTCTTAACCCCAAATGACTTTTTTTCTTGTTTCAAATTTAAAAAAAAGGCTTGGCTGTTTTCCAAATGATTTGGTAGCAAGTGACTTTTTCTTTTTCCCCAAAAAATTAAATGAAATGACTTGGCGGAAAAAATATTTTCATCAAATTCTAAGATCATTAATGCGAAAAATGCATATTTTGAGGAGTTTGAGAAATCTTATTTTTTTTGGAAGGATTAAAAAAGCTGTTGAAAAAAGTATATTATTATGAAAGGAGATTATGTCGAAAAGTAAAATGCATTTTGTATATACCCTTTATTGTTCTTTTCCATTTCAAAGTTTGGGACTTATCAAAGTTCCCTAGTACGTTATTAGGGTAATTGTTACCCAGCCGGCAGTACGCTGATCGCTGATCCCCAAAAGTTCGCGACATGCATAAAAGAGTTCGCGAAAGTAATATACCGAGGAAAATAGCTCAGAATAAGCAGTTGTTTAAATCTTATTTTTATGTCTTTTACAATAGAAAATGTTTCAATTACTTATTCAAATTATTCTGTTGATATTTTAGCAATTAGTTATTGCTCCTATATTATCCTAAAATGTTTACTCCTTTATTGCTTTCAAAGTACATTAAAGAATTTATATCTGATAAAAATTTTCTTATACTTTATTTTCTTTACAACGTATTTTTTAGCAAATGTAATAACTTTCCCGGTGTAATGTATTTTAAGTTGAAAAACAAAGCTCTATGGATCAGCACAAAGCTGGGAAAAGAAACATACAAAAAATGTTAGGATAATGGGCTAATAAATTAAATCTCGAAACGTTTAGTTAAAAAAAAGGATTACACAAGTTAAAGTAATATTTTAATGGTGTAAATAACTCCTGGAAAGAAATATATATATAACATTCCGAAAATCTCGAAAATTGCCAAAACCTACGACACCCTTCGAGTAATACTTAGACCACGGGAGGTATTTTTCAGTGTTAAAAGAGCGAAAAATAAATAACGTGCAGTAAATTTATGGGACGGAAAGGGAACATGTGGAGATGATATTTACGCTTGGGTTATGCTACTTGAGGGATGCTCAGGTAACATAAAGTTAAGACTAAAGTATTTCTACCATAGAAAATATTTTCTGAAACTTTTTTGTCGGGATAAAAAAATTCTGTTATCACGAGAATTAATATAATTTCTCAAATAAGAGTAAGGATGTTAAAATTTATCTTCACATATACATTTTTTGAAATTAATAATTTTCTTACCATATTTGCAGAAAACCTGACAGTTATGAGGTTTCTTGAAATTTTAGTATCAGGACCGATGAAGCTAAGATGAAGTATAATAAAAAAGAAAACTAAATAGCAGATCCAAATAAATGATGAATAAAAAAAGTAATGTAAATAAATAAACGAATAGAAATAAAAATTAAGCAACAATTATCAACTACCAATTTCACTGTTTAAAATACATTTCTAAATTAACGGAAAAATGACCTGTAGAAAAGGTTCTAGGAAATGTCCGATGTATTTATCGATTTGCCGTTTCCGAAAAATCTGGACTTTAATTCTCCGTTGTACTAAAATTGTGAAATAATAAGATGAAAATAGAAATATTGTTAAAAATGACGATTTAAATTAACAATTTTGAAGCTGCTGTACATTTAATAACTGCAGATGCAAAGCAATACTTTTGAAATCACTTATTTTGCTATTTCTAGGATCAAACCCCCGACCTATGAAAGGCGAAACTGCTGCTCTTCAACACATAGAAGATATGTGAATTGCTGGTGAAGGTCTAAAGTTTGAAGTGAAGGCTATTTTAGTCTCAGAATGGGACTTTGACGGAGAAAATGTTTTTCATGAAATTTGTAATTTGCATGGTATTGTGTATCAAAGCAAAAGGACTATCTTTTTAAGGAGGAGTGCCTTGGGTGGAGGACTTTTTAAGGGAGTTTTAACGCATATTTACGTTACATTTGGAGAAAACCGCCCCAAACTCCAGACCGTTAGATCGATGGCCGCACGACATTTCCTAACTCGGAACTTTTACACTTTAACCTTTTCAATTTGAAATTCGTGACAAAGTGTTGTCCAGGTATTATTAACACAATTAAATTATTAGATTGGCAAGAAATTAATTTGAAGTTTCCCACAGGTATGTTCAATATTTAATTCCATGTTTCTTGACCGATCAATTCAGAATTTTTTACAGAACTTCTGATAAACATTGGCCAAAAAAAAATATTGCTTGCTAAAAACATCTGAAAATTATCCTTTACTGTTTTACGTTCCCTATTTGAAATAATAATAACAACAACAGAAATTACTTTCTAGCCATTCCCTTTGGTTATGAATGTGAATTATTTATTAAAGTATTAATTAATTACAGTTTAGTACCTAATTACTCCTAAGAGCGCATTTAGTGTCAACATTTCTTCCCAGCAAACAATTTCTATCGAAAATCCGTTTTCAAAACTACTTACAAGAGGCAAAACACAAGCCAAACGCGGAAATTCACCGTTTTCATATGAAATTTTTGAAAGTTAAAACATTTTTCTGCTTATAACGGAAACTTACCAATTCATGGGGAAAACGGCCATTACCCTGAAAAACAAGGCTAGGAATATCCCGAATTTTCAGATTATTTTTTAAATGAATAGACCTAAAATTTTTACCAAAGAATACATACGTTTTTTATTGTTTTTCTCTTCTTTCATCTGCTTTGTGTTGATAAAAAGAAAGCTTTCAATGCCTTAAAGTAGTAATAGAAAATTTCTGTTTTTCAAAATAGAATGTCAAAATGCAATTTATTTTTAACTGAATTCTTTTTTCAGATCATGCATTTGTACAGCATTTTCAGATCATGTATTTGTACGAGGCTTTCACAATACCAACACATTTCTGCACTTCATTCTTTCCTTTAAATTTGTGACACAATATTTTGAAGGAAATGTGATAAAACCTTGCAACTAATTTCGCATTTAACTAATTTAATAGGTTTACTATTGTGCAAAAGTTGATAATTTTCCCCAAAATACTATTATCCAAATAAGCTCCCGATTTTCAAAATATTCTAGTTTCTTGAAATATACTTTTACAATTGTATCAGATGTGCTAGCAACTCGTGAATGCTGGAAGATCATGAGTAAGATATGCTAGAAATGAGTTTTGTAAATGCTTACTCAATCATTTTCCAATAAATAATACTTTTCTAGAGTGACCTAAGTGATTTCTGTTTAGACGTTTACTGCTTATTTTTGAAAATATGGATCATCTTATTAAAATATCCCTTTTCAGACTTAGAAAAATCAAAATAACCGAGAGCATTTTACACGGAATTTTCGGCTTTTTAAATTTTTTAAAAGCTATTCATAAAACATTATTTGTACGAGTAAATCTTCCACAAAAGCCTAAGCTTTCAAAAAAAAAAAAAAAAAGAAAATTTTTGTGTTAAAAAAAATTCGAACATAGCTGCTTGAAATTTAAAGCAAAAGACATCCAAAAATCTATAATGAAGAGAAATTTCATAATTCATGGAAAATCTTTTTTTTCATCTTTCTTTGTGTGAGTGAGGGTGTATAACAGAAAATAAAGATAACAGTGTTAAATATCTGTTCTACAGGCATTGGCATTTCACAGAATAATGATTATTGCTTGAGAAACACATTTTGAAAAATGAATATTTTAAATCAAAGTAGTATACATAATAAATAAAAAAAATATTCACTAATTTATAGCTAACACGTAGTACTTTAGCTTACTGTACTGAAAATTAAAAAAAGTCTAAATAAGTCAATTTTTGCTACAGCGTTATGTTCTATACAGAGAACTGAATTATTTTTTAAAACAAAAAGCAAACAATATCAGCAGCGTTATATTCTTTATAGAGAACTATATTATTTTTTAAATATTCACTAATTAATAGCTAACACGTAGTACTTTAGCTTTATTAAAAATTTTTAAAAATCTAAATAAGTGAATTTTTGCTGCAGCGTTATGTTCTATACAGAGAACTGAATTATTTTTTAAAACAAAAAGCAAACAATATCAATCAATCTAAAGAGATTTCAGTTTAATACCATTTGAACACCAAGTCTCTATATAATCATAAAATTATTTTTATTTTCTTTTTCTTTTCACTCGAAATATCGTTCTAGAGGACCTCATTAAATTAACTTCAACATGCAGAACTGGTACGAAGGATGAGGATTCTCTCTACCATTTTCTCGAATCAAAATCATATTTGAATCAAGTGTTTCATTATTTTTACTACTCGTACCAGCTGTTTTGAGTTTTTACTTAATCACAAATTTCCTTTTTGAGACAATAGGGCTGTTGTTGCTTAACAGCATATTTTAAGTATGACTGAGACCTGCTCATAATTTAATTTAGTATGACCGTTTTGAAGAAGTACTCTAATGCGGCTAAAAACTCACTTAGGAGTGTTCATGAAAAACTCGACACGTAGAGTGAAGTCTGCTCTATGACATAAATGTGTACATATTATATGTTATAGGTGAGTATGAGTGTGGTTCTATATTAGCCATAAAATAATGCGACAGTAGTTCCATCGTTCCTTTGGAGAACGTTACTTCACGATTTCGTTACGTTGATTAGGCTAATTTTTAAATCATGAAGTAACACGTCTCCATTGAAAGGATGCAACTAATTTTCAGCATTTAAAATTATCATTATTTAAAACATCCTCAGCCTTACTGTACATTAAGTATTAAATACTTTTAGATGACAGTTTTGTAAAATTCTGTGTATATGACATTGAATACCCGCTTCTACCATATTTATTTGACCGTACAAACTATGGTGTTTCAAGAACGAACTACAAAAAAAGTAAGAATTAACATTATCTAAATAACTTTAAATGTCAAGAGCAAATTTCTACCATGTATTGCAGTTGATTTGACAAGAAAAAAAAGAGACTGGAATTGTAATAATAAGTCTTTGGAATTAGTAGGGGTAGTTTAAACCACATTAAAGTAATTGTAGATTGACCTTCAAGTAACATTTACTTATTCACGAATTTTTCACAGTTATAATTGCTTTACTCTGTTCTGTTAAAATGAGAAATATCTATTCAATAATTTTAGTTGCTATGTTTAATGAAACAACAGTTTAATAATAGTATTATTATCAAGAGACGAATATTTGTTAATTAAACAAATATATTTCAATAATATTTTTAGTGTAACACTGAAAAGATATTCTTTGTTTTTAACCTCACATCGAACATATTCCTTTTGAGTAGAGATCAACATGCTACAATTTCACGTTTCGATTTTGCTATTGCAACAAGTAACTGCTGCACAAAGTGTCATTAAAAGTAATTTAAATTTTATTAGAGAACGTATCCGCAATATTGTTCTTGTTTTTACTTTTATAAAAAAAAAGTTAAATATTAAGGTGTTTTCATGAATTGTATAGAAGAATTCGAAGGGTCTATACAGTGACACACTCCGAATTGTATGTTTCAGAATCGTAACAATAATTGAAACTTTGAATTAAATTTAAATAGTTGAAAGTTAAGATTTACACGATCAAGTGTTTAATATTATGATAACAACATATACCTGTTACATTTTTATGGAGATTTACAGGTTCCGTTAATAATTTGACTGGAGAACAACACTAAGCGGTTCGTAAAATTATTTTATGTTTTAGAGAAGATTTTTTTATTCAAAATTCAGGAATTAGTGCTGAAACTCATTTGTTTCAGCACTAGAGAATTCAGCACAGAGAGATTTTCAATATGAATGCTTATATGATAATATTGATTCGACTATTTCTGTTTAAAATTAACTAAAAGTGACAAAAAATCGTTAAATGTTTTGATTTTTTTAATAATATGTTATACAATTCCACCATTATTTTCGACATATCAAAATGATAATAAAATTATTTTATGGAAAATAATAAGAGTCTTATCAAGCTGTACGGAACATGTTTAATATTCAGATAGAAATTATTTCTTTCCTTAGCAATTTACAGAAGCCAAATGAGAATATGTTGGCTTTTATGCTTGTTTATAAAGCTTGCGTAATAACCTCGCAGATTGCTTTCATAATTTTCCTCTGAAAGTTATAGTTAATAAAGGTAAAACAGTGAAGTCTATATTAAAAACCGTTAATATGAACATCATGTAATAACTTGTTTGTTTTAATAATAAAACTAGCAAAGATTTCCGTCGATAATATCAGTTTACTCCCATTAACTATACAATATATTAAATATACGTTATTTTTCATAGTAGCGCTGCTTTTTAATTAATTTCTTTTCGATAATGTGTAAACACTTTAAAATACAATATAATGTCGTTTTAATAAAACGAATTTCTGTTGCAGTCTGTTTTAAGTAAAATTTAATCCAATTAAATATTAATCAAACTTCAGAATAATGAAGATGTAATTTATAAACGTCTAGATGTAACTCACAAAATTGTTAGTTTACTATCTAACTGAATCAGAACATAAATAATAACTTAGTCATATTATATATGGTTTTAGTAAGAAAAAAAAACTAACTTTTAGTTATACTGGCTGACTTTAAATTGTTATCAATTCTATATTAGAAAGCATTTCAATTTTTAAATCTTGTTTTTTATGAAACTCGAAAATTGTTAACAAAAGAAAAACATTAAGTATACAAATTAACAGTAAAATTATGTAAAAAGAAATTATCAATGCATAGAATGTTAAAGAGCTCAGTTGATAGAAAAATAAATTTCATAAATATTAATTGTATTTTATAATCACCTTAATCCATATTGCAAAATACAATTTTGATGCCTGTTCCAACGCTCGAATTTACATCATACTGGCTTTTTCGTGGGAGCTCTAGTTAACTGCTAGTTGATCAGTCAATAAATGAATACAAAATGCAGGGAGTATCACGAAGTATTTCTCTGACTGCAAAATGTATTAATATAGTTAAAGACTTTTATAATATGGTATATGGTTGTTAAAATACATTATAAAGATGCTTATAATGATTTTAGTTCACACTCTTACCACATAAATTGAAAAAAGCCGAAGTGGCATTCTAAATTCGTGCCGATTGCAGATTTCTGCTTTTACATTATACCCAGCATCTACGATTCTAACGTCGAGTGTATGAATGCCTTCAGCCGACCAACGACGGAGTGGATAAGAACTGAGCGTTAGTGGATGGATGAAGTGTGGTGGTCCAAAGTAATGGGTTACCTTGCGATTGTCGATCGAACGGTTTGGAGTTTTGGGCGATCTTATCCAGATGTAATTTTGCACGTTGAGCTTAACAGCTCATTGCGAAGTAAACAAAAATGTAAAAGTTCTGCAATGAGAACGCGGATAGATATACATGCCAATTTTATAGAAGCTTTTGAATTGTTTGAGTGTTTGAAAGAAAGATCTAGGATGTTCGTTTTTTTAAAAGAATTCATTTTAAATTGCCACCAGTATATATGAAACTCTTGAGAATTTTTCTAAATGAACATTCTAGTTAATCGTTGATATCAGTTGAGTGCAATCATTAATGTATTTAATAAGGGATATGTTGTTTCTGTATTAACGTTAATCAAATCTCCCTATTATAAGTTTCTTTATTCTGATTCGTCTAAAAATAATTTTATTATTCTACACTATTTTGCTTTCGTGTGACATATACGCTCTCATACTGGTATAAGGCATCCATTTATAGTGATTAAAATTTCTGTTGCGGTTAATGTATTTTATCGGAATGGAATTATCCAATAATGGATGCCTCTTCTACCTTTTGAAAATGCACGGCAATATTCTTTGTACTTTGCATTAGGAGATGGGATATACTTTAACTACAGATCTCGGCCCAAGTATAATTGTCGAGTAGATCTGGAGGATATACAGTAAATGATTAAGATAGAATCAAAAGTTCCAAGTATTTGAAAGTGTTAGGGGAAATAATCTTGACTTTTGAGCAAAAAAATGACATTCCGCTTGCAATATATCTGACATAAATCTGTAACAGTTTTCAGTTCATTTCTTGGAACAAAAACTCTTAGAAAATTATGTTCCAAGTTTATAAGATTAGTTTTAAGTGCATATATTTTGAAAGATAAAACTTATTGACTGAGAAGCGAATCCCTTCATCTTAAGTCTTCTCTAAAACTTTAAAACATCATAATTAAGAAAACCATGTGGAATCGCCGAAATTTTGCTTGAAACCTGTTAGTATAAAAGCATTCAGCTCTTTGGCGCATTAAAGTACATTACACGGTGAAATCTTCTGTTTCCTACGAAATTTTATAAGCGTCATTATTTTTAGGTTTAAATGCAAGACACATTCTTAAGAGTGAGACTGTAATCCTTTACTTGTTTATTGTGTTCTCGAAGCTTAAGTTGAGAATCACGTACTCATGGTGCAATTAAGAAAGTTCTCCAAAGGTTTATAAAACAACGGAAGGATAATAGATTTTTGTATTTGTATCTATGAGATTAATAATTTTAGATGTTACATTAGTAGTACTCCTCGAGAAGTTATTGTTAACAATCCTATTGCATTGCTGTGACCAGGACATGTAATGTTTACGAAATGTTTACGAAAGTTGGCTTATTATAATTATCTTCATTTCATTTATTATTGTAGCTTTCAAATAATTTATTCACCGTTTTCATGTGATTTTAAACAGCAATTCGACAGCAGAATACTCTTTTTCTTCTTAATGTATTTCAACGAAAAAAAAAATTGGTTTAATTTAATTTTGTGAAATATGCTTCGCTTTTACATAACATCATTGTCACGTTGTACAACTTGCATTTTTTTAAATAAAATATTAATACAAAATTTATTTACCTTTTTTTAAACTCAAACTTACAATTTAAGTTTAATGACTTAGATTGTATCTAAGTCATTAAACTCAGATACAATCTAAGTCATTAAACTTAAATTTATAATTGTTACTGTTTTTTTAAGCCTTAAAAATTTTATTTCATCAATTTCATTTGTAGGGCAATAACATTCATTTTAAATCATTTCGATTTCCGCCTTCAGTTTATACTAAGAAAATGAGCAACTTCAGCTTTCCCCCCCCCCACCTCCCCCCTCCGTATTCGCTGTTTATCGAGTTAAAGTACAGGCCTTCGAGGATGTCTCTTCTGTTCACAGTGTGTTAATTGTATTACCTAAGCTATATATAATTGACGATATTTCATAATTTTTACTAATCAAGAATTTATATGTGAAAAGAAAAGAAACAAGTTGTTAATTTTGTTGCATGAAATACTATATTGTTACGTAAATCGCTAAGTGGGTGTATTTTAAAGCAGTCCAATGAGCACAGTAAACAGAAAAAAAAAATAACACTTTATTCCATGGTCTCGAGACAGCTCGATAGCTCAAAATAACACAAGAAACATTAACATGCACTAACTAAAATCATAAATAAGCACAACAATAACAGAATCAACCGTGCGCTTTAAAGTCTATCACTCAACTGAACTCCCCGGAGAGAAATCCTTCCGCTTTTATAGGGATGATGACGTCACCAGAATTGCCGAGAAATTTCTGGAACAATCTTATCAAATTTAAATATGGTCTCGAGACATGAATTTTCTAGAAGCCACCATTTGTCGCCAAGGTCGCTAAATCCGTTGCCAAGTCACCAAGACGATCGCCAAGTTTGTCGCCAAGGCTACAGGGTTACTTCCACAGGTTTACCATTACCTGAGGACTTCGCTATTATGCCTGTAAAACTAGTTTCACGGCGGCGCATGCAACACGAGAGCAAATTAAGTTATTATTTCGCAACAATATGCAATGTGGTACAAAGTTTAATGAAGTCAGAAGTATCTTTCGTAGAACAGTGGATTTTCTCCTGTTTTGGGTGGTGCTATGCATGGAATCGTGCTGGTTCGAGTGAATAAGACGCATTTATTTTATAGTCTATGATCCTGATGCAACCTCATGTTCGTCTTTCTTTTTTGTGTGTGTATCGATATTATTTTTAAGCAACTCTTCGAATCATCAACATAAAATATTTCGGAATTATATGCAAATAGATGAATTTTTCACGGCTACATCTTTAATAGTGATAGCAGGTTGTAAAGTATGCTCCAAAGTACCAACGCTGAACAATAATTTCTAAATATTTTTTTTTAAAGCCGAACAGATTGTATGGTGGGTAAAGCACCGTACTACGGTTTCGGGTTCAACTCCGGGCGTTTGGGGTTCGATCCCTGACTGGGCGTGGCCGTCATTGTGTTCGTCTCTTCATAGGGGTGACGTTGGTCCTTCTACTAGGTGCCCCTATAATAAAGAGACCAACAACTCCGGCCTTCGTAGTGGTCAATGCCTCCAAAGCAGAGGCTCACCATTGGAAAGGAAAAAAAAATAAATATTCTTTTAATATAGGGGAACCTGGGGAGCCTTGACCATAAGGGAGGCTTGACCCACCCTTGAATTTCAGTATTTAAAAATATTTTAGCTTTCCCTCACTAGATGGCAGTCAAAGCTACTGATGTAATCAGACACCCATTATAGTTTCATCCAGTCAGTTCATAGTGGAGTGGAAATAAACAAGAAAGAAAGTTTTTCTGCCTAAAAAGTAAGTATTTTAAACATACTTTGTGAGAGTTTTTCAAAGAAAGTAATTGAATTAACTTTGAGCTAGTGGGATTTTATAAATACTGTCATATTAAGCTATTATTAAAGTAAAAAAGTTTATAGAAAGAATCAGGTTTCAAATAACCATGCACCATTCTGTACAAAATGGCGTGATGGGGAGGTTTGACCCACTGTAGGTTAGGGAGGGTTGACCACTGGGTCACGGCTCCCTTAGTTAAATAGTTTCGAAAATATAGCAATACTGCTTTTCAAACATTGTCATAATTAAAATAATACCTAGTTATGAATATAAATAATTTTATATGTTTACAATAGGGTAGGTGGTTGACAAAAAGTTACCTACCAATTATTGTCCAATAAAAATTGTTTCAAAATTTAATACTAAAAACTAAATTATGAATAACTCAAGTATAATAATTTTCCAGATTTATACAAAGAGATTACCAAATTTTATTTATTTATTTATTTTTGTGTGTGTGTGTGTGTGTGGGGGGGGGTTATAAATATTATCTTTACTGAAAAACTATTAATTTCTGGATGTTTCTTTTGATTCATTTTATTGTGAATATTAATATAAAAATGAGATGTTTTGAAATGCTGTATCAATAATAAGTATTATTTTTTTCTCAGGATGCCCTTTTTTCATAAACCAAAAGGAAATGCTCGTAAAAAGTACTCCACAGAAGTTATGATGACAGCAGAGTGTTCAATTATCATACTGAAGATTTTATACTTAATGCTTATATAACTAATAAAAAAGATTTACTTTTATCTTATTTTAAAATTATACATTATTGCCTGGGCCAAGCCTCCCATACCATGGGTCAGAACTCCCTTATAAAGGGAGCCTTGACCCACTTTCCAACGTTTAAAAAAATATTAAATTCAGAAAAGAAGAAATGCACAGTTTATATTATCATAAATATATTCTTAATGCCAATAAAATTTCCTTTAAATTGCACTATAATAGGATTATTTTGCTGCCAAAATAAAATTTACAAAAATGTTTTTCTGAAAATGTGGTCAAGGCTCCCCAGGTTCCCCTACTCATAAACGGAAAATAATATAATCAGAACACTATGTCCTTATGGACATTTAACGATATGGTACATTGAGTTCCAATACCGTTGTACTCACATTAAGTTGCAAATAGCATTCATACACTTTAATTTTTTTACGATGCGCTCTGAATTTTTAAAATGCGATGTATTTAGACCAATATGAACAGAAAGCGACTAGGAAACTAAATTTCATTGCTCTGTTTAAGTAAAATGTATTTAGTGTTTATTGCTGTAGGTACAACTTAGGTAACAATAGAATGTACAGAGAATTTAGAATTTTTATGATGTATTTAGAATATCTAAAATGCAATATAATAAATACATCGACGAATACTTTTCAACAATTCGATGTCAAAAGAACATGTTTCTTCTCACATGTTATTGTGTAGATTTGATAATTTATTTACACAATTTGTTTATTTGAATTATAAAAAGCACTCTATATTTTAAAGCGTTCAATTAACATTTACTAACTTCGGAATCATTTTGAATAATATAATAATAATAATAATAATAATAATAAACATGTACAGTAAAACTCGCTTAAGACGCTCTTCAACGGACCAGCTTGAAAGAGCGTTTTAAACGGGAAAGCGTCTTAAGCGGGAAAGCGTCTTAAGGTGAATTGGGAAAGAACAAAATCTAAGTGCTTAGAAAATTACGTATGTTTTGCTCTTCATTTAGAAATTACATAAAATACTTATTATACTGCATAGATAATATTGTACAAATGAAAAATATAATACGCACCGAACTTCCCATTTCTGATGTCCTGGGGAAAAAAGCATCTATTTTTGTTTGTTTAAGATTCTGCGTATTTTTTGCAGCAAGAAAATTATCAATTTTATTGACGTAGGTCAACATTTCCTCTGTTTGTTCCAAAGAGGACAGTACTTTCCGCAGCTCACTTACATAATACAAGCCAGTAGTAACGGTAGGTTATGCAAAAAAGTCTTATAGCAAAAAAGCAGGTGCTGGACCATAATTTTTTTAGTTTTTCAAAGGCTATATTGATTTCATTTTCTTTTCTAGCGTTTTAAATTATTTAGTAACAGAATTTATATTAGAGATTTAGTCTTTAAAAATAAAAGAATAAAAAGGCATTTTGAGCGCAATTACTGATGTAATCAAATGTAATTTTCCCCATAACGATCTGTGATTAATTTTAAATTTGTAGAAAAAAGCTGTTCATATATTTTAATTTCAAGCTAACTAGTTAAAATTAAAGATTTGAGTTCTAGCAAGAACTTCTAGCCATTTCTGGCAAGTAGGCATTGCAAACGTTGGGACACCACCGAAAGATTTTGCACGATGTAACAAAATACCCTGCGTACTTTAAGGTATTTAAAAATAAATAATATACAGACACGGTACAATCAGATGAAATATTCAGAATTTATATCATTTATTATCTTTGTGAAACTGTTAAGTTTAAAATTTATTAATTTATCAATAATTATGTTTATAAATCTTAGAGGTAATATGCGTGTTTCTGAAATTACGAAATAAATGGGGAATTTGGAAATAATCACCCAGGAACATTCTATAGAAGTTTTCGAATAGAAACAGTTCACCTACAAAATTTCTAAATGCAAAATTTTGATTTATTAGAAATACTTCAAATTAAGCGGTGTGATACATGTAAGTTTAATGTGATCAATATATTAAGCTTAAGAGTCCATTAAACTAAGTACACGAAACTTAAAAAAAAAACATACAACTGTTTTAAGTGAAGTTTCGTGAAATTTTGTGTAACAGCGAAACTCTTGTTAGACTTTGTGAAAGATAATTAAATTAATTCCTCAAACAACCAGAAAATCATGTTCTAAAATGTGTTTAGAAGCGAGGTTTCTTTTTAAATGTTCTAAGCGTACGTTGTACTAAGTAAACATATTGTCAACTATTGCACAGAGTTAATTATTTTCGTCGTGTTCTATAATGAATATTTTATTAATATTTTTAAGATGATTAATTATTATAGCACATTGAATTTAATGATTCTACGTTCATCTAAATCTTTTTAGGGTAGTTTCCACGTGTACTGAAATAACACCAATTATTTTGTTCATTCCTATATTAAGTTTTGACGACGTACTACTTGTTGGCGATAGTTAGGGGATGTTGAAACAAAATTTAAAGACTAATTAGTTAAATTTGCATCATATGATGAATGAAATAAGAATTGAAAATTCAAGTACATTTTAGTTCAATACCTGAATTGATTCGTCGGGGCTTACGGTAGTTAATTTGGACTAGCCAAACTTAAGAGTGGTTGTAATTAAACTTCCCCTACAAACAGAATTCTGTAGCTGTAACCGGGGAGCAGATTGCTACCGAATTTCGCATATGGACTGTGCACGAGATGCGCTAAAGGGAATTTTTCAGAACGCTTTTTAAAAAATGTCCACTAGATGGTACTTTGGATGGTGAATTCAGCTCAAATATTACGCAAATTAGAGAATAAATGCTCAAAAACTATTGAATAAATGTTAAAATCGTTTGTATATTTCGAATTAGCCTTTTCCCTCATTAAATTTGCTGTTTTTCAAGAAAAACGCCACCTAGTGGACATTTTTTTAACTAATGTTTTTTTTTTTTTAAATTTTTTGAGCGCATATCATGTATAGACAATATACCCATTTTGGTTACAATCCGTTCACCCGTTTTAGCTATAGAGCACTGTTCATAGGGGACGTTTAATTATAACACACCTTGTATATTAAATTGATGTGTTTTGATTTTGGGAATACGGCCGATTATCTACACGAGGGATATAGACAGATGGGGGGTTGCCCTCTGTCGAGGGTCTTTCTAAAGGGTCCTAACGGCGAAGTTTCGGAGAAAACCACGGAAAACTCTGAAAGCTGAGTCGACAGGCGTTACCTGGGTTTGAACCTGTCACTTTCCGTATCCCAGTTGAAAGTGTTATGCACTTGGCCACTCAACAGTGCATTAGAGGTGACTCTTATGGTGTCCGTGCATTTAAAATGAAAGAGCAGATTTTTTTTCATAAAGTTGATATATTTTGAACCGTTTGAAATGAATCGCGTCTCGATATTTGGATTCAAGTACAATTTTATTTCGATGAAATATTTAGCATTTAATTCTTGAATTCCTGAAATGTATTTTGTTCGTATTATCTATTTGATCTGAGCTTATACATTTGTACAGCTACCACGATTTATGAGGAAATGCAATTCGGTTTTGTTTGATTCCGTTAATAGAAAGATTCACAGTATTAAATGATTACGATGAAATGCTTAAATTATATTTTGTCAGAAAATAGTTTATATATAATTGAAAATTCAGAAAATATAGCACTGCTAAATTATACTTAAACCACATGTGGTTTAATCTACTTAGGAAAAAATATAAGGCTTTTAGGAGAAAGGAGAAAAAATCTACAAAATCAAATTAGAAAAGATACGACTGAAAATGCAGATGTTACTCATATTAAAATGAAAGAAAAAAAATCGATGAATTACCATATACAATAGAAAAAGATATTTTGTGCGAACAAAGTGATACGCTACCATATATCAAACTTCTCAAAGGAATATATTACTCATAAGACAAATTAGAATTATGCACAAAGAGGAGACCCAAATGTTCTCGTATAGCTACCCCTCTTTAAAAGTAATCACATCAAAGATACAATTTCTGTTATAATTACATAATTAACAAATTACTCTTTTGGAAAACGCACGAGAAGAAGAAATGGAAAAAAATGTATTGCCAAGTTTTGGATAATACACTTTTTACGAAGAACATTTTATTCCTGCAACATAAATAAACTAATTTCTCTTAAATTAGAATATTTCTGAGTGGGTGCACCATTTAATAATCACCCAGAAAAATTTATGGAAGTGATACTCAAATTTCCGAATTAAGTTTTCTAAACCATGCATCCCTTCCGAACACTGCATCATTCAAATGAATTAAGATTTCTAAACTGTCTAACTCAGTCAGATGGTTTTCGTTGAAAATCAGTTATTTTTTGAAAAAAAACAGAGTTAAAACGTTTCTGTATACTAATTAAACACTTTTATCAGCGTGATTAATAATTATTGTCGAAGAGTATGTTTGCGGTTCCACTTAGGCATGTGATTTCGATTTACATGCCTTTCGATTCACGAATCGAAATCAAATCTAATAAATTATCCTATCGAATAAATTAATACGCAGATTCATATTATGATTTATCAATTGATATTATTTTAGTCAGCTGTGTCACTTTTGAATACAGAAGCTAATAACTTACTTTGCAAACCAAATCTCTAATTAAAATGAACCAACGAATCTCGAAGTAGTCAGTTCGTTTATCTTCCTATCGCTCGAAAAAAAAAGTTACTAAGTATTAATATTTTTATTGCAGAATAACTAAGTATAATTACATAAAAAGGATTAAGAAATACATAACTTTTACTTATTATACATTTGATTAGAAATGCTGTCCGTTTGGTAAAAACATTTATCTCTGAAATTATGAATTGTTTGTATTCGCTGGTGAATAGATGAACATATACTACTCGTCATAATTTGTTAATGAAACATTTCTTCAAATGTATTTCAAAATACAAAACTTTAAAAATAAAATTCGTTTTCCTAATTAAAAAAAATTTAGGTATTAAAAAATGTTGTAATTTTATTATTTTTTTCCCATTTCAATGGACCGTTAAAATTTTAACTGTTAGGTAAAACTGTGACATCTACTTTCCATATAACTCATTGATATTTAAAAAATATATTATTAAAATATATTGAAATCTCATTTGTTTTCTTTTGTTTGCTGAAAATTTGAATTGAATGGAATCGGTGATATGGTAAATCCTTTATATTTCAACATTTTAGGAATCATTGGAACCTCTACTACGTACAAATTTGTAGAATTTGAAGAAAATGTTTGGCTTATTATAGTGATTAGTAAAGTATAAAGTCACGTGTAAAGTGTATTATATTATTTTAAGTAAGTATTAAGTATATTATATTATTTGGGTAAAAGTATATTCAAATAATGTAATATACTTTTTTTTATCAACGATGATAAAAAAAATGTATTGAAAAACTTCGTATGGCTGTGTTTAGAAATAAGCTATGATTTATTTGGTTTTAGAAATTCAACTATAACATCGTAATACTTTGGAATGCATAAACTTTATTTTTAAAACTTCTTTCATTATTTTATCCGTTTATTTTATATTGCATTTAGCTGTACATGTCACTACTGAATGATTTCTCTTAATGATCGAAATTGAAGAACGAAAGTAATAAGAATGGTTAAATAAATGACTAGAGATTCTTCACTTTCTATTGTTAAGATAATAAAACTAATAATACTTTCTCCCTAAGAATAGAGCTTTTTGTTGCAGAAAGCTACTTCTTGATCAATGATCAATTTCATATTGCTTTTTAGTGCCAATTTTTATCTGATGTCTGTGCACTTTCTCTCGAAAAAGAAGCGACTTTATTATTTCTCGGACCTTTCTCAACCCTTTACATAAATATTTTCTTCTCGGCTTTATCATCTTTACATGGACCACAGACTTATTCATCACTGCCAAAAACCTCTGAATATTTATTGGTAGACAATAAGTGATGAATGATTTCGAGCAAATTTCGTGCCACTCAATTATTTTTTTTTTTTTGCCTCCCTTTATTCATGTTATTAGATTAGTTACGTACTGCGGTTTCAATCATTTGTTCCGTTAATTTAATGATGGATATAAACTGTGACTTGTTAGTGCTCTCTTAAAAATTTGATGTAATATTACACCGAAATGTTACTAGAAAAGTTGGTTCCATAAGATGGTGGAATCAAATTCCAACATTTGGTACGGTTGAACCTGCGAACCAAATGTTGGAACAAGGTTTCACCATCTTATGGAGCCAACTTTTTAGTACCATGTTTTGGTGAAATGTTGCACAAATTTTTAAAAGTGCGTAAGTAATTCAAGAAACGGTGAATTTTGACGCATGAAAACTATGCAAGATTTTTGGAATTTGAGAGCGTATTGTGTAGCTTTCATTTTATATAACTGCAAAAATATTAATTTTATATCAAATGTTATGTTTTATCAATCAACAGTTTCAAAATGTTAAGTACGTTGAACGTGTTTATCAAAGTAAAGGCTTCAATTTTAATTTTACACTTTTCTACATAATCTAGCTAAATCAATAAGTGTCTTCCTATTATAGTCTTTAAAACATTCAAATATACGTACTTTCCTACTATTTCTACATATTGCTTACTTTTTTCAAATAGCAGGCTGATTTTTAAGGTTCTGAATTTTTTTTTTATAAATTTAACATTGGCGAATTTAACTATACATGAATGGTTAAATGATCTTTTTTAAAATTTAATTTATTCCTAAGAACGTTAAAACATTCTTTAAGCATTTTGTATTGCTAAAGTAAATAAAAAACTTTGTAAAAAACACACAACGATTTAACGAAGGAAAATTGACAACTCTTTTTGGAGGGGACCGGACCCCTTGCACCCCTCCCTTGAGTGCACCGCTGCTATTTACATATCACATACCTTTAAAGTTATTCGCATGCTAATTGAACCTTTGCTAACGGACAACCTAATTTACTTTGTTCCCATATTTAATACTAGCTGAAGTACCCGTTCTTCGCACGGGAATGAATGGACTTTTTGATATTACGATTTGTGGTGATTACTATTCATTGTAATAAACAGATATAGCAAAGTGGATATCACGTTATATTCCCTACTAGCAATTTTGCTCGGGCTACCACCGGCCACGCAGCCAGCCGATGACAACCCGAGCAAAATTGCTAGTAGGGTTGTGTCCAATAATCATGCATACTGAATTGCAAGGCAATCGTTTGTACGGTGCAGAAGGCCATGCGGCGTAGAGCAATCTAGTGGCGAGTTTTAGCAAAACGGATACGGCGAAAATATTTTTTGCATTCAGATATCGATGTATACGAATTTTCATGACTATCGGCTGGACAGTCCTGAAGTTCATGTGTTGACGCGACATCTAGTGGCAAGTTATAGGAAAATGGATAGCGCCAAACTCTTCCCCGTGTTCAACTATCTATGTATACCAATTTTCATAACGATCATTTGCACAGTCAAGAAGTGATACACTGCAGGGCCATCTAGTAGTTAATTAAAGGAATGATTTGCTACAGCGCCGTCAAGTGGCGAGTTATAGCAAAATGGATAACGCCAAAATATTCTCATTGTTCAAATAGCTATGTATACTGATTTTCATAGCGACCGTTTGAATGGTCAAGAATTTGGCCTGCTGCAGCGTCATCTAGTGGCGAGTTAAAATAATAATGCATTGCAGTGTCATCTAGTGGTGAGTAACATCAAAAGGAACGCAGTTAGAATATATTCTTCGTGCTCAAATGTGTAAGTATAAAAAATTGTATGCCGATCAGTCGAACGGTATAGAAGTTGATGCTTTGCAGCGCCATTTAGCGGCAAGTTACAGCAAAATGGATAGTGAAAAATATTCTCCTTTTTTCTAATATTCGCGTGTACCAAAATTCATCGAAATCAGTTGGACGATATTCGCATAGCAAACGGCTAAACGGAATAGTATTCAACGTTGTGCTGCGGCACCAAGTGGCAAGTTAAGGAAAACGGATAGCATAAAAACCTTCTCCATCATAAAAGACTTAGGTGAACCAAATTTCATCGTGCAACGGTGCTCAACGGTGCTGGAGTTTTTCAACCTCATAAACACATACCAACATTCATTTTTATCTATAACCAGTGTTATTATATATACCAGTCTCAAATAAAATCGAGTTTCAAATCTCAGCCTCGCCAAAGTGCCAACATACGCCATTTTGCAAGAGTTTTTTTCAGGGAATCATTCGAAGCATTGACTTAGCAGCAATCAATATGGGAAATGGTTCGACCGCCAAAGAGTAGCACGCATTTATTTGAAAACTGGAATCCCTTAATACAGCCAATTTTTTTTTTAAATTATCAACTATAATGTGTTTTATTCATCGTTACTCCGATGTACTAAATGAGAAGATTTCAATTTTCTGAAATTTGGCGGAATTCCCCGAACTTAAATCAATGTACTCAATTGGCGAGAATTCTGAAGTTAGATCGCTTGAAATCCCTTAATAACTGCATTATTTCTTCACGGATCATTAAAATTTAACGCTGTATTCTAATAAAACCTTTGCACTTGTTTTCAAAAATCTATTTCCTTAAGCTCTCAATAAATTGCGCCAAGCCGAAAACTGTGCAAACCGCTAGAACTCACTTACTCAAAATCCATATTTCAGCCATTTTATTTTTTCGCCAAACTAAAAAAATTTACACATTAGCCTCGGAAATCTTCAATTCTTATTGTTTTGCGTGTAAAGCATTACATTCCTGCTCTGATTTCCCATGCACACGATATTATAATTAAAAAAAAATAACCTTACGAATATAAACTAACAAAAAAAATCATTTTTATTCTTTTACTTTTACTTTGAGAATTTAAAACATTTTATTCGGCAAAATCGCCACACATGGCAACCACGATCCTTATTTCACACTTTTTTCACTACAGGGGTTACAATTACGGAAAGCTTTTTGCGTGAAGAGCATAAAAAATCTCTTAAATTCTGGGAACGGGTGGACTTTCAAAGTTTTAAAGTGGACTACGATTTATTCTATATTATTTTACATATCTGTGCTAAATTTCAGGCCGATAGGTTCATTTTTGTGGATTTGTATACGAACGACATTTTATTCGGCAAAATCGCCACACATGGCAACCACGATCCTTATTTCACACTTTTTTCCCTACAGGGGTTACAATTACGGAAAGATTTTTGCGTGAAGAGCATAAAAAATCTCTTAAATTCCGGGAACGGGTGGACTTTCAAAGTTTTAAAGTGGACTATGATTTATTCTATATTATTTTACATATCTGTGCTAAATTTCAGGCCGATAGGTCCATTTTTGTGGATTTGTATACGAATCAAACAAACAAACAGAATTTCTTTTTTATTTATAAGATTTTATGAAAAATAAAACAAATTTCATAGATGGAGGCCCCAAAATTCATCAATGCCCGGGGTCCCTGTTTGGTATAATTAGGCCCTGTTTAGCACCGCAAAATATTTCTTGCGATTCGAAAACGTGTCCCGTTTAAAATCTCAATTGAAAATAATGCTGGATAATTCACTGGTGAAAAAACAGCATTCAATTCTTTTTCTAGCAACGTAAAATAAAATATGGAATTATTTCATGCGTGGTGTATGTTTTGCTTGTGGGTTCGTTATTCTGATTGAGTTTCCAAAGGGGTTTTAAACTCGTGACGTCAAAATGACTCGTGACGTCATTTCACACGTGAAAACTCTGTTATTTTAAAGTAATTTTATTTATTTTTTTCAGCTGGCAATTTTAATCATTGTTACTGTTTCCAAGACAACCAAACCGCAAGATATTCCGAAATTTTTAAGTATTTAAGCAGCTGCGATTGAAATGAAAATCCTTCTTCACTTAAAAATTCGTAAAAATTCTCCTAATGTATATTTTCCCTCCGTTCTTCTTTTAAAAGTGGGCGAATTGTGTGCTCCGTCTTTTGCCTAAATATAAAAAAGTTATGACAGATAGAATTCAAGATGCAGCAGTTTTAAAAATATTTTACGAAAGTCAGCGTCAAATTTAATTTGATTTGAAAAATTCCCAAAAATCTGCAAATTATGTTACACAGTCCGAACGAACATTTTTTAAAAGAAAATTTTCTCCTCTATACGATGATGTAAATACCGTTTTCTTGCAAGTGCAATTACTGGCGTTATTATGTATTACGCAAGAAAAATCGCTAAAAATCGGACAAAACATAAAATAAAACAATCTCTAATTCGAATTTCGAAAAAATCGCTTCGAGGTGTGTCGAGACCCGTCTTGGAGAATTTCCGTACAAAATTTGGTAGGTCTACGATCAGCCGTTTCGGAGCTACGCGAGACACAGACAGACAGACAGACAAATGGACAGTTTACACACTGTTTTATTTATATAGAAGATAAGATAAAAGATAAGACTCTGGACAATAACAATTGTAGATAGCTAAAGTATAATAATCCAGGTTTCTGTTCTAACACACAGCTGTCAGTTTAAGAGTCTGGAGTTTGGATCGTTTTTTTCCAGATGTAAAATGAATACACCTTAGAGCCCCCTAACAAGTTCTCTACCCAAGGCATTTTTCGCATTGGAAGATAACCCGTGAACTTTGCCTTAACGAAACATCAGCGTATACAGTTTAACAGGCTACAAGAAAGACTTTCCTCTCTATTACAGAGGCATAATGAGGTTAATAAAAATTACTTAGTATCAGTTAAGAATTCTGCTACTGAAAGCTACTTCTTTATCATTCATTAACCCATTAACGCCCAGCGATCTATTTCTAGACCGACACGAAATTCGTAAGTGACTCAAATATTTAACCATTAGTTTATTTTCCTAGTTTAATTTCTTGAATACAAAATCTGATATCCACAAAATACTCACCGATAACAAATTTAAATGATAATATTTCCCTGTCTTATTCACATTCTAACAAAAAGATTTACGTTCTTCATACCACACAAATGTCGGAAATTTATTTATCACTACTGGCGTCAATATAAATTTGAGAATGTGCTGAAAAAAGTTGGGCGCTAACGGGTTAACGCCTTCTCGGTTTTTGTTACTAATTCTGCCCGTTACCCACGTCTTTCACAAAAAACACGAGATCAATGTTTTCGTGTTCGGACACATCTTTCAGCCTCTGCATCAATATCTTGATCACATGACTTAATTTATTTGAGAGACAGTAGCATTCATCTTTATAAAAATATCCTCATTATTTATCACACGAACATATGCGTTAAGCATTTTTGGGGTAATTCACTGTTCTGGGGGTTAAACAAGTTTAAAATTCTTATTCTACGCGTCAAATAATTAAACCTTGCATTTTGTTGCATCAAAATCGGTTGACTAAATTGCGAGATTTGCAGTTTTGGGTTTCCTCATTGGTTAACACAGGGTTTTCTAGAAATCTCAACCAATATTGGTGTTAGAGCTAAGCTAACCTCACTTTTGAGGGACTTATTTTTGGCGCCAAATTGGATATTTCGCCAAAAAATCACAAATGGCGACATTTTGACGACAGTGAGGTATGCAACAAAATGCAAAATTTAATTATTTGGCGCGTAGAATAAGAATTTTAAACTAGTTTAACCGCCAGAACAGCTGGTTACCCCAAAAATTCTTAGCATTGTCCCCCTCCAAAGGACTGCACGTCCCGGACATTACAATCCCCAGTTAGGACATTGCACAGATATTTACAGTATAGCATTTAACTATAGATCTTAACAACATAGTTTAAGCAAGTAATCAATAAACATAATAAGCAAATACACATAAATAAATAAATGATAGCACCAAGAAACGAATACACATTAATAAGCACAAATATGGCTACTGGGCGTGGAGTAAGCACTGAGTAAAAGAGAATAGAGACATGAATGAGATGAGAAGATGAAGAGAAGGAAATATTACACCAGAGTGACCATGGTCTGATAGAAAACAAATTAATTACGACCACGATAAAAGGTTAGCTGATCAAAATGTACGAATCTTGGTTTCGAGTTAAGTGACTTACGGATCCGTACGATGACATCCTTCAGCCTGTTTAGCACTGTGTGAGGACCGTCCCACGGCGATTGGGGTTACGAGATTGACCTTTACGTCGAGTAGGATTTCACAACCAAACCTTGTTACCCACATTGAACTTGTGTCCCGTACCCAGTAAACACACAACTGCTGGAAGAGCTACCAGCGCGCCTTCTGCCATTACCTCCAGCACCGGCCGTAATGGCCGCATGGCCCTGGAAAAAGTAGCAGTATCGTACCAAATATGGTCATCCGAGAAGTACCTTGTCAGAAGCCCGAGAAGGCAGCGGCACTGTGCTGGCTCTATGGTACGTGTCATCCATCATTTACAATAAAGACACTAGCCGATTAAGTTTAGAATACCCAAAATGAAACGGGTGGGTGCGGGCTATTATTGAAAAAAAAGGCACTGGCCTGATATCTTAACAGTGGCGGTGATATAATGGCGCGGTGAAGGCTAAGTGCTTATTTACAATAATGCTGCCATAAATAAGTAGGAGCCAGTGGCGGATTCGGGGTAGGGGTTAGGGGCTTATTCATCAACCCCCTATCCCCCCAAAAAGAAACAAATAAACATTACTTAAGGGTAAGATTTTGAAATATAAAAACAACATAAATGAAAGATAAAAAACAACAACAAAATCCGTTAGTCAATCGTTTGCAAATTATGTTCGCCTATCATTAGTGAATTGTGTGCAGTTTTCATAAACTGCAATTTTCTTACAAATTTTCAGTCGCAAAAGATTTTTTTTTTTTATGAGAGGCGGTAACACATTTCAAAACCTACATAAAATTATTTGTAAACAGTTTAATTTCAATATTTCATAGTTAAAGAGATTTTATAAATGAATTATAATACTTTATGGTTGATATATATATACAGGGTGATTATAATTAAAGTTCCCTTTAAAACGATCAGAAAAAGAATACTACTGGACCAAATGTTATCAAACTTGGTAATTGTGTAAAGGTGGTCATGGAATTTATTATCGGCGAAGAAAAAAAAAAAACGCAAAAATTCAACACCAGGGGTAAGGACGTATTTAAAGGGGTATCCAGGGGTCCGAACCCTCCCCTGCTCCCCCCGAAATTTTTATTTTTGTTACTAAAATGATAATGATATACTGTCCTTTTGAGAAAAATACTACCTTTCTTTACCATCTACCCCTCCTAAAGTTTTGGACCCTCTCCAAAATGTTTTTCATGGGGGAAGGGAGTGATCTGATCTCTGGGCCCCCCTAAATACGTCCTTGCCCCTGGTGTTGAATTTTTGAATTATTTTGCCGCGGATAATAAATTCTATGACCACCTTTACACAATTACCAAGTTTAATAACATTTTGTCTAGTAGTTTTTCTTTTCTGATCGTTTTAAAGTGGAACTTTAATTATAATCACCCTGTGTGTGTGTGTGTGTGTGTGTGTGTGTGTGTGTGTGTACTAATCAAAATCTTACAAGAAATAATAATAAATAAAATTTTACCATGGTTATACACATAACTTTAATGTAACATTCTGCTTTATTGTACATTTTGATTGGATAAAATGATTCTTTAAATGTTAGCTATTCTGAAAAGAAATTTCTGATAAATGTTGTATACTACATGACTCAAATTTTATGGAGGAAAGTACTTTTATACACTAAAATACGCTATGGGAATATGCAGACAGGTGTTTCACCAATGTCAGGAGACAAAAATAGTATCATTAGTAATCTCACCGACATAAACAAAGTGTCCAGTTTAGTAACCATATTCTCAATTTTAGTTTCCAAAATAGTAACATGTTTGCACGATTTTGTAGTTAAGAAATACCACCATTTCCCCCCACTTGACCATACTTATTTCAAAGTAAAGTTGTACATTTTAATATCTCGAGTGTGCTTCCTCATACTAAATCACTTCTTTGGATGTTACAAACTTAGAGTAATTGTTTTGATAAAAGTAACAGATAAGGAAAAGGACAAGATGTAATATTGTTTTAATGTTATAATCGATAGGACACTTGTGATTATTCCCTATTTGTAACTGATAAAGTAAAATTTTTATCGATAATATATTGATTGCCGTTCGAACAAACTTATTAGTTTAAAATAGCCTAAACCAAACATTTATTGAATCAATAATATTTTATAGAAAAAAAAATACGATCACCCTATTTAAATTTGGAATATTTTTCTTACAAAAAAGAAAAAAGGAAAAAAGCACATAAAGAATTTTATAAAGTGTACTTACTTTAAAATAAACGTTCTATATTTTAAAATCTCTTATTTACTTTCTCATACTAAATAATTTCTTTGCATGTTACGTAGAAACTTATAGTAATTATTTTGAAAAACGTAACCTATAAGCAAAAGCACAGGATAAACTAACTTGGTTTTCTAATGTTACAGGCTATTAGTAATTAGTTTCTACTTGTTACTGAGAAAATGAAAATCGTAATAATTTCTCAGTATCAGTGGAGAATACTGATCATGAAAGCGACTTCTTCACCAGTTATTCATCCACTCTTGATTTCTATTGCCAGTCTATTTTTGGTATACCTCTACGTTCTCTTAACAGGGTTGAAGTGAACTTTCTAATGCTTGACTGCGTCCTTCACTCACAGTATTAATAGTTTGCCCACGATTTTATCGTAATTTATTTGCAAGGCCAGTCACATTCATCTTTGTCTAAATATCCTGATTATTTATTGTCAGACACTAAGGAACGGATGGCAACAATGAATGAAACTATTTGTCCCTTTTTATTGAAGTTATTAGTTTAGTTACGGATTCAAATCTCCTTTTTATTTGTCTTATTTTTAGCGATAGTGTGTTTAAGAAACAATGTGGCTCGTGGAGAGTAAACAATAATAATTAAAAAAGACTACATTTTTTTAAAAATCATGAATATATACTGTACACTCAGATAAATATCCAGCGAGATTATTTTGAATATATATAATGGAAGGTGGGCCAAAATGATCCTAGTTTATAAAACGATCCACATATGTTTTTTTAGATACAGGTAACGCTATCTACCGGGTAACACATGAACTATTTGAGCCAAGTGAAGAAGAAGAAGAAATGGCGATATTCAAGTGATCGCAGTAATACGTATCTAAATAGAATTCCCAAAATGTTCTTAGAGGGTAAAACGATCCACAGATGTTTTCTTAGATACAGTTAATGATGGCCTAAAATATCCCAATAAATTGGTTCAACCTGAAGTCTAACCTAAACCCTAATATAACCTAAAGTGGGCAGTCATATAGCCGGGTAAAATGATCCATCGACTGAAGAAACTCCAGTAATGGAACATAGACATCATGGCAGCACACCAACTGTTCTCCAAATGCGTGACTACCAATTACATTGTTAATTTATTTCTCCGTTTATTGTAGGTTATACCTTTTTAATTATAATTTTGTAATATTCTAATTTATGTTTTGTGACATTTTTAAAATTGTGACAGTTTAAAATTTTCGTAGAATAAATTATGTATACTATATGATTGCAAAATTTATTTTATT
Source organism: Cheiracanthium punctorium (assembly GCA_038373885.1). NCBI lineage: Eukaryota > Metazoa > Arthropoda > Arachnida > Araneae > Cheiracanthiidae > Cheiracanthium > Cheiracanthium punctorium. The sequence continues at coordinate 285,947 of JAWZYV010020167.1, read as the reverse complement.
TCGTTATATACAATAATAATTATTTTAACATATCTTATTTTGCCGGTAAAAAAACTGTTTACAATTATTTTCAAAATAAGGAACATTTAGGTCTTGAGGTGAGGTTAAAATGATCCTTTGGACACATTCTCAAAATTCTATTTTTTTCATTACTAAATGTGTGTTTAAAATAATATTAAAATATGCTTATGATACGAAATATAGTGTAAAATAAGCTTGCAAAGCGGCAAAGTTTTATTTAAGCAATTATGTTCTCTTATACAAGTTCTTAATTCGCAAAATAATGTCTAATAAAACTTGTAAGCTTTATCAGGCATTATTTTGCAAATAATCCTTCGATAGGCATGTAACTGTTCCTCCCGCCATAGATTTCATCCGTAATAAAACAGAAATTTAAATAAGAAATGTTATTTATTATTGATTATACATTTTAACAATAGTGAAAAAATAAAAGTAAGAAAACTTGCACAGTGAAAATAGGGAAAGAATAAAGGTAAGCAACGTATAAGTGAGAGAGGAGTCTTATAACTGAGAGATTTGCAGCATTATTTCTCATGAAGCGTAGAGAAGATCAAGTGAATTCGACGTATAACAGGGAGTCGTATAAGTGAGAGATCATTGTAGTTTTTTTCCTGTTGAAAAGAGTGAAATTTAGAAGAAAAAAACAAGAAAATTCCGACTGAATTTATAAGTACTACTTTTCAGGAAAAAACTGCAATTTAATTACATTTTAAGCACAGTTATCTACTGTGAAATAGGTAATAAATCTTTAGTTTGATCCTTTAGCTTTAGGTAAATTTTGTTACATTTCTCAAAAAACATAATAAGGTTACAGTTTCATTATGCTTGCAAAATTTTTCTTCAAGAATTTATTAATAAGTAATATGTTTCTGTTCTTTAGCGTACTTTTATCTACAAATCAACAGCTTAATAGAATTTTTTATGTTCAATTTTAAGAATGCCATCAAAGAAAAAGTTCTCATTCTTCTATTGCTATTAATTCGACAATTTTATAGATTTTTAAGGTTATATATCTTTTTTTATACTTTAATCCACTTTAGAAGGGTAGTAAAACCCAGATGTCTATAAAAAGTAGATTCCTGTGGATTTTATTGATACGTTACTTTCTAAATTGTGAGGAAAAACAATACTTGTATGGAAAGTTTATTTTATAACTAACCAAATTTGGGTTTTAAGGGGTTTCCAAGAAGACATAACCTACACTCCAATGGGATTTGTGGTTGTGATATGCAAAATAAATTATCACTTCCAGTTGCTACATCTGTAGAATAAATTATGTAATACAATTTAATAGCCAGCGCATATTAAATACGTATTTTTTCAACATAATATCTAAAGTCACATTTGTGTTATTATTGTCTTAAGAGCAGATTTTATAGAACTTTTCAAAGCGTTGATAAGGTATGAAGAAGTAGTGACATAGTTATGACTATATGTATTCGCTGAATTTCACAGATGTTGTTCGTTGATATTTATTTTTAAAGAAAATTAACGCTGGTAATTATTATCTTTGTACAATTTCTTATACCAACATAAGGTCAGCTGACAAGTCAAAAGTTATACAATGTTATTTTTTCTATCCCTTCACATTTGCAGATTTATTCTTTTCGCAGCGTCTGTACAAGAGAAACTGCTCATCTTTTCTATGTTGAATGGACGAACAGGCAAACTATCACTGGGTAAGCAAGCAATGAATGCATGATGACTTGATAGGTCCTCTTTAGTATTTCTTTATGTCTGAAGTATACTGTAAGTGTAAATTACACACGAGGGTGATATGAAATACACGTACTGTTACTAAATAATCACTATTTAACAATCCCAGAATGCTTTCATTAGAACAACGCCCACACGGGAGAAACATAAAATGATTTTATTAAAATTTCATTGTAGGTTTCTAACCATGAATGGTCCCATGTGGTTCGGGATTTCCGAGCTATACTGATTCTCTATTCATAAGAAATAGTAAAATTTAAGAATTAAAATGTATCGACATAATTTCAAATGTTCTGAGGTGAGACATAATATTTCCTACGACAGAGAGAAAATTTCATAACATTCTTTTTCTCTTCTCTCTCTATAAAACTCTTCTTCTACCTAGATCACACTACGATTTTCGAAAAGTACTCTATTGCAGTTATGTTATCTGTGTAAAAAACAGTGAAAATAAAAACTGAGGCGATTTTAAATGCCTTAAGAGAAGCGGTTGCATGTGGACCCAAAGACAGCAAATCCATTTTCACTGTAAGATGGTAACTCATATTGTTTAGGTAGCTTAGTGAAGCTTTTTGGCGTGCCTAGTAAAATACTCTACGGTTTAAGATCTACAATATCATTTATCGTTTCTTTTGATAATGCGTTTCATACCTTAAGGAGTTTGAAATGCACCGTAAGAAATACTCGTATTTACCAGATATACTGCTGTAAAATAATGCAGCACTGTGCGTTGTTAATCCACTCAAAAATGACGTAATGACGTTGATAAGCTAATTTCAAAGAGCTTTGTATGGAAATTGACACAGTCTACATCACAACGCGTTGGCGTTACGTTTATCCACACGTTGTGCTGTAAAATAATACAACACTGTGTGTTGTTAATCCACTCACAAAAATAACGTATTGACATTGATAAGCCAATCACAAAAGTATTGTATAACAAATTGATACAGTTTACATCACAACGTGTTGGCATTACGTTTACCAACATTGTGGTGTAATCATTTTTTTTCAGTGTATTGCATGCATGCAGTACACTGAACTGCATGCATGCTACAAGCACACAAAAACACACATTTACATATATGCAAATTTTTAACAGGAATCATTGTGAAAACGTTCAGAATTTTATGCAGCTTCAACTTGGAAGAAATATTTTTAGCAGATAATATTTAACATTTCTATTAATTAAACCAAGTTTCCCGGTTTTAAATAACTAAACTTTTGCGCCTTTAAATACCATCGTCATATTATGCGCGGTTACGAAATCTGAAGTAAGCACGGCGCTGTATTTGTTTGTCCTCAAAAATTCAGCTAGTCGTTAAGTTCATGAAAATTTAACAAAGCATGATGCGAAAGAAATAAATCACCGTAAACGAAGTTCTTGAATTATATAGCTTCTTTATTCCATACCATCTGCTCAAGATTCTGCGCGAAGTAATCACAGGAATTAAATTAGAGATTTAGTTTAGATACATTCTACACTAACTGAATATTTAAATAAATTTTCTTAAACATCCTATTAGGTTCCTTGTTTGCACTTCGAAAAGCATAACAATTGCTGATTATTTAAAGTGAATTTCCCCTCTCTTTGCGGTTTGTGTTATGTTTGCAATTTTTTCGAAAATTTCATTTTAATGATTCAAGGTAATAACACTTTGGAATGGAGGCTTTAAAAGGTTATTTTGTTCGTAATTTATTCAATTCCTTAATGACAAATACTAATATTCAGCCAAAGCATTTAAAATTCTTAAGTGTGTTGTTTTTCAGGTCAACGTAGTTTCTTTTGCAGTTTTTTTAGCAAACATGAAATGAGATGGCAATAGTGATGCTGTGCCGAACTAGTGTGGAATATCAATTAAAGGAATCCCGCAGTGGTCTGGGCGCTAAACTCCGTTCCCATAAGAACACGGCAAGTGAAGTAGCATCCGACTTGGCCAGTGTTTGGGAGGGTCATCTCCCTCTCGGCTCATCCGCTGTGGAACCGTGTACGCTAATAGGAGCTGGTGCACGTAAAATCCCTCGTGGCTCCGATGTCCTCCAAGTTCTTAAACGATACCTCTCGGGTGGCCGATTTCAGGTGGTGGTGGTTCGTCCCTCATCTGGAATCGGTTCAAAATTAGGACCAACAAGTAGAAGTCTAATCCCCTCGGGGGCTCTGACACACCTCTTTCCATGGATAGTGTCGTCTATCCATGGACACGACTACAACAATATCTGTTAAAGGAATATCCCACTTATTGCAATAAATTTGCAATGTACCAGACCGTAATAATTAGTCAAAGTAATCCCGGATATTGGAATATCCCGCTTATTGCAATAAAATTTCAATGTACAAGACCGTAATAATTAGTCAGAGTAATTCCGTATATTGGAATATCCCGCTTATTCCAATAAATTTTCAAGGTATCAGACCATAATAATTAGTCAAAGTATAATCCCGGATATTGGAATATCCCGCTTATTGCAACAAATTTTCAATGTACCAGACTGTAATAATTAGTCAAAGTGATCCGGGATTTAGGAGTATCTCGCTTATTTGAATAAATTTTCGTGGGAAAATTGGCTATTCCATTATGCTAGTTCGACTGCATGTATAAACAATTTACTTGTAAAATTAAATTGTATCTTGGCAATTAAAGTTATTAATTAAAGTAAGTACTGCTACTTTGCGCATTTGGCACCTACTCAAATATCTATCATTTAAAAATATCTGTTATTGAAAGTAAGTATTAAGTATTATTACATTAAATATCATATAACCTTGAATACAGTATGGGTTAAACTTTGATATTTATATACTGCAGTAATAATTAATTCTACAAAGATTTCAGTTATGACTGCTGAGATACTGATAATTTTTAGACTTTAAAGCAAGCTTTCAGGCACGTTCCGAGAACTGTTTAATAAATCATTATTAGGAAGTTACATATAAAATATGTGATTCAAAAATGACTTTTGTACGAAATTTTTAATGGTAGACTGTATGATCTACTGAGAATTTAAAATAAAAGGCTCGTAAGCTTTAACTGAATTTTGTAAAGAAGATATATAAGCAATATATAAGCTGGTGAAAAACAAAGTGGAGTAAATAATGCTTTAGTTGAAAGTGAAATAAGGCTATTTCTGAAATCTGCATTATATACTTATTTACCGATTGTCAAAACAGAAGTTAAAAATACTTGAAAGTGATGATACTAAAAAGCTAGAAGGGAAATTGTCAACAAATAAAGGTTCATTACTTATTTGGGTGTAAAACCTGTCAGGACGGCATTTATTTAACTTACAGCGGTTTCTTGGAATCATAATGATAAAATCCTTTAATATAGTTAGATTGATCCCTGACTCACTGTAACGAATCCTGTTGAACCAATCCAAGGTAAAACTTATACCACCATTACTCCAAAAAGATTAAAAAGCCAACCATAAAAAACGAAATAAAATGAACCCCGGTTTTACAATTCGCTTGAAATTTTTCATAATTATGCATAAAAATAAAGAAAATAATCTGTGCTATTTTAAAAATCTGAAATACACCCGTTCCCTAATTTTCAAGCGATCTTTCTCTATTTTAAGCTCCATTTTATTTCATAGAGTAAAAAAAGTTAATCATTTGCGTGACAAAATTAGATGTCGTAAATGATAATATTACGCCATACTTAAGTCATGGTTATCAGGCTTTGAAGGGAAAATTGCGATCCCAATTCGTTTAAAACAGTTTTTTCAAGATTATCCAGTTTAACGTTTTTCACAAATAAAATAATTTCCCGCGAATGAAACATTGAGTTTTATCGGATGTTTTTTCTCCAGTAGAGTTTTTAAATTCTTTGACTGAGTGTTTTTTTTTTTTTTTTTTTCGGTTAGCCGGAAGCAAGTGAAAAATTTCCGAATAATTGTGATCTGCGCGGAATTCTTAGAAACCTAAAGAGATTTACAGTACATAGTTGTTAATCCCTTCCCATATTTTGGAAGTATAATTTAATTTCGTATTTTTATTCAACTAGGGGCCAAGGCCCCCTAGACTCGCTACGCTCGCTTTTCGTATGAGGCATTCGGCCTCTAATAAGGCTTATTCGTAAAAAAAGCACAATTTCAACAAACAAAACCCAAAGGTTGGATCAGATAGAATGTTACCGAGCTACACATTACTTGGTTCTTGCATGTTCCTTGGAACATAAAAATTTAAAATTCCCACTATTTTTAATTATTTGAAACCCATGGAACACCTTGCGTATTAGTCATTTATGGCGATTTTTCATAATTTAGTGACTTACGTTTATGTATAGTTAATAATTACACGCTTAAACCCAAAGAGCGAAAAAAAAAAAAAAGATACATTGCGGAGAGATCCGTTTCCATGGAAACTTACCGGTTTTCCCGCGAAAGTACTCTTTAATTAGTCTTCTTTCTGAGAACGCCTTTCCTCCCTACCTGTTTTTTCCGAGAATTTCCGTCCTCGCTCATTGTTTTATTCCGCTCCGCTCTTGTGATCGAAAAACGCTCCTAAAGGAGAAACTCACTTTTGAAAACTGGCTCACTTTTCGCTCCGACTGATCGAATTTCGCTCGTTTCTTTTAAGCGTGTAGCTCTAAGCAAACAGTACTTCATATGTTTTCTTTGATAAAAATCTCGAAACAGCTACGATAGCTTGCCACCAATGGCGACTTTTCATTATTTGTCTATTTACACATGCTCACAACCTAGAATTACTGCTCATGTAAGGTTCCCGGAAAACCGTTATCCATATTTTCATACACACAATCCTTTGCAGATTGGCGTATTTAGCACCACGAATTATGTCATCTCGCCGCGCTGGCAAATATCCAGTGTAATAGTACTGCTGTAATGGCATTGTTAACTCCACCAAATATTTCTACTGGTAGCAAATACTCCAGCTGGACCGAACCGGCTTTAAAGTAATTTGCATTTTAATTTTTTTTTTCATTTTCAAGATACTGGCTTCTAACATTTTGGAACTCGTGGTTTAGATTAACCGTGATTGGAAAAGTACCATTTTGCCGGATTGTATCTAATGCCAAGATGGCGTTTCTAAAATCAGTTACAATGAGTTTTTCTGTTTTGGAAAAACGGATAATCGCTAATTCTAAACTCCTGTTGTCTAAGCGATCTTACTATTTGAAAATTGTCAACTTTGTGTAACACACTTTGAGTTATTTATTGCATATAAATTTTAATTTGGCGTAAAATGGGTGTTATTCCACTTCATGTTTGTCAATTTCACACGATTCTACATACTTGGAATTGCTTTGTTGCAAAGGGATGAATGATTTTATTCCAAATCTGGCAACCATTATATGTATTTTTTGTTTTTTATTAATATCTTCTAAAACAATTCGATTTACGAAATTTAAGTAAGCTTATCAGGTTTTTCGGAATTTTAAGAATCCGTGGAAGTTTTATTCGAAACTCAAATAGGAGGAGATAGCCAAACAAGCTGTTGACAGCAGCAGCGGCGAAAGCGGACGTTACATTTTTTTTAGAATAGAGAGATTCCACACGTTTTCAGAAATTCACCATTATGTAACCAATAAGCATAGAAATTTCTTTTTAGTATATTGATATTTTTGTATTTATTTAATTCTGTATCTAAATACTATTTTATATACGGATTAAAATTCCCGCCTTTTCTTGGGGATGCTATTGATTGCTAAGTTTGAACTGGAACCTCAGACAACAAAAGAATTTTAAATCCACCTATAAAATATTCTGGTACTATTTTACCATATCATTTAAAAAACTCAATTTCCAAATATACCTACATTTGCGATGACAGTAAATAAATCTCAAGGACAGTCATTCGAAGAAAGGGCAAATTTAGTGAGGCAGCAAGGTTTCATACATGGCCAGTGGTACGCCTGAGCAAGTCGAATTGAATCATTCGACTTTATAAGATTTTATAACTCCAAACACAATGGGCCTTTAGCTGAGGATAGGTCCAGGCTCAATTTTCGGAGGGGGCCGCTAGACGTTTTAGGTTAGCTTAAATTGTTCAAAATGCAAAGTGATTCTGTGAAATCTAAGGTCTGTAGAGGTAGATGACCCTATGACCCATTCGCTGGAGCTGCCTTTGCATTTAGCAAAATATGATATTTACAAAAACACCGTCTTCACAGAAAAGTGGTGATTGTAAAGTGAAATTGTACAAAAATGGTAATGGTAACTAAGAGAGATAGTCTCTTTAGCCAAGGGGGTCACTTTAAGGCGTTATTACACGAAAGAATTTTCGTGCGATTTGGTTGCAGCAACCAGTTGCAGAAACCTCTTTCCGGGAAATTTCCCTCGGTTACCTAGGGAACAGTAACTCCAACTTTTTCGTTCAGAGGCGAAAATATTGCAGGTTACTGGAATTCCAGCCAATCGTAGTGCTTCCTATTTCTACGTCACAACACAAGATGACGGAAGAGTCAGCGTCAGCCATACAGCCCGTAGTGAAAGGGATCAGTGTGTGCGAAAACAAATGTCCGTGAAATGGAATATCGACATGGAAATTGATTTGATTGACGAAAATAAAAATAAATAACAATCCGATCAGAATATAGGCACGAGGTATAAACAACCAACGACATGCTATTTATAATTACATTCTCTAGCTACCGCCAATTCGGCGAATTTCAAGCGTTTGTGAACACAGCAGAGTTTGTTTACTATGGCAACCCTGCGTACTTATCTGGGCTCACTGACTTGCGGGAATGAATTGCAGCAAATGGTTGCTGCAACCAAAATTGCTCTAAATTTTGTCCGTGTAATAAAGCCTTTAGTAGGTTCCAGTGTATATGGAATGGTGAGACATATTCTTTGACACAAGAACTTTATTCACACTCAAATTTAAAAATAATAATGCTTTGTTGTCGAATTTCGCCCACTGGCAGGCAACTAGTATTAATAATTCTACAATATCTTTAAGCTATTAATGTTTTAAACTTTAAAGAACAAATTTTCACTTCTTTAATTGATAAACCTATTACCGGATTACATATCGGCAAAAATGCAAAAGCACGAGAAATTCAAATTAATCTCACATATATTACTAATTTAATTTTTTAAATTAAACTTGTTCGTGGAACACAGCAGAGTTCAGTCTCAGTTATCCTCTGAAATTATATTTTAAGCCATTCTTAAAATTACTCTGAAGCACTAATACATTAGTCCTTCTTAAGATATATTTTTAATTCACATGTCTTGCGTAAATGAGAACTCTGATATATATGTTTTACAGTTTCAAAAAATGTAAATGTGTTCATTTCAAATTTATTACTTTCATCTTTTATAACACTGGGTGTTTAACTATGATGTATCACTAATACAATATATAATATAATACAATTTAGTACAATTTTGATATAAAAGAGAAAATTATTGAATAAAAAATATGAGTTGGAAAAAAGTGGAGAGTTTTGAATACGAAGAGTAAAATAAGAGAGAAAATATTTCTTATTATTTCATCTGAAATTAATGATGACGTCAAGTAAATGTATCTTTTATATCAGACAAGACAATGTATATTAAGAAAGATACATTCAATAAAATGTTTAAAGTTGAGCATAGACAACTTTATTCAATGCAAATAACTTACTTTCTACAAACTATAACTTAAACTATAACTAATGATTATTTTGTCTAAGGGCACGATTATTTTATTTGCAGGGAACATAAAACTTTTATATTATTTTACTTACATTGTATATTGATCTAAAATTTAAAAAATAATGATTTAAATGCTTGTTCCATTAATAAGAAAAGTGAAAAATTAGTAGAAAATGCTAAATAAAAATTTTAATTTAATTTTTGAGTGTGTTTCGGTAAATACGATTATAAATACAATATTTAAAAATTTAAAGTTATACATATTCTAAGGAGTGTTAAGTTTCAAGTAGGAGTGCTATTTAAATATCAGACTTAATACCACATGAAACTTGTTTTCCACCGTCTCCAGTGTTATTATTTTAGTGAAAAATGAAATACAAATATTTTGTCTGCATTAAGTTTTGCTGTGTTTCTATACACAAGTTTTCGTGAGTAAACATTTGAGTAAGCACTTTATGGCAAGTAGATCCTTCGAGAAAGATATTTTGTACGATATTGACTTGTTTTCAATTTAAGGTGAGTCCATGGCCAAGTAGCAGGAAAATGGGATTTAAATCTAATGAATAAAGTTTCTTCAAAAAATTACATTATTTGGTTTAACGAATTACATTTACAAATAATTCCGTTGCAATAAAAATATCTTAATTCATAATAAAGAAACAAATGTGTTTTAAATTTTTTAACATAAAATGTTTATCAGTTTAAGCTTAAGTGGTATTTTAGGTAGACGAGTAGAAATCTCATTACATACATATATACATGTTTGGTAATATTTGAAGGTTCTGGAACGTGATACATCAAACATTTTCGAACTTGTTCAGTTTGGAGAACTATAAAGATTCATTATTGACGTATAAAAGGAACAAAAATAAATCGAATTTCAACATTCGAGTTATTTCAATATTAGAAACTGAACGCATTTGCTAGCGAAGATTGAGACATGGAAATGCTTTTTTCAAAATAAGATAAGATTAAAACTTACCTTTATAATTTCTGGCTGAGGCACAGAATACATTTGAATTCTTTTTAAATTAAATAAGCTTATAAGAAAATTCCATTAAGTACGTGAAAATTCTTCAACTAAATATGTTTTTAATAAAAAGAACAGAAATTCCACAAAGTGATTTTTTTTACTTCCATAAATAGTTTTTACTTTCCAGATAAAAGATTTAAACTGCTAAGGAAATATACGAGCAAAAAGCAATGAGATTCTCAAAACTTAGATTAAGCGTATATTTTATTCTTATCTTCCTTAAAAGTAAAGCTCATCCAATTTATAACTTCTATGTGGGAGTGAGAGTTTGTTGTTGCGGTTAAGAGCAGGGAGAGAGGGGGGGGGCATAAAAATTCCGTTTACTTATTTTATGCAAAATTCACACAACTCTCTTTCGTTTAACGTGAGAGATAAAAAAGATCTCTCCTTAAGGGGAGAATTTATTATTTTTACGCAATTTTAACTTGTTTTAAATTTCTCAAAGGAATAAAAATTTGTATTACAATAATTGTTTAATGCATAAATCAAAGAAGATTATTTTTTATAAACTGTTTACATTAACGGCGTAGTTTTACTATTAAAATTAGATCGCAAATTCTACGACGCATTAATGCTAATTATGCAGATTATTAACAAAGTTTGGAACATATTTCGTTACGTTCAATAAAAATATATTTAGGAATTCAGATTAGAGTGAATAATATGCCACAAGGTATTCTTAATGTAATTACTTAAAAAGTTGAATAGCTTCTAAAATTCCATTTTTTTCTTTTTAAATAGATAGAAATATAATACCAGATTAACTAAAAGACAGAGTAAGTAAATAATGTAAATGCGTTTTAAAAGACCTTTCAGAATAACATGTTGATTCACATCTAAATTGTGTTCTATTTTTTTTTTTTTACACACTTAATTTTAAATCCATAGATTTGTTGATTTTGAAGGTTGAACCATCAAATTGACAGGAAATCTGTAGTATAAAAAAAACTTGTAATATGGGCCAGCGCGTAATATAGAGTGGCACCGTAACTCTCTGTCTATCCGGTAGAGGGAGGCATATGTATACTCTGTGAGAAAACACTTCTCTGTTTTCATTAGTGTCCTTCGTATTGTGTACGTGTAATGGAAAGTTCAACCCTTAATTGCATAGCGGTGGATATTTACACCGTATGCTTAAAATACATCCACTTCCGGTTTAGAATGAGAGCCAAATTTCTTATGTCGACCTTACATATAAAATATAGTTTTTGTTAATAAATGATTCATGCTGTGAATAATAAAAATATCAGATATTTCTTTCAAACTGCGTGTTTTCCGAAGGATTAATTAGCTATACACAAAATTGACATAAGTAATTAAGCTTACACTCGTGAATGTCACATGATTGACAGCCAACGTGTTTAAAATTTATGCAATTAAGGGTTAAAAGGAAACGGTAAAAATCAAAATTTCGCATAATCGGTAGAATAGGCAAGTGGATTTTTTATTTACGAATCGTTGGGATCACTAGTTTTGAGTTCGGAATAAGTACGAGCAGCTCATGTTAAGATATTAACCTTCTCTTTCAGGCAAAAAGCATTCTTTTCGTGTTTCCTTTAAATTGGGATTCGTGCGATAGTGTGCAGTAAGTGTCTGTAATACGGACCACTGTGATGATGTAAAATGGATTGTGGTTCATAATACACCTGTGATAAATGTGTGTGAGGGTTTAAGTAAACATTTATAAATCTCATTATCATTATTACTTCTAACTAATCCAGTCAAAGACATTTTTAAAGCAAATGACGGATGGCTATGCTTTTTTTATTTTAAACCTCAAAATGAGGTATGTTGTGCATTCACTAGTGCGTACAACCGTGCTGCATCTCTTGTTGTTGCAGTTAACAGGTTCCGTGCTACGTATATCTGCCTCATTTATTGACTTGTTTTCCACAAGATTGATTTTCCACCTTCCATGGCCTGACAAAATTCCCCTCGTTAGGATGTCACAACTAGAAACACTACAGACCAAGAAAAAGCGTCCATGGTTCCCATCCAAAAACGTGCATGGGAAAACCCAAACATGTGCATGGAATAGATTGAATGACTACTACAGCAGAAGAAACGTCCATGGTCACAGACAATCGCTTCTAACAAAAAGAAATTTCCATGGTCACACAACCCCTATCTTGCCGATCATGGAACCGGTTATGGATACCCGAAATCCCGTGCCATTGCTAGTAAGGTGAGCCCAGACGTTTTAAGGAATATATCGCGTCGTCCAAAGCTGCTAAATGGTAAACAGAGACCAGAAAATACAGCAGAGGCAGCAGTTTTGACATCCTCTCCCAACAAAAAAGCAGTGGAACAGAACTGGCAACAAACGGGTAATATCGACGCCTAGAAAACAACTAGAAAATTGGCAACAACTGTTGGGGGGGGGGGGTAAGTGATGAGATCCCGGGGAATTTTACGTGATGATTCAGTTCATAGACAGAGTGTTTTCTGGAACGTTTGCAGCGAGTCCACAAAAGACGCGTGATAGCAGTGCAGCAAGTGATCTTCGAGGGCATATGAAGACTGGACTAAGCTCATTCCATACATTGCAGTTGCGATTTCTGAAAATGAAGTAATAAAGTCGTATTAATGCAAGCAATGCTATTGATATGTATAATTTAAAAACCAAATGTAATATGGAGCACAGTGTTCCACATTACACGCATGGCTATGGAACATGGACCACTTCTGAAAAAATGAAAATTGCTATTATTTGCGAAGTTTTTATAATTCGCCATCTAATAAAATTTCACTCTACGCCCTTCACATATCTTTTCTTCCAACTTGAAAATTAGCCTTTATGAACAATTGCCTTTATAAATCCACGCATTCAGAGTTTTCATGGTTAAGTGGTCCATAGTAAACGACTCTTCCTTGTTTAAAGAAGCACAACATTCCCAGAATTTCAATTGAAAGCTATCTGTCGTTAGCTGCGTGACAAGTACTTTCTTCTACATTTCTATCTACCTATATATATTATTCATTAAGTAAAATGGATGTGAGGTGGGGAGTAGAGAGAGATAAGGTTTCATGTTTTAAAGTAATTTAGGATTTTTTGTATATTTTACACTAAATTATTATAAATATTAAATTAATTATTTCCCTTAATTATTATTAATATTAAACAAATAAATGTAATGTTACAGAGGATGATAATTCAGTGAGTTAAGAGTGAGAAATATCACTAAAGATTAGAATGAAAAACAAATTCAGGATTTTTCAAGTTACCAAAAATACTGAGTTATTTATAATTTTTTTCATATGCGTGCAAATCTCGAAGCTCATTTTTCTCACATGACGCAATTCTTTACAACATGAAGTTAATAAATCTCTCTAAAAACTTGGGAAAGAAGAGATTTAGGTTTTAATGCAGCTAACATGTTCATGTTGGTTTCCAGAATAATCGAGCAAAATTCCAAGATAATATGTTTATCCGAATAATAGACGCTTTGCTTTAATGCAAAAAATTGTTCAAATCGCTGAAATGGTCCAACTTCTAGATTTTAAATGCATTTATTATTTCTATCATTTTAACACATGTAAATGTTTCCAATTAGATCAGTTTAACATCGCCGGAGATTTGGCCATTTTTACTTTCCGAGCATGTGCCATGTAAGGAAAGTATTGCAATCATGAAAAAATTCGACTTTGAGATTTTGATGGATTTACCAGATCTTCTGAACTCATTTATGCTGTTTTTACCAGGTGTATGTGTGTGTGTTTGTGTATGCAAGTGGACACGATAACTCCTAAACAGTGAATTCGATTAAGTTCAAATTCGGTATAATAAACCTCCGTTGCAAGAACGGTATTGATTTTGGTGTGTATAACACTTAAAGTTTCTTTTTTTTTTACAGGATCATGAAAAATATTTCTTTTATATTACGGAGTATGGACAGATATTCTGTGGTAGCATCTAAACGGTACATTCGATTTAGCTCAAATTTGGTATGTGTATTATAAACCACTGTCGAAAAACCGGTATTGATGTTGTTGTGTATAAGACTGTTAGTTCGTTTACAGAGCTACGAAAAAGATTTCTGTTACATTTTGGCCAATGGACGGAAATTCTTGAAAGTGAGCTAGCGTCTAAACGGTATATTTGATTGAGCACAAATTGGGTATGTATTAGGGTGATTCATAAAAGACCCCAAAAAATTTTTTTCCCTTTTTTTAAACTCTCAACCCCTAAAAATGGTCTATTCCACTAGAAAACATACCAGTATTTTTTAAAAAATTTTTAATTGATATTTAAGGGTCGCTACCGAATTTTAAAATATGAGAAATGAAGCAAAAACGATAAATTTTTGTGGTTTTTCTGTCTATAATTCTTAACAACATCAAGTACTGCTTCTGCTCCTCATCGTTTGTATGTAATTTGTTGTATTCTTCCATCAACGCAACACCTCGTTCAGCTATATCATTAACGACTCTCATGTTTTGTACAATTTCTTTAGCTGACCTGTAGTTTTCTTCTTCCCACAGCTCAGGATCTTTTTATATGAACTCCCATGAAATACCAGTCGTGTTGAAAAATTTCATTGTATTTGTTGTAACGAAATCTTCGATATTTTGATTTTTGATTGCATCATACCTCAAAGATGCCTTTTTAGGACTGTTTTCCGAACTTTCGTTATTCAGTGCTAAAATCATTCTGCGTTTTGTTTCATTAGAAATTCGCTTATCAAAAAAAGCTAGAGCAACCAGATACCAAAGATGAAAGATACCAAAGATGACCCAACATCTTTTTCCCGGCGACTTTGGCTAAAACTGCATCATGTTTTTCGAACTCAACTATGTCCTTCAAAATCTTCAGGTCATTTTCAGGTGCCATATAAGCCACTGGCGCTGTAAACCAGTATTTTGCATAGACAAGTACAACAAATATGCAGATATCTGTAATGGCCTTAGCTTCTTTAATTGTGATCTTAAGCTGGTGCTTAAATAGAAACATTTTCAATGCATATACAGCTTTCGCCATCCAACATGCACGATGCATTCCAGAAGGGGCTTTGAATGAGATACCGCTTTCAGGAATCCCTCCTAAAAAGATAATGATTAAATGAAGGAGCTCCCTGTAATCGTCACGAGGCTGAAATTGTTGTAGTCGATTCTGAGCAAAAGTAATTATATCGGTCGCAGCAGTTTGAACGCAATTCCAAGTAGATGGTTCAAAAATTGCAGTTTTGAAGTCTTCCTGATTTATTTTTGTCCAACGGCTCTTAAATTTTTTGAAAATTATAATTTCAGGATCGCTGGATGGTCCATAGCTGATACTACGACAGCTTCCAGTACGATTTCTAAGATGTGATGCCGACAAGGGAGTCAAATCAATTCTTTTTGCATTTTTTGTTCCAAAAGAATACAGGCTCCGTTTATTCGCCCAGTATTAGATGCCGTTGTGTCAAAGCACATACATCTTATTTTATCACGTAAGTTCCACGATGAAATTGTCTCGAAAATAGCAGACGCCATGGTTTCTCCTTTGCCATCTGGAAGCTTAGCAACGGCCAAGAGCTAGTCCACTCTTTTTCCAGATACCAAGATTGGTAGACGATCTACTACTTCATGCCCTGTTATGTCCTCGAGCATTTTTCCATCCCAGTGCACAGTTAGTGTAGTTTGGGGTTGGAAGTCAGATTTTATTAATTCAGCAAGCTAGAGTCTATTATTCATTCTTTGGCGGCGTATAGAGGAATAGCTTACGTTGTATTCTGATACATTACAGCCTAGACTTTTGAGTGTAGATGCCAAAACAACAGTCGCTTTCCGGTCGCTCAATTTAGCGACATCGACACTAGTTGCTAAATTAGAATCTAGGATTGTTTTTCGGCCTCGTTTCCTTGGTATCGAAAAATCTTTGCTTGAAGAAGGTCCTGACTTCGGAGAATTAGGACGACTTTGACTCATGTCACTATCACTCCTGTCCTCTGTAGAAGAAGTAGCTGAAGATGACAATAAATCGTATTTCTCAGTCAGTCTATTTATTGCTTCTTTTACTTTTTCTTTCATTTTTTCCAACTTAACTTCTTTTTCTAATTGTTTAGCAAGTTTTCTAGCATACTGTTTATCAATCTTACCGATTTGTCCAAGACGGTTCATTTTTCTTTGGTTCAAAAGAAATTGTTTATCTTCGTCAATATTCATTATATTTAGAGCATTAGAGTGAGCTATATCAAACAGAACATTTAAATTTGATTGCCACTTGTTTTATTTTTCTTTGATTGTTGCTGAACGCTTTGCCTTATTTTCTTTATTTTTTTTTTAATTCTGCCATTCTGAAATATTTATATTTTTACATTACATTTTTATAGTGAAAAAATAAACTCATTACTTCTTGCACTGAGGGTAATCTTGTTTGCACTAATTCTGAGCAAGTGTGTCCGATTAACCATATTTCATCTCTTTTTCTTGTTTTTATAACATCTGAAGCCATTATATGAATAATATTACAATACTAAAAAAAAAAACGAAAGTAAGTCGCATTCACGAGCGAACACAATCACTTTGGATTTCAATGATTTTATCTCTGGGTAATTATCTCTGGGTAAGAAGCAGGATTGTTTATGTTGTAAATATCAGTCCAGCTAACTAAAGCTGGGGAATGTCATATGCATAAAATGTTTGTTTTTTTTCTTTTTTCTCCACCCCCCCCCCACATCCTGCAGTGGGAGGTGCTCAATTTATTGGTACTTGCTTGATATAGGGGTGGCCGGAAGTAGAGAAGAGAAGGAAACGCGTAGACACAAAAGGGCGTTATTGCAGTTAATTTTTAAACTTTGAGAGTTGGTAGCGACCCCCAAATATCAATAAAAAATTCTGAAATTATTAACCAATTCATATTTTAGTAGATAGAATGATATTATGGGTTGAGAGTCAAAAAAATAAAAACTTGAATTTTATGAATCACCCTAGTATGTATATATAAAAGGTCACAGTGACGTGATATGTATATAGGTTTTGGTATGTGTAAATTTGATAGTTTGTTCACGGGATTGCAAAAAATAATTCTTATACATTAAGGCATATGGGCACAAATCATTTAAAAGGAGCTAGTGTCTAAATGATTCATTCGAAGAAGTTCAAACTATGTATGTATATTATAGTCACCGTCGCACAACATGCATACCATCGGAGCAACAAATGAGTATTCTTTTACAGTATAACCTATAGACGTAACTTCTCCAAGGTGCACTAGTGTCTATAGGGTGCATTCGATTGAGTTCAAATTGGGTATGCATATTATAGGTCAAGGTCTCATGACCAGTATAGATTTTAGTGTGTGTAGAGCTGATAGTTTATCCACACACTTGCAAAAAGTAATTCGTATATATATATTACGGCCTAAGAACGCAAATCTTTTAAATTGATGTAGTGTTTGAATGGTGCTTTTGATTGACATCAAATTAGGTACGCATATTATAAGTCACTGTCTTACATATTGCATAAATTTTAGAGTGTGTAAGCCCTACATTTTTTAGAGGGCTACATAAAAGTATTCTTATAAATTGCGACCTATATATACTCAAAGCATTTTAAATGCATTAGTTCCTGAACATTAGATCCGATTCAGTTGAATGAAATTTATTTAAACTCTTGGTAAATATCAAGTGTTCGGAAAGTCAAGCGGAGTCACATCAGATTTTTATGTTTAGAGCATAGTGATCTAAAATTTTGTATCCTTGAATCCAATCTTGAACACTTTATAGACAATTGCACTTTTCAGTCTCTTGGAAACTACTAAAAATTAGTAAGTCAAAATTCAACGTTTATTGGTGGGAAGGGGGTTCTGCCAGCAAGAGCTAATAAGTAGAACTAGAATAACTAATGTTAGTGCTATGCTGAGACTGGTTTTCTTGAGAATAGGAATATGAGGTTTACGCTCTATGATTTACTGATACTTTATTTTAACTTTTGATGATTTTGTAATGAAGGCAAGGTACACGTACTTGTTTAAGTTGCAACTAAAGTCAGTTTACGCTTCAAGTGCAATTGATTATTAGGTTCGTGTTCATGAACCCTCTGCATACATCAGATTTTATTTAATGAAAGACAAAAACTTCCCAAACATCCCAAAATAAATGTATGAGACACTTTTTAGTAATTATTTTGTGACGGAATAGCATAAAAATTTAAATTATGAATTTATTTAAGTTTATTCTCTTGAAAATTTTAATCATTACCACAAAACTCCATATTTTTTCTTAATTTGTAATCCATTGTATATTTCTTTAATCAATATTTAAGGAGTAGAAGTCTAAAGTATATTCGAGACACCCTGTATATTTTTATAGTTGTTTAGCTTTCACCCAATTATCTTTTAGAAAAACATATTTTTATTTTATTTTCCTACAATATCAATGCATTTTTGTATTTTTTAAAATTTAATTTGACATTTCAAACATCGGAATTTTACACCTGTTTCTTCTTATAGACATATGCAGCTTTCATAAATTTATTTTAAAACAAATTTTGAAATATATTTCCTTTTGGTACCCCGTTCTGCAGAGTAATCTCCTATTTGAAAGGAAAATAACTTTTTTAAACATTTACTCAAACTTGATTTTTGTTTGATTTTTAATAGAATAATTTTGAAAAATTCATTTCTTGAAGGTTAAGTGGTATTTTACTTTAGAAGAAATTGCTAATTCCCACATTAATTTAATAAAAATTATAGTATTGTATTATGTGCTAGTTAATATAGAAGCTGATCCTTGGTACGGTTTTAAAAATGACATTTAATTTAAACCTTCATTAATATTTTTATTGATCTTCGAAACATACTTATTATTAAAATAAAATAATAAGTGTGTTCCCAACTACTCCTAACTAAAGTAATTGTTATGCAAGCAATATTTTATTCAGATGATCTTTTTCCTGTTTTACGGCATTCTGTATTCTTTTCGGACAATTTGATCACCGATATATATCTTGTATTCTACAGAGTAACTGCTTTTCTACATGTTTTTCGATGTTTTGTTTGATGTTACGCCGAAAAGCATGAATATGATTTATATAGCGGATCAAAATGCAACTTTTCTTCAAAGGATACTTTGTTTTTCTAAACTGCGTTTTTTTATTTTTCTGCCTTTTGGGCAAAGTATTTCAGCTCCAAATTCTTTTGCAAATCTACCGCTCCTTAAGGGAGTTTTAAAGTTTTCTAATAGTTTTTCTCTTTTCAGAGCAGATAGATTACTTCCCTCTAAACTTTTACAGCATAAACAATTTTTCTTGACAAATGAGATCAATGTTTAAACTAGAATTTAATTTACGAGAATGAATTGATATCGTTGTTGTTTTAGACATTAAAAAATTGTTTGTATACGTACAGACAGAAATTTGAATGCTATTAATGCTAGCTCAAATGTATTTAATCAATGCTAGACTGGTTTAAGTACATGGATTTGTCCAATCCTCTATATCGCTTTGCAATTAAGTGGAAATGAATGTTTTATCGAAATTATTTTTGTAAGGGTTGGAACTTTAACAGTGACAACATTGTTGTAGGGATGCTATACAACGGAACAAAATAATATCGCTTGTCGTTAATTGCAGACAAAATGGTGTCTGCCTTCCAAATTCTCGCGCATGTCCACTGACAAGAAGATCAGAACCTCGTGTTAGCTGGTATTCTAATGTTAGTTGGGAAAAGTTTTTAACGAAGCACGCCAAAATGTGAGAGACATCCACGATAGTCCCCAGATTCAAGTCTTTGTGACTTTGATATGATTTCTAAGAAACCCTTCTCGGACAGCAAATACATGCTTTCTATACGTTAATAGATGTCCAAAAACTTTACTGAAGCTTACTACTTGTTCTCAGAGCATTATTTTACTTTCAGAGAACGTTGTTGTGCTGTCTGAGTTAATGGCATTCTCTTCAGAGATTCTTCCAGAGATGCAGTAGATTGCTCCTTTTGAACTACTACAGGCTTTGCCTAAGGTATACTCCGACTTTCACATCGCTGGAACGGGTTGAACCAATCAGGATTCGTACGGATCCTGGATTTCCTAAAATTCCGAACTTCTAAAATATTGTTCTAAAGATTGTCTGACATTTTAAAAGTGGTCCTGTTTTAAAAAATATCGAAAGAAAGTCTCTTTAGTACCTCAATTAATAGTACACTTAGGACAATTTCCCAAAAGTTCGGAATTTTTGCAAATCAAGGATCCATACGAAACCTAACACAGTGATGATTTATATAAAAGGACATTTAGGACAATTACGGAAATTGGTACCATTTCTCTCTTTTGTATCAGCGCCAGTATTAAAGTTCCAGCCGACGTAAAACTTGTGTCATTAATTGTTGAATTCTCATGACAATATGAACATAGGATGACATGTTGGAAAAACTATACAGACTGTCCCATAAATATTGGTACAAAATTTAAGGGGAGATGGGGCTCATAATAAGGAATTGAAATCACATAAAAACGTGAGGTCGAACCCGCTGCTTTTACTTACTTGTTAATAATCACTTTGGGGAAAGCGTTGAAGTGCTCGTCTAATTTTTAAACAAAGTTTCAAAAGCAATGTTCTTGTCTCCTAAAATTTCATTCACGAAATGAATGGAATTTTTAAAACTATTTGTTTTAGTCACGTGTTTGAACAAAATCACATGTTTTAAAGTTTTATATCTTGTGAAGATGGTATGTCACTACATCCGAAAAAAAGGATCATTCTTTTCTGCTCAGAAGCTGAGCAGAAAAATTATTATATTTTCATGTGACTTTTCGTTTATTGGGTCCATTAATGAGTTTTAAAGAGCGTGTCAAAGAAATTAATATGCAATAATACCTTTATTTGTTAAAGTAATCTCCATTATTTTCCAGTACTCACCGCCGACTGTCAGGTAGCGATGGATGCCCAGCATCATTGAAGGATTCATCTTTTGATGCAATGAAGTCATCAAGGGTTTTCGTACTTCGTCCACTGTGGGGAAATGTACAGAAGAGAAGGCATTGTTCATCATCCGAAGTAGATGATAGTCTGAAGGGGCTATGGCAGGGATATACGCTGGATCTGCTAAAACTTCCCAGCCAAACTTTACTAACGTGTCCTCAATTATTTTTCGCAACATGAGGCCTTGCACTGCCATGAGACAAATTGATGGGGTGCAAACCTTTTCCAGTTAATGCACGTTTATGATCGATTTCCTGCTTCAGTCACAGCAAATGTTGTTTATCGAGTTCACCAGTTACACTTTCATCGGGCTTCAATACTAGTTTGTCATTCAGTACACCCTTCATTTCGTCCCGACTTAAATAAATTTTCAATAGCTGTGGAAAGGAAAAAATCACGTCAGATGATCGTATTTCAGGGGTGGTGCAGAAATTACGAAAGAAAAAAGTTATGCACTCGAGCATTAAACTTTTACATACAAATTTATGTATAGCCCATGATCATCTTTGTTAAAAGACATGTCTGACATGTTTTATGATGAGAAGCTGAAATTTTGTACTACGCCACATTAGTGTAAGGGGCATATTTTATTAACTGGAAATTTTTTGGTACGGGTGATGTATATAATTTTAAAATGTGCAACATTTAAAAAAATAACGTGAGGAATATTTTCTTAGGGTAGTCTTTTATCCTATTGTATTTTGAAGATTTTTCCAATTTACACATTTTTATTTAACCACTTATCTCTAATAGGTTAAGAATTAGACTTTTATCACCTTTTTAGAAAATCTTGTATAGGAAATAAAGTTAAAATTCTTCTAAGTTATGATATTTTTCTTTTAAAGGCTTTAGACTTCGTTACGAGTGGACATTTTGCACAAATAGTGAACTTTTCTTCCATTTTGATGAGTAATACAAAGTGTAAACTTCATCGTGGACGTACCTTTATTGATATTTTCAATATTCTGCCTAAGTAATGTTGTTGCCATGGAGAACAACTTTATTGAATCGTCACATAAACTGAAATGTTGTTGTAAGTCAACAATTTTGTTCGCTACGAAGCTAAAATAATAGTATAATATACATCGTATAAGATGTATTTTGTGGAGCTTTTGGAATATTTCTGGACGAAGAGATAGTATGTGTGTTGCTTTAAAGGATACCTGAAAGCCAAGAATATTGTGCTGTTAGAGGATATTTTAACTTATTTCTGCCTAGAATATTTTTGCTTCGATTTTTCTAATGCCAGCAATAAGGATAAATTTCTGACATCAACTACTTGAACAAGAATGATTTCTTGTAAATCATTAGGCATAAAAATTGAAAATTCAATATCTTACTTGGTCATATTACAATATTTTGTGGAGTTCAGTTTCAATATAATATGTATTTTGTGGAGCTTTTAATGGTGGCCTTGTGGATCGTGAATAAAGGCTAGAAAAATTAAATAACGTTTTCGACTGATAGAGAAAATGCCGTCCCAAAAATGGGACGCTAGGCATAAATGGGTTAAACACAACGTGTAAAAATGCACCATTGTAATTTTTTTGCAATCCCTTAGAATTACAACTGCATGGGATATTTAAATCTGACAGTTTGGCTCTGAACTTGAAGCTTTATCGCTCTAGTCAGAAATAAAAAAGCCATTTCATTCGTCCTTTCTACTTTTAGAAATTACGTGCAGTTGTGAAGGTTTTATAGTTTTTTGGAGAGCTGGATGATTTTGAATGACTTTTGCTCTTGTTCCGCACATGGATTCATCCGATTTTCTAACTGAAGATGAGCAGATTTTCTGTGAAAAGTATTTTTACTTTTTAAAAAAATAATCAAGCAGTTATGTATATCGAGCTATAGGAAATACAATCATAACATGTTTACCTGAAAACAGATTGAAAAAAATGGGGGGAAGGTAGCCTAAAATGATTCTAGCGAGTAAAATGATTCACACACCATCAATATACGTTTTATTCCATAGAGGTAGCACTATCTACCGGGTAACACATAAACTAGTTGTGCGAAGTGAAAAAAAAATGGTGGTATTAAAGTGATCAAAGCATTAAGCGTCTAAATTTTTTGTAAAGTTGGATTTCATAATATTTTTCATAATTTAAGCACTAACTTTCCTATTTATTTAGAAAAACAGTCTTTCATGTTCAGAAATATGTATAGGTTTATTGATTGGAGTATATTTTTTAGATTATTATTTAGGTTAGATACAGTGTCAGAAATGCCGAGGTGGTTGAATGATTTATCTCTGGGATACCTGAGAATGGATATCATGTGTAATTTTGTGATATGTGCTCAAATATTCAGAGTTTTTGAACTGATGGAAAAAGACACCATGTAATTTATTTCTGTGTTTATTGTAGGTCATAATTTTTTAATTATAATTTTCAAATATTCTAGGTTATTGTTTGCGAAACTTTTTATGTTAAAATTTTTATAAAATAAATCATGCATTCTATATGATTATAAAACTTCTTTTATTTCATTATGTATAGTCATATTACTTGAACATCTTTTCATTTTGCCAATAAAAACAACTTACAATTATTTTTAAACGAAGGATCATTTTGCTCTTTGCCTGAGGGTGAAATGATCCTTTGGACACTTTTTCAAAATTCTACTTTTTTAATTACTCAGTGTCGGTTGAAAATATTACTACAATATGTTTATAATGCAAAATATAGTGTAAGGCAAACTATCAAAATGCCAGTGTTTTCACTATCAAATGCCAGTGTTCAATTCAAAGTTTTCCTCTTCCCCTTACCCTAATTAAAAAATATTGGCAAATGCGCCCGATCTCCCCTGCTAACATTTTACAAGATTTTTTTTCCTAAAACTGCTTATGTTTCCAAACTCTTTGAGTTTTAAAGAAATAGCATGTTCCTCAAAATACAAAAAAGCATTAAATTTAAATAGGGGAAGGTCGGCTAAAATTATTTTAACTAAAATATTTAGTATTTTCATGTAAAATTTTACATTTTCTAGAATTATGTATATGATAATATTTACGTACTTACCCTTTTTTTTTAATAGATATTAAGTCTCGTAAGAAAGTATAATTACCATTTTATCACCATACAGACTATATCTCGAAACTACAAAAGTAAACGATATCAAGTGTCTTGTTCAGAATAAAATTTAATTCAGTGGCTTCGCGTGGGGGGTGCAGACCTCATCGGGTGACACCAGCAGAGGGGGTGATGCAAAAAAAAAGGTGCTGGCTTTAAAATTTTCAATTAATTTGAAAAAGAGAAAATCTGATTTGGTGACGGAAGAGGGTACCGATATTAGAAATAAGAATATATATAATGAAAGACACATGTTCTGTGCACCTGTAGAAATAAAATGCGTTTATTCATCTCTTTTTTTCCAGTTTAAAATTTTCAAGATTTTCCTCATAAAACAAGAATATAGCAATGTGTTCTCAATTTATGCGTTGCCATTTCATCTGTATTTTGTTCCACTTTTAACCAGGGGTGTAACTAAGGACACTTCAGTAGATCTTGGACAAGGGGGACGAGTGAGGTGCTTGACTATACTGGGGGTTCAGTAAAGATTACACATGGCCTTGTTCCAGTCATGATAGCAATGTATAGCAATGCAGTGGCTGTACATTAGGGTGGAGCGAAAAACACTTTTTCTCCAAATTCACATTGCCTGAGTCATTAAATGGTGCGAAACTGATAAGAACTTGCCAGATAAGAAATTGATAAGAAATATTGCCATCTTCAGGTTCCACACCTCAAGCGAATATATTCCCAGTGTCTTTCTTAGTATTTATGAATTTCTATTGAAATAATTACGTTTAATTAGTTAATCGAATAATTAATACTCCGATACACCAGCTCTATCAAGAACAACAGCTAGTTTGGGCATTTGGTCTGTCTTGGAGATTTAGGGAATCTCATCGTCAGTCATTTTCCGACATTTGGCTTCCTGACTAACGAAATCGTCATCATTTTCTCCATTTCTGAATCTGATCCTAAGTCGACGTTTGCTTCTAAATCTACAATTTCCAGCACTGGCATAGGATAATAATGTATTAATAAATCAATTTAATAATGAAAACATAACTAATTATTCAATTAATTAATTAAACATTATTATTTTAATAAAAATAAGCAAAAAATGTATTCGCTTGAGTTGTGGAACCTGAAGATGACAATATTTTGAGCTGAAATTTGGAAACAATTTGTTCTTATCAGTTTCGCACCGTATAATGACTCAGGCAGTGTGAATTTTGAAATAAAGTTTTTTTCGCTCCACCCTACTCTACATACTACCCCGTGTACTCTGTAAAGCAGTTTGTTATCTTTATATACCGGTAGTTATTATTATTTGTGCGAGGGTTCCGAGGTGAAAGAAAGTATTACTGGCACTTCCACTCGAACCTCTTTAGGCAAGAAGTTCCAGAAGAGGAGTTTGACAAAACTGAGTTGTATTAAAAACTACGCAACACTATAAACACCTTGGTAGATATCATAATTATTATTTGCGTGAAGGAGGGGGGGGGTGTATTAACGCACCCTCTCAAACTTCCCTGGTTAGTTGGAGGTATAGAATTGTCTACTCATTTCTTGCTTAGAACTATATTCATTGTAAAATGAAACAAATTAATTCATCAAATAAAACATTAGTAAATTATTAAACCATGCTGAATTAAATATATCAGTTAACTAACTTCCTTACTCACTGGAAATGAAAGAATAATGTATACGGTGATTTTACGGTGATTCATGTTTTTCAAGGTGCGAACTCTTAAAGCTCATAATTAAAAATACGTGTGTGAACATAATCGTACTTCTATGGAATATTTGTTTAAATGAACGATGATTTTTATGTATATATGGCTGCCCGCAATGAACCACATACGGAAAATAATATCTTAATCTTTTAATTAATAAAATTTTTGAAATTAACTTTAAAAATCTTTGAAGTCAGTAATATAAATAAAAAGGCTATAAAAGGCAAAATTTTAATAATTACAAAAATTAATAACATTTTTTGTAATTAACTTTGGAAATCTTTGAAGTCAGTAATATAAATAAAAAAGGCTATTGTATTGATATGATAAATAGCTTTCTAGTAAATAAATTCTATATGCAATTAAGGAGCATATATACTCATGCAAAATGTTATCGATTTTCATTACTTTTAAAGGATACAAGACCTCTTAAACAAAGCAGTTTTGTAGTGAGCATTGAAACAACAGGTGTCAATGCAAAAGGTCACAGTATACATATTAAATTTTGAATATGAAGATAATTTAACACCTAGTTAAATTATCTAAAAGAGATCTAGACAATTATATTTATAAACAGCCTTTTCCAAGGCTCGTGGTTTTGATTGACCTTCTGGGGAAACAATCCATGTAAAGTCTGTGCAATACCTCATATAGGTAATGCGCAAAATTGCATAATAACCTAGTAATGTTTGAAAAATCTTTCTTACTATTACCAAAAATATTTTTGCAGAAATGAAGCATTATTTGTGTAGTGTACAAAGAAAACAGATTATACCCCCAATGCTGTTAATGATTTTGCTTATTCTTATGCATAACTGACTTTAACTGACCTGTGTATGTGGTAGGGGGAGGTGGGGGGGCTGACACCGGATGTGCCCGCACCGGATGACACCATGCTTAGCGACGCCATTGATTTAATTCAATGTAATAATTAGTAATCAGAATGATACTCCTACTTTGTGTAAAGGATACTTTTATACTGGCTCAAAGTAAAAGAATGTCTCAAGAGTGATTAAATAGTGATTAAATGTAGTACATCAAATGCAAGTAGTGGTTGTATGAAGATTGAGATTGTGACCATTTATACTGAATGAAATGCTCAGCCTAATATTCAAGCCGGTATTCTTATTAGGTTTAGTTAAATAATTTTGAAAAGAATTCTATTTATAGATTTTATTTTCTTTCTCCATAGTTCTTTTTAGTACATAATTGTACACATCCAATGTCTGCGTTGTTTTTGCTACATCATAACTGCCTATATCTTCTCTATAGAAGAACTGGGCCCCACAATGGCCAAGTGAGTAAGACAATGGGCGTGGTAAAGGGCTGAAGTGTGAAGGTCCTGTGTACGGGCCTACTGCGAGGCTGACGATCTAATGATCTGGAGTTTTGGGTGGTTTTCTACAGAGATAAGGTGAATATGCGTTAGAACCATTTAAAAAGCCTCCGTTCAAGGCACTGCCTGTAGACAGATGCTCCTTGTGTAGGCAATTGCCATAACACAACAAACTAAAAAACATGTATGAGGGAAGATGCTACAATTCATTTGAGTTTATATTAAGTTAAATTTATCAATCATGTACATACCGGAAAAGTAATCAACAAACATATCTATCTCATTAAAGATTGAAGAACAAAGTTTATTTGTTTCATTACCTTTTCATTTTAAATTTGTCTTTACTAAGCAAAAAAATCTTGCATGAAACGTCTTTCTCCCAACTACCTTATTAGAAATAAATTTTCACAAACTCATAAGTTTATAAAAATCGTAGAAATTTCTCAAAATGAAAGCTTTAAAGGAGTACGCACACTTTTAAAATATGTAACGTAAACTAAGCATTTTCTAAAACTTTACATAAAAAAAAAATGATTATTTTCGAAAAACATTCTTTTTTTTAATAGTACTAAAATTTTTTGTGCATATTTTTTTAAGTTTCAGATAATAGTATGTAAAAACGGCAAACAAATATAAAAAAACCCATTTAAAAAGCGTTTCAAAACAATGCAAAATGCTAGTATATTGCTCTTATTATGCTGACTAATTTCAAATGCATAAACATAAGATGCGCCATCGTTAACCTGAGATAGTAAACTTATTACGTGCAAATTTAAAAGCGATTCCGTAATTTATTAAAATATACAGTTTCAGAAATACCAAAAAAATACGTAGCAATTTAACTGAAATATTTTAAATAATAGCATTTAGATTATACATTTACTACATTAAAATCAAAGCTTTGAGAAAAAATCCTTATTCACCCAATTATAAAAACATAAGAGAAATGTACTCATATTAATGAGGTCCTTTTTAAGTATAATCGAAAAATTTAATTCGTCTTGTTATCAGACCTGTTCTTTCTTTACATTAAAATGTGTTTAAAAAGAAAAAAAATGAACATATTTAAAATGTTATTTAAAGGGTAGAAAATGTTTTAAATGTTATTTTTCCTCAGAAAACAAAAGCTAAATATACGTAATACAATTAAAGAAATGAAAGGTAGTAATTTTAGTTTTAAAATATATTAAAATAATCACTTGACAATAGCGAAAATAAAAGATTATTCGACGCTGATTATTTGTGAAAAAAAAAAAAAAAAACAGAGAGAATCCAAAATTTTTTTCGGCCACAGATTATACCAGTGAAGCAATTTTTTATATGCATAACTTCTTCGATCCGGCTCGCTCTTGAAAATTTTTGCTCCACAAACCGGCAAAAATCTGTAAGATTTCATCCTTTACTCTTAAGCTCAAGAGCATGCCTTGCCTGTTGCTCGGTAGAGGTTGGAGACAGAGGGAAATGTTAGAAACTCAAGGTTATTTTATACAGGATGACTGCTAATTCATGGTACAGACTTTGACGGATGGCACAGGACATTGTAACAATCACATTTTGTATAGGAAGTATGGTCAAAAGTGAAGTGGCGAAGCATAAACGCAGAAAAAAGCAAATGATAGCGAAAGTGTTTTATTTTCATAACTTCATTTACAAGTGGAAATTAATATACAATAAGTGTTCAAAGTTGCGTCCATCAGCATTGATACATGCTTGACAGCGTCGGTGCAGCGATTGGGGAACACTTTCAATGATACAGGAATTTCCCGCAAGCGTGTAACAGCTACGGATACTCCAGGAACGAGATCTTCATAGGAGTCTTACGGAGTGGTATAAACGTCATTCTTCAAACGTCCCCATAAAATGAAATCGAGGGGCCTCAAATTGGAAGACCGGGGTGATCAAGAGATAGATCCACCACGTCCAATCCATCGCATGCCAAATGTCGCATTCAAGTACTGACGAACATCTAGGGTGAAGTGGGCTGGCATCCCATCATCCTGAAACCGCATGCGGTTTCAAAAGGTGAATGGACGAAAACTGAAACGAGAATGACCTCTCTTTTCCAAATCAAAGCTGACTGACCATCTACCGGCAGCGGAAGCAACTACTAACTCCATTTCTGCCCCGTCTCTTGCATTTGTTCTTTCCTGTGTTTGTGCTTCAACGCTTCCAACTTGACAATACATTCCTATACAAAATGTTATTGTTACAGTGTGCTGCACCAGCCCTCAAAGTTTGTACCATGAATTGTCAGTTATCTTGTATAAGCCTTTTAGTTGCTTGCAATCAATTGGCTAAAAATATGTTTGACTCTCTTTTTATGTAAGAAAAGAAATTTTCAATTCTAGAAATTGATTCTCTGTCTTCCTTGAAGGATTAATGTGAATCCCGTCAAATGAGGTAAAAAAAGTCTTTGGTAAGACATTAGTACAAAGACCATCTCTTTTTTTGTGGTACTAATGCTGACCTGCCGCATTCAAAAGGTTAATTATTTAAAGTAAATTTGAATGTTAGAATAACTGACTTTGATAGTATACGTACTGCAAATACTTCGAATTTCAAAACTCGTGGGCAAAAAATTTAAGGGGTGAGCCAAGATGGTTCAGAATCACATAGCAATGTGGGGTCGGAAACGTCGTCCTATTGAACCTGTTAATAGTCATTTTGGAATAATATTGAACTTTCTGACTATGGTTTGTCAAAAACTAATGGATCTCAAGTGCTTTTTGCACTTGATTAAAATTGATCAGTAAGAGGTTTGATTCTAAAGTAAGGATTATACAATGATTACAAGATTGATTATACAATGATTACAAGATTCATTATTAAAGTCATTATTAACAGGTAAATGTAAGCAACGTTTCCGACTCCACACCTATGGGATTCTAAACCGTTTTGGTTTCCCTTCCAAGCCCTTAAATTTTTGCCCACGAGTTTCGAAATACCCTGTATGAAAGGAAAAAAAAAACAAAAAAACGGCGTGCGGCTGTGTCGTGGACATGGCCGTGTGATTTATGGGAATACGTGCACGTAACGAGTAATATTTGAGTTTCATCGGGTTCAGGAAAAAAATCAAGACGTGCTCACTTTGTTTGAATCCTGCGATTTCCTTCACGTACCGCACTGTTTAAAGCCAGACGTTACCTTTTCTGAGAATGTATGACTAAGCAGATGTGTATTCTCTTTGGTAGCTTCAATGAGGGCAGAAAACACAGATGGTCACACACATCAAATTTATGTTCGAATGGATTGTTGGCAAACGTAATAGTGAAACATGCACTAGTGCCCAATGTGCCTTCATAGTCGCCAATCGCATACGATTGATGTCTATAATGTCCGGCATTGATTTAGAAGCCATTACATCATCCACTTGCATAGGCTCCGGCTCCCCAGCTACCAATGTACTGAAGCCGTCCGGTTATTCACTCGGACGTCTTCATTCATTCACGCTCCTGTACCGCTTCACTCTGGGACTTACGGGTATCACTGGATTGCTTTGAGAAGCTTTCTCCAACCATAAACGTTCTCTATATTTTGATTTGGCGTTTCGACTAGTATAGGCCGACATTGCATTATTTATTTTAATTTTTTACTTTATATATTCACTATAGCTATTTCACGTTAATGTTTCATTTACGCTTGACGAGACTGACGACTGAAACGCAAACGAACGTTCTAGCTTCTCCGAGTCAAAATTCATACTAAACGGACGCTGTGTGACGCAGCGAAACGACTTCAAAATAGCGACGCTTACCCCTTCGGGCCGTAAGCTATGCGTCAAAATCCTTACTCAACCTAACAAATTCTTAGATTCCTTAGCTATCGAGTGGAGTAATTTACTTTTGGATGTAGATGATAGATATATGTAGCTTCATTATCAAACTGTATCCTACATTTTGTTGTCATTAGTTTTCTGAATTGCCTTCCACTATGGAAGCAAATTTAAGGACGTATTCACATCAAAGCATTGAAAGTAGATTACGTTTCTGCGTTGAAAAAGTCTTGAGATGCACTCAAGTCTAACCACTGTGCTATACTGAAGATCACTTCAGGAGAATAAATGTCTACAGCGCCATATTGGTGCGCCGTCAAGCTAGTCAGCCACATTGAACATTTGTAGGATATGAAACAAAATTTTATTACCAGTAGAAGAAGTAAAATGCGTGTTATGTCTTCTATTATTTTTACTATTAATGCACACTTTTTATTAGAGCTGAATAATTATTGATTAATACATTTTGAAGAATGGAGTGGTAAACTGCTAATTTCATTTTGTAGCTAAATTTTAACAATAGAACGGAGCTATTGATAATTATAAAAAAAAATTCAACTATAGTAATCGAGAAAAAGAGATTAAAAATACCAAGGAACTTGCATACTTGTTGAACTGTGTAAAATTAACCCAATTTAACAAGCTACTTTCCACTTACATAATATTTAAATTAATTTGCCGCACTCAAGAAAAGAAAAAAATGATTTATTTGAAAATGTTGAGAAATTTGGTTTTTCTGTCATGAAAACAAGCATCCGATAACGATGCTTTGTTAACACTACGTCAAATATTTGCCTGCAGTAATTTGTCAGTGGTCTTTGCAAGCGTTCAAAGGAGAGATTAAAAGATTTCCAACATGTCGTATTTTCTTTTAACGCTGTCTAAAGCTAAAGACAAACATGTTTAAACTCTGTAAAAGTTGTGTTTTCCATATTTTTGTTACGACTTTATGTTTGGATATTTCCAATAGCAATTAATCTAAATAACACTTCATCAGAAGTCAAGTATTTTGTAATATGCATAGAATATTTCTGGGATGTTTGAAAGTTAATAAAATATATTTTCTAATTACTGGAATTAATAATCTTTCAAATGTTTTTTTTTCCTTTATCTTCACGTTATCACGTTATCATGTTAGGAAGTTCAAAAATACCTGCTTTTAAACTGTTTTCAGCATTCTATTTAAAAAAAAAGTTTAAATAAACTAACTAAAAAGTTTGTTAGAATAATAGGTGGGTACCTTAAATTACATATCTTATTCTGCGAGAAAGAAAAGATCAACATTTCAGCTAATACTCAACAGGTGTAAATTACTTCTGGAAATAAATACATGAAATCTAAACACTATGGATACACTTACACACACAAAGTAAATAAATGTTACTTCACATATTCACTAGTTTATAATTATAAAATATTAAATAGTTCGAAATGTGCTTTGCATGACAAGACCAGTTATTATTGTAAAATTACTTATCGAGCTCTATTCAAATTAAACGTCTTTTTTTTTCAAGGACGGACGGTTGCCGTATAGGCATTCGCCATTACAAAGGCCCGAAGTGTGAATCATTTTAGTACGGGTGCACCCAGTAAGTGGTCATTGGTACTCTCTACGAAGAGACAGATGAATAAACCCATAAGCTGCCACGATCACTATTAGGGGATTTTGGAATTTTATGTACACTACTATGTGCCAAAAATATATTTGGTACTCCTGGCAGTTTAGTTTTAATATTTTTTTGGTACGTCCAGCAGTTAAGTTATCAATCAATATTGTATATATCAGAAAGTGTGTATTCTGTGCATAGTTTCAGACAGGAAGCGAACAAGAAC
Source organism: Cheiracanthium punctorium (assembly GCA_038373885.1). NCBI lineage: Eukaryota > Metazoa > Arthropoda > Arachnida > Araneae > Cheiracanthiidae > Cheiracanthium > Cheiracanthium punctorium. Next base: position 252,982 of record JAWZYV010020167.1, on the reverse strand, counting down.
TTTGCGTGCAAGTTAAAAAGAATTCTCAATTAATGAGGTAATAGCCAGGCTCAAATGCTGAGCTGAACCTAAGCCCATTATATTGTAAAGTGACGTGCTAAGCACAGTCTATAACGGCCAAATTAGAATTTTAAAACAAAAAATGTTTTTGTACTCAAATGAATTCTCTAAAAGAAATGCAAAGAAAGCTTAAATAAAATCATATGCTTTAAAGCTTATGGCGTTTTTACTACTCTGGATTTTAATTAATTAAAACATCTTGCATAAAAAACTTGTACTTTATAAAATGTTCTTTTACTATTAGATGCACATAATCGAAGATTATTGTTTAACCTTTAACCGGTATTTACTAAAAGCTAAAGCGAAAATAAGATTGCATGTAAATAATACGATAAAAATTCATTATAATTTTTTAAATTTTAAATTTCCCAGTAAAATAACTGTTATATTGTCTCCCAGTCTATCAACTTTTATTATTTTAAAGCGTGCTTGAAATACACTAACACATTTATCTGTTTTAAACACGTCTAGATGAGCCGCGTTCCAGAATCATGTAACATACGTAATGGTGGATCTACTAGCTCAATATCATGTAAATGGTGTGCTTGCAGACAGTCATTTACATGTAAGTACGAGGCAATTGTAAGAACATCAGTCAAAATATTTCACCAAGGGAGAATTCGTAGATTTTTCAGATTTACGTGGAGTCCTGTTACATAGTCCATTACGAAGTCTTATTTTAAAATTGCATCTACATAATTGTTCGCGTATAGTAATAGGTTGTTGATACAAAGAGAAATGTTTGAAATTGCTCATTGATTTTATTTATACTTTTATTTGCACCAGTGACTTTTTCATTCTATGGCTTTAAAAAGTTATGATAAATCATGTTAGGAAGTTCAAAAATGCCTGTTTTTAAACTTTTCCAGCATTCTATTTTTAAAAAAAAGTTTAAATAAACTAACTAAAAAGTTGATTAGAATAATAGGTTGGTACCTTAAATCACATATCTTATTCTGCGAGAAAGAAAAGATCAAAATTTTAGCTATTACTCTACAGGTGTAAATTACTTCTGGAAATAAATACATGAAATCTAAACACTTTGAATACACTTACACACACAAAGTAAATAAATAAAGTAAAGTAAAAAAAATGATACCTAAAAGGTGTCGTATGTCACATACTTAGCCAATAAAATGTATTTTTCAGTGGGGAAAAAATCCTCTGTAAATTTATGGGACGGAAAGTGAACGTTGTACATGATATTTACGCTTGGGTTATGCTAAATGAAGATGCTGATCAGAAATAAATTTCAAGGCTAAAGCACTTATACCATACAGGACATTTTCTAAAAGATTTTTGTTTAGTACGTGGCTAATATCTAGTTAACTAATACTTAATAACAGAGCATTTATAGTTTTCCCCGTCGAACTGAGCAATATACATAATAAATGTAATGAAGCAAATCAAATCGGAAGTTCAAAACTTCAGGTTAATGAAATTTAAATGAACTAGCCATAAAACTACTAAAAATCTGAAATAAATTTTAAAACTGCTATACAGAATTTCTAAAATACTATAATATTGATAAAAACTGAGTTTTAGCATAACCAGTATTCTCAATTTAGATTGTACCATATGAATGGTGGGTGTAAATTCATTTATTTTCACATTCTTCATAGATATGTTAGCAGATTATATTTTGTTTAACTATGTACGTAGATATGTTCACTCTTTCATACAGATGAATTTATGATTGAATTGATTTTTTTGAAATGTTATTTTTGCTTTATACCTTTTAAATATTTTAAAACTGCATCTAAATGCATCATACTTCCATTCGGAAAATCAGTATATCATGCTGGGTACATATGCTTACAACGACCCATACTTCTATGAATATCTGAAGTTTGAGCTCATTTAATGTTTCATGGCAGTTAGACCAGTTTTTTATTTACCCCTGTTTCTTTTGTGAAGAAGAAAGCCTTTATCTCTATATTAGTGAGTTGTATGTGGCTTTCAACGTAAGGCTAATAATTTATACTCCGTGATACGTACTAAAATGTTCTAAAGCTAGTGATTACGCCATTAAATTTACAAGTGCGAAGAAGTGCATGGAATTCGTTTTTCTCGAATGCAGCATATTGTTAAGTCTTTAACGCGCGGTGTCCTCACCGTGAGGACACGATAACGTTTTGACTGTTGTCAGTAACGAAAACTAAATTTGACTTCTATAAAAATACTTGGGGTTGACATAATTACACGAGCATCCTTTACTTTTTAGCACATCATGCCCCGTACAAATTGGCAGGATTAATTTTAACAGCACTGGTATCTGTCTAAAAATGGAAGAATACGATGGAGACACATTGATATAGAAGAACAATGGATAGACTACCCAATGCTAAAAAAAGGGCCGCCGTTTCACCGTCGCTCGATTTAACTACCAGTAAGATGGTGGTCAATAGAATCTTTCATTGCGTGCCACAGATCTAGAGGCCATTATTTGACACGCTGTGGCCCGCGATGAACAATTCGATTGACCGTGAAGTTGCTGGTAGTTAAACTGAGCGTTGGCAACGGCTGCCCTTTTATCATCATTGGGAAAAGTATTGGGCTTTAATTGATTAACAAAGTGTTAAACAGTCAATAATCTTCCGCTTATAGAAACGAAATGCATTAACTACTAAATTCTATTGAACCCGAACTACCATGACGTATGCAATCGAAGACAGCTTTGCTATATCTATGCTTTTCATTAAAAAGAGCAATCAGTTTCGTTCAATAATATATTGATGTTATGAATATATTGATATTTTATAAAGTAAAAAGCAATTGAATATCATTTATTAATGAGATATCTATGATATTTTTATATAAAAGGATAACTAATAAAATTTACCACAGCCTCTTCCACAACCTTGGAAAAAAATTCCAGCACCTTTTTCAAAAAGAGTTAAGTTTATGTAATATATCTTTAAAAATGACATCATCCTGTTTGTGTAGGTGTGTGTGAGTGTCAATTTTGTGTCATTCATACTTCAGATAATAATACACAAAATTTACGCAAACTTTTATGAATCAGGTATGAAGCAGAAGCATTTATGCACGACATTAGTGATAATATATATACAAAAAAAAATGAATACAGTGATAAAACACAAAATACTACTACACTCTCACATGTTTTTCCGTCAGACACACTTTTTCAAGTTTTTTTCTATGCCCTAACCAATTTACTTGAAAAATGCCTTAGAATCTAAGCATAAAGCTCTATTTCTTATTTTGCTTTAGGGACATTTTTTGATATTAGGATTTTTCTGAGAAATTTGCAAATAGACGCTGCTTTCCTAGTTCATATTTTTTGTTACCTAAACTCTTTCTTTTTTCTTTTCTTTTTTTCTGGCTGTGTAAAGAGGTATTCACCATAAATAAGATCTTGATATACATATTTTTTATTAAGTACATTTTTTGAAACTGCTCATTTGAAAAGATGTTTTAGGAAAAAATCTTTAAGTATATATTTTAAAGCATAATACTTAGGTTTTTAAATTTATAAAACATTTCCCTTCTGAAAAGTTATGCAATTTTTTTTTAAATACTCTGAATTTACAAAATTTTTACAACCACTTCCCTCCCATTTTCTTCTTTCTATAAAGGTTTGATCAGGAAATCAATGACATAAATTCATTTGTATATGGATAAAAATCGCAGTTATCCTAAAATTTGGGTGGAATTTTTTTCTCTCAACTTTGAAACGACCCAATTCTGACCAAAAAAGGTGTAACTCAAGTAATTAATTCTCAATCGATCTTAATATATCTTTCTTAATCTACCGTGAAACCACTTTAAAATCGTCGTAAAAGTCCTCCCCTCAAGGCATCCTCCTTGGGCAAACACCCTTAATGGAGGTTTGTCATAAAACCAAACACCCACCAAAATATACCTTTCTTAAAGTATCATTAAAATTTTTTGTCAGGTATGGTCTACCCCGCGAAGACCAGAATTACAAACCCTCATTTATTTCCAATTATTCAATGATTCATTTAATTAAGTACCTTAAAGTAAAATTATGGGATTTTACTCTGCCAAAATACATGCACATAAGTTTTTTAAAGGGTTTTTAGTTTTACACACTGTAAAAATAAGCATCCGAACCTGTGATATGAATTTTTAGTTTAGCACCTGAAAAATATGATTTTTTTGCCCTCTCTACTGTATTATTTTCTGTAAATATTGTAGATCATAAACAAAACTGGCTTTGCAAACAATATTTATCTCTTTATAAAATAAAAATAAATTAAATAACCCTCTGCCAAAGATTTCAGTAAGATAAACTGAGGATCTCTAAAATTTATGGAAGACTTCTGAAAAAAAAAAAAAAAAAAAAAAAAACCGGAAATAAACTGGTGTCCTGGCTGACAGTTTTTTGTAAATTGCTGTTGTTTGTAAATTTGACAGACATTTTTGCAGTGTGCGTAGGCACAATGCATTCTGGAAAAAGGCGTTCTCCAGGCACGTACCAAACCCAGACTCTGCCATTCGACTGGTGGAGATTGAACCTTGATTCATCACTCCAGAGAACCTGTTTCCACACATCTACGATCCAATTTCGACGTATCTTGCACAACCTCAACTGAGCAGCGAGATTGCTTTTTGTAATCAAACGCTCATGGGCGGCAGTACGAGCATGGAATCCAAGCAAATGTGCTTCCTTGTGAATGCTATTTATCAAAACAACAGCCCCGCATGCTTTCAGGAACTAGTGGAGTATTCGGGACATCGGTTTGGTGCGATTTTTTAACATTCTTTAAACAGCACTCGTCAGTATCTATCTCTTACTTTCGTGGGTCTGCCAGAAATCTCTTACTTTCGTGGGTCGGACAACCAACATTCACCTTCCGCTTCTTAATCTTTAGTCTTCCAATGTCCTTTGGTCTTCCAATGTCCAATGTCCTCTTTAGTCTTCCAATGTTCCTTTATTAATCTTAATCTTCCAATGTGATTATTAGCAGGTACATGAACAAGACGTTTCCGACTCTGAATTGCTATGTGATTCTGAACCGTCTTGGTGTATCCTACCCATCCTAAAATTTGTAAAATTAATTTATAATCACCTTGTATATGAAACATATCTGTGCTGGGCAGAGCAGGCGACTCAGTCGGGACTTAAGAGTCCCGAGCTGCGCGTCGCTGAGATGATGACCGGCCGCCCGCATCTGAATTGAAGCCGGATGGGAAAGGAAGTCCTCGGGCTGTAGCTGTTGACTTAAATTACCACACTTCTGGCTTAGAACATACTTTTATTAATTCGCATATGGATTTACATGGCCAGTGAAGTCCCGAAAGAAACTGATCCGTGAGCGATGTTTGACTGCATAAAGTCGAGGGTCACTTGGTTTATACGGTAACCACATGTTCCAAAAAAGGTTCATTTATTGTCTATTAAAATGACCAGGTCTCATAGCTCTAGGAAATTCTTGATAGGTAAGGAGACTGAATACCGTGAGATATATTAATTACGTTTTTATTAAATTTAGATCCCGGCATATAAAGGGATTACTGGGTCCCTTTATGGAGATCCTACCAAGATATCCTACCAAGTGTTGATTAAAATAAAATAAATAAAAACTTTGTGAAAAAAATACACATAAAAGGTTACTTCAATGAGTAACGCTTTGAAGTAACCTCTTATGTGCGTTTTTTTCACAAAGTTTTTATTTATTTTATCTTTTAACACCAGTTTTTTGAGTGTTTATTTTCAAGTGTTGACTAATTTTAAAGTTTTTATAAATATCGTTTTTTCTGTACACAACCGTCAATACCCGAATTTTATTCAATTTTTAGATCTTCGCTGACCATGTCCTTCGAATTTTGTTATCAAATGTTGCTCTTTCAAACTTTAAAAAAATGAAAATATTCCATAGCATTTTACTTGTCACATGGCTTTTATCTTTTTCCATAGTCATTCAGAAAAGAAAATTGTTTGGAAAACGTTCTTTGTAGCAATAAATCTTTTTCAAAAGACGAAAGCTTTTGCAAATAAAAATAAATGCATTTTAGCTTTAACACGAGCTACTAAAATTTAAGGATAAGCGTCTGAAAAAAAAAAGACACGCTGCATATTACTGCTTCTTAACAACGATTTTTTCATTACATGTGAGTTTAGTACAAAAAATACTAAAGTTATTCCATTCAAAATAAAATTTTATTTCAAATATTTATTTGCAGATACAGCATACTTTAATAACTAATTATTACCGAATGATTTATTTTTATTTTCACATACGTGAAAATCAAAATAACGTGTTCGTTACGAAATCGTACGAAATTGTTTAATTAAAATAAAACTTTTTTTAGAAATAAGTCGAACTGCCGTAATTATTAAAATTTGCAGTTTCTACATGTTTCGAAAAACTTTCATTCTGAACTGCAAGTTTTATATTAAATTTTTATTATTATTTTTTTAAATTTCATTCCTGTTTTATAGTTTTTCAGCTTTCATTGCTTTCTTTTACACTGGTTCAAAAATGAATTCAAAAAGTAAAATCGGTTTATGATTTTTTGTTAGGTATTTGCAAAAATCCTGATTTTGGACGAAATGTGATACAAATACATCTTACTGACATTGGAAGACATAATTTTAATAACAGGGTATGTAATACGCCTCAAAAAACGCCTTTTTACAGGTTTTAGACATATTTATATTGCTTATACTAAAGTAAATGTTAATATGAAAACATATCGTAGCAAACGTGTTTAATTAAGTGATTATCAATGATACTACAGTAACATGACCAAGGTAAAGTCATACATGTAGGAATTATAATTTTTTACACGAGGAAAAATCCTCAATGATTAAACAATTCAATATATAATTAATATTTAATCCTTTTTTTATTTCCTGTCCAGTAATTCGAGCTTTAAAGCCACTTTTGTTTGAAATTTTTAATAATCAATGCAATGTGCATGGCTTATCATTCTTATTTAATTGAAAATTGCTCTTAAAATTTTCTGAAATGGTTTTAAAGATACTTAGATGTTTTGCATATTTAAAATGTTGCCGATATATTTTACACTTTTTATAAAAGCCTTGCACTGATTTTACCGTACTTTAAACAAACATATTTAATATCAGCATAAAAGTTATTGCATTACTCAATGATTTATGAAGATCGAGAGCCAATATCCGTGTTTACTTTTACGACTGTTTATACAGCAGTAATAACTTTGAAAATTGCTTTCATAAATTTTATTCTGAAAAATGCGGTTAATAAAACACAGGCCTATTACATTTAATAAGCTAGACTAGAAATATTTTGCAATATATCTAGTTAGGTCGATTTAGGGAAATAGAGTTATTTTAAAAGAATAAAATCGATCTGCTACGATGAACTCTACCGGATGTACAGTATCTGTACTACCTCATATGAGTCTTTTTGCATAACGTTCGCCTCTCTTGCTCCCGTAAGCGTTCGTCAGATATAAACAAACATGGAGGATTAATTCGAAATCGCTACATTAAGAGGCATGAGTTCCGAAAAATTTGATGATAGCATTTTTTATACAAATGAACAATTCCTAGAGAAGATAGCTACTTGCGATTCCATAAATACGGGCGAATACGCATCGACTCCTTGTAAAGTCTACCCTATCGTCGCCCGCTAAACCTTTAAACTTACCGTACTCCGGTATCGTCCCTCTAACCGCAAGCATGCGCAGTAGACTCAAAACTGAGAATAGGGTTGATAGGGTTAGCGTTAACGTAGGAAGCAAGTGTATGCAAAAAATCCCTATTAACCGTTTAATTAAGGATAGTGTATAACTGTAAATTAATTTTTTTTAATCAAAATAGTAGCATAGCGATCTGGCAATCGTTACCATCAGGTAACGATGGTTACGATGGTAACGATGGTTTATCGTTACCATCAGGTAACGATAAACATAGACAATGTTCATGAAACATGTACTCAGCCAAATATATCACGACTTCGCTTTACGTTTGTTTTATAGTTCGTTATAGTTGTTTGGTTTTGCCAGTAGAGGACAGATCATGTCACTGAATGTGCCATTCAGGGCTGCATGCATCCTTTCAGGAGTTTCGCTCGATTTAGATCCTCATCAGAAGTTGGGGAAATTCTGAATTTTGGCATCCCTCAATAACAGCTAGCGAGAACCGAGTGGACTTTCAGAACCTCGGATTTAACGTGCACGTAACCGCATGTACATATTGACTTTTAGTTGTACATCGTTATCGAACCCGCAACCTTCTAAATACGAATCCGACACCTTTGTAGTTTGTTTTTACTAATATTTTAGTTTTATTCTTACTGTTTCTTCACGTTTTAAAGAACTCGTGTGAATTCTCTCCTCCTACCGCCTTATTAGAACTTAAAGCTTACTTTTAAGCTCAGTCTCAGTCTTAAGTTATTGCCATAACTCAGTAAGTGATGCCACACCATTGCACGCATACACACAGACGTACATGGTCTGAACTTTGTTTTAAGAATATTGCTATTACTTTTAGCAGTTTGGTTTAATAAATACAGCATTAAAATTAATTTTTCTATTACAATTACAGTATTTGAAGAAAAGGTTTTTAATATATTGTAGAAGAGAGACAAAGCGAAATCTTTCTAACCTGAATTAAAATGATGAAATTTATTTAATTCTTTCAAGTTTCAGTAGTTTTTGGAAATATATTATTGTTTATCACCAATCCTTTAAACAAGTAAATGTAGTGATGTTTTTTTTCAAGCAATAAATGCTTACTCCCACTGAAACTTTAGCCAAAAATCACTGGAAAAATTTAAAAAGTGTCACTTTAATATAGTTAACTATTTGCGTAGATCAGTTAATGATCTATTCATTAAAGTTTTTAAAATATTAATTAAATTTCCTAATTTATATTCGTATAAAAATATTTAACTTCAGAAAGTTTATCATAGAAATTAAAATATGATTTACAATTCAGTAGTTTCTGCAAAATGAAATTAAATTTTGGAAAAGTATCTCTCTATTCTAAAAAAAAGTAAAGGCCGCTGTCGCCGCCGCTGTCAAAAGCTTGTCAGCGTATCTCTTCCTAAACCGTGGGGATTTGAGTTTCGACTAAGGTGCCCACAGTTTTGAAAAATTCCGAGGAACTTGCTAAGCTGATTTAAATTTCGAAAATCGAATTATTTTAGAAGATATTAATAAAAAACTGAAAAAATAAACCGAATGGTTGCCAGGTTTGGCATAAAATCATTCATTCCTTTGCAACAAAGCGTTTCCAAGTATCTAGAATCGCGTGAAATTTACAAACATGAGTTAGAATTACGCCCATTTTACGCCAAAATAAAAACTATATGAAATAAGTAACTCAAAATGTGTTACACAAAGTTGACAATTTTCAAATAGTAAGTTCGCTTAGACAACAGGAGTTTAGAATTAGCGATTATTCGTTTTTCCAAAACAGAATAACTAATATCTTGAAAATGAAAAATGATTAAAAGGCAGATTATTTTAAAGCCAGTTCTCGTCCAGCTGGATTATTTGCTACCAGTAGAAATATTTGGCGGCGTTAACTATGCCATTATAGCAGTTACAGTACACTTTGGATATTTGCTAGCGCGACGAGATAGTATAATTCGTGGTGCTAAGTACGCCAATCTGCAAACGATTATGTAAATGAAAATATGGATAACGGTTTTCCGGTAACCTTACATGAACAGTAATTATAGGTTGTGAGCATGTGTAAATCGCCAAATAATGAAAAGTCGCCATTGGTGGCAAGCTATCCTATCTGTTCCGTAGCTTTTATTAACTTTACATGTACGCAAATCGCCAAATAAGGAAAAATCGCAATGGGTGGCAAATTCGAAGGATGTCCAATAGGTTTTACATTATTAAAAATACAGCTGAAACAGATGTTCTGATTTTATTATGCTTCAGCTCCTAATTAATATAACTTTTGAATGGCAACATTAAATATCATTGTGTTTCTGAGGAGTGCAAATAATTTCTCCAGCGATTATAAGCGGAGTCCGCACTCCAGGTGTAGTATAGCTCAGGACCCGTACAACACGGATTCCCATAACAAAATGTCTTCCGTGTTATGAGGGGGAGGGGGTCTACTGTAGTGTGAAGTTTAAATTTTTATGTACCAATGAACATGCAAGAACCAAGCAATGTGTAGCTCAGTAACATTCTATCTGATCCAATCTTCGGGTTTCGTCTGTTCAAATTATGTCTTTTTTACGAATAAGCCTGATTAGGGGCCGAATGCCTCATACGAAAAGCGAGCGTAGCGAGTCTGGGGGCCTTGGCCCCTAGTGACTAAAAATATTATGTTTCAATGCAACATTAAAGAGATTAATAACTGGTATATGAAGGAAACATACTCGATTATTCATTGCATTGGGATTCCAAATCCTCTTCGTACCCAATACCACATATTATAAGTTTGAAAGAAACTTATTTTGAGAATCCAGGTAGATTGCAGAAGCTGCAGTTTAGACAATCAGTAAGAGAATACGAAGTTAGAGACATTTTTCAAATTTTGTTAAAGCGTGTTATAATATATTTTAAAAAGACATTTAACTTAAATTACAGGTGAATTCCTTCTGTTTCATATCTCATTTATTACACTAATATGAATATTTTTAAAATCTATGAATATTAAATAAGTATTTAAACGGAAACTTATAAAACAAAACTCTACTAATGTTAATGAAATCCTCTGACTGAGTATAGAAAAATTCATTATTCTGATAAACTCTAATATTATTATCATTATACGTTATTGTGATATATGACAGAATAAGGTGTACATTGGAGAGACATATTTATGCTTTTAAATTATATGATAACTAATACGTTTTTTTTATTCGAAATTAGATAAAAAATGGTTGTATAATGTGTATTTTTCTACCGAAAACTAAGTGTGGTAAAGGTTATCCACAATAGAACGAGGGGAATACATGAAATATAAAACGTACAGAAAATTAATTCTTTTTAATATTAATACTAGTTTTTTTTCAAACAAAAGAGTTTTAAGAGCATAGCAAAAAGAGTAATTTAGAAATCCATATCAGTATTAAATGCAGAGTAATAATCCTATATTGTTTTAGACATGGTTGTTGCATACAGTTGCGTACATCAGGGTCCATTCCATCTAAAGCACCATGAAAGGAGCTTTGTTTAAATGTCAGTGCTGATTACACACTTCGGAAGAGTTTAACCTTTTGAGGCGCAACCCTTTCCCAATGCTGAAAAAAGGGCAGCCGTTGCGATTTCTCGACTTAACTACCAGCAACATGGCGGACGATCGAAACGTTCATCGCGTGCCACAGATCTAAAGACTCTTTTGTGACGATAGCTGGCTGTGCTCGGCACAGCCAGCGGCACTGGTAGTTAAGTCGAGCAATGGCAACGGCCGCCCTTTTCTCAGCATTGGGCAATCTATCCGGCTGTTCTCGCATTCTTCTGTTTTTCAGCAGATGTCAGTGCTGTTTAAAAATAATCGAAACAATTTTATTTTACGGGAAATGACGTGCTAAAAAGTAAAGGATTCTCGTGGAACTATGTCACCCGCAACTATTTTTATAGAAATCAAATGTATTCTTCGTGACGGGCAATAGTCGGTTTTGCAATAGTCGGGCAGAGTTTGGTGTTCCCAGAGCGGGGAACACTGAGCGTTAAAGGGTTAAATGGACAACTAGTACGGTATACCCCCCTATAACACAGTACATGCGTTCCGTGTTATAGGAATCCATGTTGTACGAGTTACAAACACATTATCAGCATCAGCAGTGTTAACAGGTGTAATACAGAAACATCTGTCTCAATTTTTAACCGTGCTGTACGAGTCTTTTTCAACGTGTTGTAGGAAAGAGATCACAATTATTCCACCGTGATACACGAATCCGTCTAATATGATCCCATGTTATAGAAGAATCTACTGTACTTATTGGCTTTACGACTGAAACGATACTCAAATGAGAGATTATTTACAAAGCAAATTGCTTAATACAAGTAGCATTCTGTTTGCCAAATATTTAATGTGAGAAAGAGATGTAAAAAACAGTATATCTTTACTCTCTCAGAATAGATATGTTTGTTTATTTGCCTTGAGAGGGTAGCTCACGTCACTACACAGGGTGTCTACCAAATTTCTTAAATTCAATTTCCGGACTTTTTCCTGACTTTTGGGAGGTCCCGGGAAAAAAAAATTCCTGATCATTGCATTTTACTTTGGGAAATTGCACAATGCCCCTCCCTTGTCTTTATATTTGCATATTTTGTACAACTTCTTGTCAACAACAAGTCAATTTTAACTGAAGTATACAGGATTAAGCTTTCATCTATTGTGAAACAGAAGTAGTCGCACTTTCTGATAGAATTAACTAACTGTTCCTGGAAATACGATCCTAAACCATAAGTTACAAAGTAAGCTATTTTGTCTTTTACCCTCCCGTCAAGATTGATGAGCCCCTGTTTTTCCCTCCTTATACAAACACATCGCTTGCTTGATGCTTTCGCGGTCCGAAAAATGCGTTGCAGTTGCTTTCGGTTTCGAGTCTAACAATTAGAGAGAAAGGGTAAAAAAAAAGGACACGAAAAAAAAATTGATTCTTTTGATGAATTTTCCGGACCCATTATCCAATTTCCCGATTTTTTACAGACTTTCCGGACCCATTTTCCAATTTCCCGGCTTTTTCCAGACTTTCCGGATTTTCCGGAGCGGTAGACACCCTGCTACAGCTATTCATGCCCTGATAAAATTAATTTAAGTACACTAATATTATGCTTTCTGATGTTTGTCGACCCGAAAAATAAATTGATATTAACTTTCAAACGGCCATCAAATGACCCAATCGTACCTTTCATGAATAATGCAAAATGATAGTAAAATCGTACGTTTGTAACAGTGTAAATTAAGATTCCGTTGAAAGAAAAATATAATGTACGGTTTATATACCCCATTGTTCGTTATAACCACTAAAAAAGCAATTCAGGTATAGTTTGGTGGTTAACAAGGAGGAATTTTTATAAAAAAAAAGTCAGTTAGCTGATGGTGTTTTTCAAATTTTCCTAGTTATTGATTAATGAGAGCATGAATAGTGAAAAACAACTATAGTGGAAGGTGGCCGAAAGTGATCCCCTTATGGTTACAACTTGCATGAAATAACAAAAATGTTTACATAAAACGTTGGCCCTTTGCTATCATATTTTACACTATATTTTTCAAGATAACATATTTTAATAACATTTTAAAGGCGCATTGAGTAATGAGAAAAAGAAAAAAATGAATTCTGAGTAAATGTCCAAAAGATCATTTGACCTTCACCTTAGGGGCAAAACGATCCTTCATTTGAAAATAATTGTAAATTGTGTTTTATTGGCAAAATAAAACATGTAAAAGTAACTACTACTGTACATAATGAAATAAAATAAGTTTTAAAATTATATAGTATGCATAATTTATTTTATGAATATTTTAAAATGAAAAAGTGTCACGCACAATAAAATTAAAGCTTTCAAAATTATAATACAAAATTTGCGGCCTACAATAAACTCAGAAATAAATTAAATAATCTAATAGGGAGTCAAGCAATTTGAGAACGGTTGGAGGGCTGCCATGATGGCCAAAACCCATCACCGGAGTTTCTTCAGTCGATGAATCATTTTACCTGTAAGTATGGCTGTCCACTTGAGGTAATATTACTGGATGACTTCGAAAAACTTAAAAAACTTAGCAAATGTAATTTCCATCTAAAAACACATTCTAGTCAGTAAACCAAGTCATACTTCTGTACATTAAACACTGTATTTCTAAATAAATAGGGAAGTTAGTGCTTATTCTATAAGAGGTATGATAAAACCCATTTTTTGAAGAATTCTACTCAGGCACGTAATACACCGATCGTTTAAATATCGCCTTTGTAAGAAATAATAATTATAAAAAAAGAGTAGGGGAGTTAGTTACGATAATTTGAGATCTGTCTAGAAGAGTGCGAAAGCACTTTTATCTCGATTTTAGAAAGAAATTAGCGAGGAAGCAGAATGAGTTATAGAGCAAGAGCCAGCGGCCGCCAGACCTTCGTCATAGTATAAAAGCTGAAACTTTCTCTGCGCATACCCCCCAACAGAGGTAGGAACAATCGGCTACTATAAAGTTTGGATGATCGTGGCTTTGGCAGGTAACAGGTGGCAAAGGTGTATAAAATTGCAGAAAATTTTCGTCATTTCATAAAGCTTAATTTTTTAATATGTTCTTCTTCGCAGTACTAGAAATCACTTTATCCCTTGCCAGACACTTTTCCATCGTGGCAAACCCCCGCCAGACAATCTCAAAGTCAACGGGAGTCATAGAAAACTGTTGTGTTCGTAAACTCCCGCGACGAAGTACGTCAAGCTGTCACAAAGTGCCAAGCACATTTTATACTGCTACTTCTGAACTTTCTTACGATGATGCAGCGCGCTCGTGACTTTGAGGTTGTCTGGCGGGGGTTTGCCACGATGGAAAAGTGTCTGGCAAGGGATAAAGTGATTTCTAGTACTGCGAAGAAAAACATATAAAAAAATTAAGCTTTATGAAATGAGGAAAATTTTCTGCAATTTTATACACCTTTGCCACCTGTTATCTGCCAAAGCCACGATCATCCAAACTTTATAGTGGCCGATTGTTCCTACCTCTGTTGGGGGGTATGCGCAGAGAAAGTTTCAGCTTTTATACTATGACGAAGGTCTGGCGGTCGCTGGCTCTTAGACTATTAGTGTTTTCACTCGAAAACAAAATGAAAAAAAGTCCTACTAAATGTTAAAAAAAAATTAAAAATTCATAAACGAAGTATGAACATGGAGACATTAGTATAATTTGTAAAAAGATAATTCCTTACCTTATAACACATTACAATACATTACTTAATATATTCAGTTTAATTAGATATCTAATAATGGTGATTGTGAGCAATACTCCTCAGACACTCTATTGCAGAAACAGAATCAAATTTACGAATAGTTTCTATTGTCCTTCTGTATGCATCTCTAAGCCTTGCGGTTGGTTCATTATGATGGTAACGAAATAATTTTAATTGCAAAAAATAATTTTTTTTTCAGCTTATCAAGGGCTCCTTTAAATACGCAAAGTTCTATTCATTCCTGATATCTTTAATTAATAATTTAAAATAATATTTTATTCTTGCATAAAAGAAGCATAGAGTTTCGCGCCAATTCGAAATGGGTTTTGCGCCAAAACAGTCGCGCCGAATAGTCTCGCCCTGAACTTCGTTAAAGTTTGTTAATCAAGTTTATGTTTGATATATGACAGTGTGGTAGTTATTCCATGGCGTCTTCATTCTGGAAAAAATAATAGAAACTTCGATGATCGAATAGAAATATATGTAAGTATGGAGCTACTAGCTGTACCCTAGAATTTGTAAATAAATCTATGCTTACCGTTATGGTTAGAGTTTTATTTCTTTCGATAACAAATTGTTGTATATAAGGAACAAACATTCCAATAGAAGCTTTTGGATGACGTGAAATATGGGAGGTCTTTTAAACAGAACATTACACATTCAAGTTACATTCTGAGGAAACGATCATTCATACAGACAATAATCTTCGTCAATATCCTTTTATTGGAACCTAGCAGACCGAGAATTTACCTCTACAATTTTTTTTAAAAACAATAGAGTACGTTTATAGTTAAACTATCACAATTTGCCTTTTATCAGATTATTTGTTGTGTACTTTAAATTTTGCGTGTTATATGTACACAAAAAAATAAACAAATTTCTCCCATCTTGAACATTGTTTAAGTGTTATAAACATATTAATTAAGAAGTATACACGAAATTTTCTAGAAACCAGGTTCAAATCTGTCAAGACGTGTTATGGTACATTACATAGCATGTTTTTTTTTCTGTTGTTTTCTCCAGATATTTTATAAGCGTCATTATTTTTACGTTTTGCCGGGGGACTCATTTTTAAAGCGCAACTGTATTTTAATACCTATTCTGGTGCTTTAAAAACTTAACTTGAACATCACGTACTCACTGTGTAATTAAGGCAAGGTTTATGTAGCAATTAAACGATTAAGTACATTTATTTTTGCTGTTATGGAATTAACAGCTTCGGCTTTTACCTTAATATGGTTTTACGAAAAGATATTGATAAAAACCTTTTTAATATCTTTTACTCTGTTAAGTCGAAAATTGTGACGTTGACGGCAGTTAACTTCCCTTAATTGCCTTGTTTTACAATTTTGGCCACATTTTGAAGATTTGCTTAGAAAAATCCCTTTAATTTATTAATACAGTAATAAAACCTTAATTTTTATTAAAGAGGAAATGATAAAATATGTCCAGTCGGTCACAAAAAAGTAGCAAATTGTAAATTGTTAATATTTTTTGCTGCCATAAACTACCAAGTGATAAAATTAGTCACAAAAAGCACTATAAATAATGCGCAAATTTGTAACTTGGAATATAACATGCACACAGTATGATGTAAAAATTAAACGCTGTTTGAGTAATTTTAAGCATAATTAATCTTACATACTTACTTTTCTAAATTTGAAAAATAAAAACATATGTTGTTGTTTCTTATGACCTCTGGCAACCGCGAACTGACGGCATATTCTCATTATGTGACGCCGATGAGCGAAAAGGGGTGGCTTCCATTTTAATGAGCCCCAGTGGGAGGAGGGACGACTTTTTTCGTGGTCTCCTAATTTTGATCCAATTCGAGATGAAAGACCTAGAACCTGGAATTAGCGGTTTCGTTTGGACTTGGAGAACATTGAAGCCGAGGGCAGATTTTGCGTGTACCTGCTCCTTTAGCATACACGGTTCTACAGCAGCTCAGACGAGAGAGGTTTTCACCCTCCCATGCACTGGCCAAGTCGGTGCTGCTTCACTTTCTCTGTTCTTACTGGAACGAAGCTTAGCGATTAGATCAGTGCGGGACGCTTTTTGAAATCATACTTTTGATTGTGATTCTCAATCGCGTTGATTACGACACAGACGCATTTTTCAACCTCTTATGATTTTATAAAATATTCTTAACGTAGTGTAAGGACGCATGCAGTCACTTTTCTCATACCAGACTTGGTTATATTTTCACTGACGATCTAAGAAATGGCAGATTTTCCTGATTCTTAAAAAAAAAGAACTAGCTTGCAATGTTAAAAAAGAGCTAAAATACCTCAGTATTTATTTTTTTAAATTGAACTATTTTTTAGTTACCTATTTTTGGGATACACAATGCTTAAGGGTGAAAATAGCTATCGTAAAATATTCCTTTAAATAATTGTACCACAAAACGTTAAAAAACTGAAAATTTTTGAGTATTTTTTCTGTATTTTAATACATTAAAATATACTTACTTTTCTATATTTTACCTTATTATATGAGCTACCTTTTCGAAGAATTCAACTTTAATCGGAGCCTATATTGAAGTACAGCAGAACGCAGAAGTATGCAGATTTCAATTATAGGGGAAGGTGGCCTAAATGATCCCCTTAAGAGGAAAACTTGCATAAAATACCATAAATGTTAAATAAAACTCTGGCCCTTTGCCACAATATTTTACACTACATTTTGCATCATAAACATATTTTAATAGTATTTTAAACCCAAATTCAGTAACGAAAAAATAGAATTTTGAAAAGAGTTCAAAGGATCTTTTTACTCTCACACAAGGGCAAAAGGATCCTTCATTCAAGAATAATTGTTAATTGTTTTTTTATTGGCTAATTAAAAGATATAAAAGTAATTATGACTGTACATAATGAAATAAAATAAGTTTTACAATCATATAGTTTCAATGAAGCATTTTATGAAAATACTAAAATGAAAAGTGTCACAAACAATAAAATGCAATATATGTAAGTTGTAACTCAAAAATTATGTACTAAAACTGACACAGAAATAAATTAAATAATTTAATTGGACGTCACGCATTTTGAGAACGGTTGAAAACTGCCATGATGGCTAAAGACCGTGACTGGAGTTTCTTCAGTGGATGGATCATTTTACCCGTCAGTATGACTGCCCACTTAAGGTCATATTACTGGACGACGCCGAGAAACATAACGGATTCAGCAAGAATAATTCCAATCTAAAAACATACTCCATTCAGTAAACCAAGTCATATTTTTGTACATCGAAGACTGTAGAGGAAGGTGGACCAAAATGATCCTAGCGGGCAAAACGATCCTCATATGTTTTCTTTCTTACAGGTAGCTATATCTACTACGTAACACATAAACTCGTTGTGCCAAGTGAAAAAGAAGCATTAGCGATAGTTAAGCGATCGGCGTATTACGTGTCTGAGTAGAATTCTTCAAAAACTGGGTTTTATCATTTCTCTTATAACTTAAGCACTAACTTTCCCATTCATTTAGAAACACAATCTTTAATTTACAGAAATATGACTTGGTTTACTGAATAGAGTATGCTTTTAGTTGTGAATTACACTTGTTTAATTTGTTATGTTTCTCGTCGTGTTCCAGTAGTGTGGTTCCAGTAGTCCTAAAGTGGACAGTCATACTGCTGGGTAAAATGATCCTTCGACTGAAGAAGCTCCAGTATCAGGTATAGTCATCAAGGCAGCACCTCTGACCTTCTCAAAATGCGTGTCTCTCTACTACATTATTTAATTTAATTCTGCGTTTATTGTGGGGCATAATATTTGAATTATAATTTGAATGTTCAATTTTATTGTTTGTGACACTTTTTTATTTTTATAAAATAAATTATGCATAACATATGATAGTAAAACTTATTTTATTTCATTATTTATAGTCATACTTACTTTGATATCTTTTAATTTGCCGACAAAAAGCAATTTACAATTATTTTCAAATGAAGGATCATTTTGCCCTTCGGTGAGGGTGAAATGATTTTTTGGGCTCTATTTCAAAATTCTATTTTTTTCGTTACTCAGTTTTGGTTTAAAATATTATTAAAATATATTTATGATGCAAAATATAGTGCAAAATATTGTGACAATGGGCCAAAATTTTATTTGACATTTATCTTATTTTATGGAAGTTTTCCCCTTAAGGTGATCATATTGGGCCACCATCCCTTATATCTAAATAAACAGGAAAGTTGCTGATAACCTTATACCAGATGTTATAAAACCCAGTTTTCCGAAGAGTTCTATTTAGTCTTGCAATACAGTGATCGTTTGAATACTACCATTGCTTCTTCTTCACTTGGGACAGCTAGTTTGTATGCTACACGGTAGATAGCGCGACCTGTATCTAAGAAAACATATGTGGATCGTTTTGCCAGATAGGATAATTTTGGGCCACCTTTCGCTACGTTTCCTCCTAAAACCATTGAAAAATTAGTAATGACATTTTTTTTGTCCTTTAACACTAAATATTTTTCGAATTCTTACCATATAACTATTCCTTCCATTTTTATATTTCTTTACTTTTTTGTGTGTGCATACTATTCAAAAGGTTTATCAGTAGTAACTTATAGGCTACCAAGAATTTATTCTTTTAATGTTATTGAACGATGAAGTTAATAATAATTCTTTGCCGTCATTCGGGGCTTCTGCTGCTGAAAGCTACTTCTTGATCAGTGATTAATTTATTCTTGCTTTTTTATTTCCACACTTCTGGCATCTGTCCACGCTCTCCAAAAAGAGAAGAATGAAGTGGTTTTGTTGTGATCGGAGAGTTCCTCAGTTTCTACATCAATATTTTTCTCCCCGACTTTATCATACTTTACTTGGAAGGCCTCTCTTATTCATCACTGTCAAAAACCACTCTGAATATTTACTCGTAGTTTGGGGCAATAGTGAATGATAGCGGTGCCTGACTGGATTTTTACGGTAAAGGTCTTTAACCCTTGCTATAGCAAAAAGGCAACTTATAAAGCAAAGGTAAGTATCTATCGCAAAGCCGTAACTAAAGAGGCGAAGTTGTTCCTTACGCTGTTAATAGAAGTAGTTCAACATTTCCCCATACAATAGAGCTAAATTAGCTGCAACCTTTCAGTGGAAAAAGTTGCAACCATGATTTGTTTCTTTGATCAGTTTAAGCACCAAATCATGATCCAACGTATCTTCATGGAAAGGTTGCAGCTAATTTACTCTAAATCAGCTGAAACCTTTCTATGGAAAAAAGTTGAACCATGATTTGGTGCTTAAACTGATGAAAGAGAGAAATCATGGATTTAACAGAACCAAATCATAAATCAACGTTCTTCCATTGAAAGGTTGTAGCTAATATAGCTCTATTGTATGGTGAAACTTTTAACTACTTATATATACAGTGTAGTTTGTTGCAACTGTTAAACAAAATAATCAGAATCAAGTTTCTTTACTATAAATTAATAAGTTGCTGATATTTCACAACCCTTACTCCCGTACCTAGCATAATTTTATAGTTTTCCAGCAAAAGGTTTATGAGGTTACATGCCACTTTGACAGGTATGCCAAATTAAATATATATATATATATATGTAAGAATGAAAAAAATTATGAAAAATAGTGATAAGTAAAGGGATGAAAAGCAAGTAATATACATGAAACTATTAGAAATAAAAAATATACATTTGTTACTTCTTATTTTAATTTCTCATTAAAAAATAAATAAAAGCAATTTTACAAAATAACACATATGTATATTAAGTCATTTTTAAATAAAAAAGTATTGCGGAAAAAACACAGTATGCGAGAATGGGGTCAAGTGAAAAAAGGTTTGTAAGTTTTGATCAATATTTAAGTAAGTTAATGGTTAAAAAAAGGAAAAAAAAGAAAAAGAAAAAGCTCTGCAATTTTGAGATAGATATCACAGACCCTTAGAAAACTTTTATATAAATGAATTTACATGTAAGTAGAATTTTAATGCGTATCGTTTCTGCATCGTGTTACAATTGTCCCAAATCTAGGGTCAATTGTAACAGTTTCCTGGGACAACTGTAACATACAAGGTTTCATTACTGAAATTAAATAGTTTGTGTCCCAAAAATGAACGAAGATTTGAAAAATCAATTTCAAAGAAATAGGGAGGGAGGTTGAAATGTACGATTTGCTGCATTCTGCTTAGTTAATCAAGGAATTTATATTTACCAATTATAAAAATTAGTTACAAAGCTCGTCAATAGGTGGCAATGCTATTCTGTACGCTTTACATTCTTTCTGATCGATATATTTCTTTATCCCAGCCCATCGTATGCTTTCGAAAATGGTTTATTCGCTGGAACAGCGTAATTTTACTGTCTTGCAATTTCATAACCTGAACCACAGTTTTGTTGCAACGAGACGCAATTTTCAAAGGAAATTCAATGTCACTGGAACTATCAAGGAACTCAAAACATATCTGTTACTTGTCAGAACATTCCAACTAAAAGGTTTGCATGGGCGTCTGTGAATTTTGTCCTCAGATTGCGCCACGTTGCTGCTGCAAACGACGTCATTTTGAAAATTGCTAAGAATAAATTCCCTGGTTTCCTAAGCAGAATGTTACAAACCTTACATTTATATCGCATTTCGTTTTTCTTTGATTGATTTTTCAAATCGTCGGTTATTTTTGAGACACCCGGTATATTTGGCATAATACTTCTAAACGCGTTTTTTAAAGCTAGCTTGTAACAGAAAAATGATATCAACCAATTAGTCACATTGCAGAGAGACAGTTCTAAATCGAACATAAAACTTACTATAGTAAAGAATTTAATATTTTTCATCTGAAGATTAGTAAAACAATTTGGGCATTTATTATGGTATTCACCTTTCGTACACTTTCTATGGGTGAAATCTTCACACTTGATACACTGTATCCATTCGTTATTTGGTTTGCTGTGTTTTTTAAATTATTCATGCTGATAATACTAAAATAATCTTCATCAGAAGAAAGTTAAATCCTTTTTACGTGTTCCACGTGCTTTCAGCTTTAGGTTTTTGTTTCCTCTTGCAACCAGTTTTCTAACAGCTAGTGTCTCTTGTTATTATGCATTGGACTTGTTATATTGACAACTGCAAAAATAATCTACATATATTTTTAAGATAAAGTTGAATCTACGAATTTGTCTTCAGGTTCTTATGAAAATCTTAAGACAATGTCTTTCATTATAGGAACATCAAAATTTCTGCAAAACTGTCAGCAAAATTTCTGTCAGCAAAAGTTCAATCTCTAGATTCTAAAATTTCTGTAGAATATCTGCAGAATACGGCGTTTTCTGAAGAAAATCTTATGATAATTTTTAGTGGGGCGTGACGTAGTCATAGGATGAATTCGAAAACGCCCAAGCAAACTCTTCAGTTGGATTTTTCTGACAAGCATCAGAGACGCATTTTTACAGCTTGTATATTCTGACGATACATCTGGCCTTTCAAGTAACCCCTTCACCTCCCATTAAAAAAATCGCTTGCCGTCAAATCTGGCGAATAAGGAGGCCAATCCATGTCACTTTGCGTATGCTTTTCTTAGTCAAGAGCAATGTACTGCCGGACCGTTTCAGAGATTGAATTTTCTTTGTTAACTACGCCTCGTTACAACAAAACTGTGGTCCAACTGGTGAAACTGGAAAACAATAAAAATACTCTGTCCCGGCAAACAAACGATTTTCGAGTACAGGGTTGTCCAAATTAAACTTCCCCAACTCAGAGGCCTAAGCAGGATGCTGTATTAGTCATAATGTGATGTAATTTTGAAAACAGACACTTGAGATCACGCGCTCGTGATTTATTAAAAAAAATATTAGTACAAGAAGTTAGAATAGGTGGCGCTGTAATACTAGTAATTTGCATATTGCAATAACGTGATTTGCAGAAATAAAACTTCTGAGCAACGTATCCAAAAGACGAGCGTTACAAAAGTGGAAGACAGGCGCTGCACAGGCAGTTGTTTCCAGCTCGCTCATGCACAATGGCGGATTTCAAAGACAAAGCTTAGTGAGACTAAGTTAGTGAAACTTTTCTACCAAAATGACGAGAACTCCTGTGCTGCGATAAGAGCATTCCGTCGGCTAAAGAACTTAGGCACCACGAACCAATGACACCACGCGCTTTACGAGACATGATAAAGAAGTTCGAAAGAACAGGACAGCTGGGAATTTTTCCAGGTAAAGGACGACATGTTGTGGATTCTGCACGCGTTCAAGACCTTGCTTTGGCGTCGTGGACCCCGCTAGCCAATCACCACATGGTGTTGTCAGTGTGCCAACTGTTTCTCGTGCTGTTGAACATCTGTAGAACGTCTTGTTGATTTGTCCTATCGGCAACTTCTTGTACTAATAATTTCTTTTTAATAAATCACGAGCGCGTGATCTGAAGTGTCGGTTTCCAAAATTTCATCACATTGTGATTCATACAACATCCTGCACAGGCCTCTGAGTTGGGGAAGTTCAATTTGGACAACCCTGTATGCGTTAGCATGTAGAATTAATACCGACCTGAGAGGACGGAATGCGTTCATAATAGCAGCGCCATCTTTAGACGAGTTTTGTAAAATAGTTTTGAAAAATAGTGAGAATACATTCCCTGGTGTGTAATAGATTAAACTTGAGAATTTACACAGTAAAATAAAAGTATATGAAACTTAAATTTCACTTAACCCCATATCACTCGCGCGAGGTGTTGTGCATACCACAGCAATACAAAAATGCTATGAATAAAAACAGCCACGAGAGATCTCGTGTTAAGCAGTAATGCCTTGTTGTTGGGTACTGAAGACAAAAATTAACAAAATAATATTTTATTCTAAAAAAAATATTATGCGGCCTAGCACGCAGATAATTCCAGTGTTTTCTTTGCAGTTTATGTCCTTGAATTTTTATAGAGTGCTGTAACATATTATTATCTCTTGATTACTGTAAGAAATATGTATACACTAAGTATGAAATTCTGCAATTGATTCGTGTGATTTTTGACTACCTTCTCCACATGCAATCAGTATTTCGCTAAACTAATTTATTATAATAACCATGCACACGAATAATTCTAGCCCTCATATTATTTGGAAAATACTAACAATTTCTTCTAATAAATCGTCACTTTTCGTGCTAAAAGTATCTTCCTGATCAATGGATAATTCCTTTCTTTTATTTTCACTCTACTTTTGGCATCAATCCTCAAAGTGTCTTTCTTCTGTTGGATACTTTATTCAGTCTGTAATTCAAAAATTTCCCTTAAGACTTCATCATAATTTATTTCCGAAGCTAGTTGTATTTATCACTGTCTAAACATCCTTAGTATTTATTGCCACACAATGAATGATGGATGATATCTCGATTTTCGCATCACTTAATAAATGAACTCTTTACTTCTTTTTATTATTTCCTTTTACACACACACACACACACACATACGCAATCTTTCAATTAAAAAATGTCATTCAATTAAAGAAATACTGAAGGTTAATGTTATATTATTCTCTCAAAAACTTTTTTAATATGTCTTTCGCAAAATTCTTTCTAAAACTCTTCTTTAAAGTATTTTTGGCATTAAGTCTAATTTTCCATTTCACCATTCTTTTTTATATTTCGTCTGCTCTCATCGTCACGATATAGCTTGCTTTCCGAGATTTTTTAACTGAAATCACAAACACACACAGTGATATCTTCGGTGCAATACGTCTGTGCAAATGGTTTAATGCAATCGTCATGTAGTGAAATTATGATATTCTGTACCAGTATTAAGCCTTTTGAAATGTAATTTGCCAAATAATGCTGCATTCACTTAGAGATTATGAAATTTTTCCGAATTTCTCTCTCAACTTTTGGAAAAGATAATCAAAAAGTAATGATGAAAATATTATTAATTTTAAACTGATTTAAAATGTATAATAAAGTTGGTTAGTCTTAAGTCAGACAAGACAAAAGAGCAAATTCAGCTTTAGAATACTCAGACAATTATCCTGATAGTGATCAGGAATCGCGATATAAATACATGAATGATAATTTTTATTATAATTCTTATATTTGGTCATGTTAGATAATCCCTTGTTTATCCAGCATGTATCAAACGTTTAATGCAATTCAGGTGTTCTGACTGAAGAAGGGCAGTAAGCAATTCTTTTATTTTTGTTGTGAAGTTAATGAATCTAATGATTATATCTCACAATTAATTGCATCTTTTGATGACGAATTCTACTTCTTTATAAGTGATTTATTTCCTATTGCATTTTATTGTCAAATACTTCTGGCTGTCCATTAACGTTTTCCAAAGGAATGAAATGCCTTTTCTCATTGCGTTATTTCCTCAGCCTTCTACTTCCAGGATATTTCTACTGTATTTTTATCGATTCTTTCTAAGGATGTTTGCGTTCCTCACTATCAAATCATCTTTAATATTTAAAGCCTAATAAAAGCAGGTTGAGAGAAACACCGAGAAACATATTATCAGTCGTCTCTTTTTACTAGCGTAATGAGTTTAATTAGATTACGTTTCATTAGTCTGATCGTTTGGGTAGTGATCGAATAGTGAGCATAAAACATAATATATAAACTGAATACGATATAAATTCCATCAGTAAGTATTTAAAAACTGTTAGTATTTTTAACTATAAATTGATTCTATGCCCAAATTAATTTGGTTGAAAATACTGGCCCGATTTTAAAACGTTTTAAGAACTAATGCACAATCGCCTGATGATATTATGCATGCACATATTTTCTATTGTTAAATTATGCTATTTTCATTAAGTTTCGACTATCTTCACCTTTCGAAGGTTCGACTACCTTCACCTTTTTGGAATATAGATGATTAGTTTTATCACAAAATATTTTTATAAATTGTTATTTTTTCTAACCAAGATATTCATGAATAATGTTACAACAACAAAAAAATATTTAAACAGAAGAATTATAACCATTGTAAAAATTGTTAGCTTCACATTGAAGCGTATACTTGTAACTGCTCAGACAGCGAAAGCTTTATTTGCAATTTGCAAATTGACAAAAAAATGTAAACCTTCTATAGCTTGTAAACAAAAAGGGGTCTGTGACCCGCCGGATGGCCCACGGGTCATGACCCGTGAGATGCCGATTCTGTTCCTTGGACCTTGCACGTGGTTTTGTCGGATAGTAGCTTTACGGTTGGAGATTGGAAAGGAATGCTGCAAACTCGTTTCAGTCGGCATCCATTCCTCCACAGACGATTAGACTTTATTCTTTTTGTATCAAAAATGTACTTACTGCGTAACAGATTCGGTCAAATAACAATATATAAAGAATTTAATTCTAAAAAGTTATATTACATATTTAGAATGAAGACCGACAGGATCGTACGCTCTTGATATAATCAGTGCCATTCTAGTAGCAATCAAGAAGGGGTGCAGTGTCCGAAAACTATCCATGAATTTCAATATTCCCCGTGAACAATCGCTGATCAAAATGCTGTTGAGAAGGCTGTCAGGAATAAATCACGGTGAGGAAACAGAGAGAGGAAGTCAGCTACACTGAATAGTAGTTCTCTCGCTAGCAATCAGGTGAAATTTTATCTAAGAGAAAACACAAAAATCAACCGCACGCATGAGGGTATTTGGAACATCGCCTTCAAATGTAAAACTCAGTAAAACATTAAATAGTAAAAGGAAAAGCACAAAAACTTTGCATTCAAGTGATGAAAAAGATGAAGATTGTTTATGTATTTATTGCAATGAACCTTACGTCAAATCTAAAGCAGTAGAAATGTGGGTGCGGGGCACGAAGGGGAAGAAATGCGCCCATAAAAAATTCATCAAAGGGAATATATATATATACAAATATTTGATTTTGTTAAAAAATAAAAAAACATTTGTCTTTGCAGAATTTTTAAGGGGCAGTTTTTGTAAAATCATTAACTAGCATTTATGACTGTATTATTATCTTTCCTAATATTATTATATATTTTTAGTTTATAAAAAAAACATATTAAGTAACAAGCAAGATTTATTATTTGTATTTTATCATTTAAAGTAGAGTTTCAAAAAATTGCCCTGCATACAGGGGACAGTATTTAACATAACATAATCAATCTTAACCATTTATTGTAGAAAACTATATTCACTTTTTTGAAAAATGATTGCACTAGTTTGTAGACAAAGTATGAGAAATTGAATAATATCTTGTTCACCTCAAAATAGATACGAGTAAAAAAAATTAAATGTTATTTTAAAAATGTTAAAATAAAACTAAAGTCATAAATTAAGATAATTACGCTATAAAATTTCTACAAAATCAACTGTTTGCTAACTTGTCTGAACACGAATCAGAAATTATTATCAAGTACTAAATTCTATAAATCTGTACATATGGATAACAATGTACTAATAAAAAATTTGAAGCTTTAACTGTTCTAATGATTAAGTACACGCATATTGCTGTATATTTCACCA
This sequence comes from Cheiracanthium punctorium, assembly GCA_038373885.1. Lineage (NCBI taxonomy): Eukaryota > Metazoa > Arthropoda > Arachnida > Araneae > Cheiracanthiidae > Cheiracanthium > Cheiracanthium punctorium. Next base: position 225,654 of record JAWZYV010020167.1, on the reverse strand, counting down.
GCTCTTGTCAGTGTATGGATATACAGGTGTACCAAAAAGGTGGTAACACGCTTTAATTCTTTATCTATCAGAAAAAAAGTGACAATTGAAAAAATGTTTAAAATAAGGAAGGACAGAGGATTGCGTTAAGAAAATATTCTTCTCGTCAGTTTTAAAAAAGTTACACTTTTTGAATTTGCATACTACTCTCAAAAAAAAAAAAAAAAAAAAAATACAACTTACAAGGAAACCTCCCCAAAGCTCACTCACCTAACGTAACGAATTTGATACAGTCATAAGTACACACTAAAAGAAACCTAATGCGGAAAAAATAGATGCTATCTCCTTAAATTAAAGCTAAAATTAATTAATAAAAAATGAGTATGAGCTGACAGAATAGAGCCTCTATAGCCACTTGACGCTTTCTATTTTCTTTTATAAATGCTTTTACAAAAAGATGCTTATTTAATAAGCATTTTAAGTAAGCACAGGTCAGGATTCATCCACAGCAATGATTCACTGGATATCCCGCAGAACATATGGTGGGGAAAAAATCAGGGTGGTAACTGGTTCCGTTTTGAAGAGGGGGTTGGAGGAACTTGTCCAAAAATAGTTTTTAAACATAAAATCTATATATGCATAGGAGGTTAAACGTAGCTTTTTAGCGAAATAAGAGTTGAAATAAACAATGGTATAAAAAATTGTAAGGTAATTTTTTTGGAGGGGAAGGGGATCACCCTATAATTCCCTCCCCCACCCCTTTGATTTGGCACTGAAAGAAATATATTATTAAGTTGTTTCATTAACACAATGTCAGAAAGCTGCCGCACTTAATTTTTTCCTAATTTCCCAGTTTTTTGGGATGTTCAATAAGTAAAGGCGATAACAATCTATTGTTTTTATTTAAAATCGGCATTGTAGTGTAGGGATGTGTTACTGCATTTTGTGATTGAATCTCACTTTCTACTTGCTTCGATCCTCTATGTTCCAGGGTTCGTCTAGAAGGATTTCTAAATTAAAACCTGACTGATCACCATAAAAATTTGATCGTCTTTTAACAACGAATCCTTTATAAAAACATTTACATCATTTACGAACGCCTGAGCTAATTTTTCAATGATTTCCTTTGTCCGAGAGTTTTTTGGCAAAACAAATTTTGTAACTTTCCTGCTCATAATCTTATTCTTTTTTAAAAATCTGTACAGCCATCCTTTAGATGCGCGGAATTTCAGTCCTAATTCGAATACCTTTTCTGAAGCCCAAGTTTGTAAATCACAATCATGTACATTTTTCTGTAATTTTCTTGCGTGTTAGAATGTTGAAACGTATATTTTTTAAATTTGATTTAGCTTATATTTATAATCGCCATTCTTCTGAACTTGCTTTCCCCACAGATATAACTGTTTTTTATTTATAACAATTTTAAAATAATTTTGAACACTCTGTAAACTGCGGGATTTTGCCACTATTGCATCCCGCCAGTATTTTTTTGCAGTCTCCTTATCTTTTCAAGAAATAATTTGCTTATTTTGCATGATGTCCTCACTGGACGTGAAGTCAATGTTTTCGCCTTCTAAACTAGAAAATGTAGGATCTTCAGGGGTATCGAGTAATGAGCATTGCTCATTTGCTATAAAATCTGTTGCATTGACTTTCTGATAATTTTGCAAGCTTTCAACAATTTGATTTTGCAGACTTTTTCTTCGTCTGTGTATGGAGACAATGCCATATTTTTCGAAGAAAATTCCGCGTAAAGTATAAAAACAACATTAAATATATTTATTGTTTGCTCCATAGTATCATCACGTGGATAAAAAGAATAGAATTAAAATAAATGCCTCACTTATGTGTAAACTGAATTTGCAGCTTGCAATGTGTTAATACAAATAAAAAGAAATTACTTTCTGCAGGGACCTTCAGAACTAAAATAAAAAGATTATACGACTTCATTTTAACTAATATAAAACGAGATTAAGCTACTTAAAAATCCAGTACGGTGAAATATAACACGGTATAGCAAACACTGATTTTTAAGTATCTCGAGTACGTACTCGCGTGAGCGTTTCAACTTTTCGACCAATTATCCCTGTCGCCAAATGCTAGCTAAAGGGTTACAATTGGCGCGATTTTAACTAATTTTTAACCTTTAATTTCTCAAATTCTATCAGGAGATAGCAGCTAATTTTCACACAGTACGTTCCTTCTAGTGTGCACTTGTGATTGTGTGAAATTCGTTTCATTTGGTGAGTGAGCTTTGGGAAGGTTTCCTTGTTAGTAAAATGCATCTTATACACTAAAGAGGTGAAGAGCAAAATTTCAGCGTTTCATCATAAAACGTTTCAAACATAATACCGTAAAATTTATTTAAGTTTTATTGAAACAAAATAAATAATATTAAAAAGCGGGTTGTGATACCTTTTATCGTTAAAAGTTCATCACTCTTTGATATAACAAAACGAATTTCTCATATCAAAGCAGTGGCCTTTATAACATTCAAGAAATATTTAATCTAACTCAGTTGCCGTAATTAATAAACTTCTATCAATTCTTCTTTTAAATGTATCTAAAGAAGTTATTAATTTCTCCCTATCAATGAAACCTTCTGTTGCGAAAAGCCACTTCTTCATCAGTGATTAATCCCCTCTTGTTAAACCACCATTCTGTTTTTGGCATGTATTGACCTCCTTTGAAGGAACGAAGCGACTTTTCTCGTGTTGTGTGTGCTCTTCAGACCCTACTACACTATTCCCCCCCGCATAACTTTATCATTCTTTATTTGTGCTGCCATTCACATTGATCACTGTCAAAGCGCACTGAATATTTATTGCCAACAATGAGCGATGAAAGATATCCCCTAAATTTCGCATCAATTTTTTTCTGTTTCTATTATTGTTACAGATTGTGGTTCTGGGATTGAAAATTTATTTAGGAACATGGTGGTGACGAAATCTGACATTTCTCAATGTGAATAAAAGATCTGAAGCAGGTGCAGGTGAAGTCGAATTATGCTTCTTAAAATTGTAGACGGTTTACGTTTTATTAAACTACAATTTGTAATCTTTATTCTTCTTTTAAAAAGTGTTTTGTTATACGCTATGTCTCTAATTGTCACCCCAATAATTTCTGAACGGCAAGAGCTATAATCATGAAAGTCGGGCCTAGGTACAATAAAGTTGCCATGCGTTGCGCAAGAAAACTGCTTACAACGACGTTTGGTGGCCAAATTCGGAGTTAGTACTCTTATCTCAAAACCGGTTCGAGATCCGGAAAAAAGTCAGTTACAAAGTTATTCAGCATCACAGAATTATTAGAAGAGGCATCTTGAACACATAAATGTTAAAAACGGAAGCCGTAAAATATAAGGCGTAAAAAAGTATGACTGTTGCTTCTGCCAGCGTATAACCAGCCATACATTTTACAACTTCCGATGGGAATTTCAGACCTACGTCCAGATGTATAATTTTGCTGACGGAAAGTGCTTTTATCAAGAAGGAAAATGAGCTTAATGTAAGTGCAGTTTTGGAAAATTCGACAAAACAAACTTACGTTTTATGCTTCCCATCCGTAGCATTCTTGTGCCAATTAATGAGCATCATGTGCAAATTAAGTTGCATTTTCTTACTAAATCAACTATGCTGAATAGTGTAATTGACTTTTTCCCGTATCTCGGAACCTTTTTGATATAAGAACGTTAACTGCGGATTTAGCCGCCAGATCGCACTGCAAACGGCTTCCTTGCATAGCACATGGCAACTTTACTATACCAGTGGTAGACCCCACTTTTATGACTGTAGCTTGTCGATCAGAAATTATTGGGGTGACAACGTACTTTAGCGGGCACACTGTATACAAAAGTACAGGGTGTTTATAATTCAAGTTTCCCTATTCAGAGCCTCGTACTTCAGAAACTACTGCCCAGAATGCTACCCATTTTGTCGAAAACCTCAATAAGACCATTGAAGAGAGATGTGCTTGAAAAGAAATGGTTCAAATGTCACCATCAAATGGCGTTTTACAATATTATAATTGCTGAAATGCAAATCCTGCTACCGTGCAGAATTATAAAACATCTGCTTCAGAGCACTGTCATTGTTTCTTTGCTTTAGAATGGTTATTTGTCTATTTTATTTGCACTTTGTGAAATATCAACTGATAGAGATTTTTTAAACTAACCTTTTCCAAGCAAATCTCTCTCCCAAGGTCTCTTTAAGATGTCCTGTAAGTTTGGTAGCATTCTGAAAGTTATTTTCTGTGAACGCAGCTCTAAAAAGAAACTTTTTAGCTATGAACATCCTGACAAACGCAAATACGTGTGAATTACGAAAATAAACACAAGCTCACAAAGTTTTCTCCACACTCTATAAATGTTTTGTTTGCGTCCCTTAAGTCACACGCCAAGGCTATATTTGAGCTAGTCTAGTAATTTTGTAGCGTCTTCTTGTCAATGGTTATCGCTACAGCTTTGGAGAATGACTTCTTGAGGTCATCTAAACTTTTCATTCCAGCGATCCACTTATGTGGATCTTTTTGTTTCCCCTGTTAACGTGATCTTTTAAGAATGTTTGTTGTTTAGAACTGACGTACACTTTCTTGGATGCTTTGATTTTGGTGTAAGTTCTGCACATTGACACACACATTTTATTTTTGTTTGCCGTCGTTTTATTTTTATTTACTGTTACATAAACGAATATTTGAATGCTATTGAAATTTTCTAAGTTGAATTTTGAGAATATTTTTGTTTTCTTCAAAATTCACGTAGTTGAAAAAAACTTGTAGAACATCATTTTAAAGTTTCTTCAAGATCTTCATTTATGGGTGATAACAGCATTTTACTACTGAAACAGAGGTTGAGAATTAGGCTTTTATTCGAAAAAAAATATTTGAAAATACGCTTCTTACTTATCGTTTTTAAGTGTAGTAGGTTTTTTAACGGAATTATGAGATTTATTTTTAATGTGAAACGTGAGATTTATGTCGGATCTGAAGACTCTAACGGTTCCGTTGTTGTCCTCATAGCTTCCCCAAATGAGGAAGTCACAAGGCGTTAACGGTATAGTTCGAAAAAATCATGTGATTTTGGTACATAAGTACAAATAAACTAATTATGCCAGGCACTTCAAAATTTTGAAACTGTCTCTTTACAAGCTGTACTACATATTGAAATAAATGATAAATCTGCATCAGTTCCAAAACTTTTAGAAAAAATTCTTAAAAATCGGAAATTATTGCAAAGCGTGTCAGTCTCCGAGAAATCTTGCAGCTCAGATCCATGTTTAAGAATTTTTTCTGAAAATTTCACAAAAGCCACAGCTTTTTCGTTTACTGCAGTGTGTAAAGCAGCTTATGAAGAACCATCTGGAATTGTTTGGAGACCATAGTACTATTAGTTTATTTCAATTTGTTTTTTTTTCTTCGGCATACACCCTTAAGTTAAGAACACAGAGCGAGGTTATCCTCATCAGCATGAGTAATCCACTGATGCCGAAATTTAATTGTGGTTATTTTAATATACGCATTTTGTTTGTGTAATACTTCTGAATGTATAGCGTTTTGAAATTTATTAATTTTATATTCTATCCCTATCTATTAATAGTTGTCAGTATCGAAACAACGTATCATAACCATATCTTAAGAACGTGTGTTGATTGTATAATTTCACTTTTTAAACCTTTTAAATTCTTTAAAATAACTATTTCTTAATGCTGTTTTACCATGTTTTAAAGTAAATTATTTTATAATAATTCATAAATTTATCTGTTCTTGAAAATCAATTATATTAAAGAAATTCAAAACAAAGTAATCCGAAACTCAGAAAATTTTTAAGATACTTTTCAGTGTTAATGAATTTAAAAGAAAGAGAAATACTCAAGATATTTAACTATCAACAAATGTTTTTCATTAAAATTTTAATTATCTTACATAGATAAAACATAAATTTAAAGGAATTGCCTCAGCTATGATGCATTTTGAATAATAATTCAGTAAAAAACAAAATTCGAGTGACAACATTTTTTATATTTAATAATGTTCTATAAATTAAGAAAAGAAAGGTATTGCTGTCTTACGGTAAATGTTGTAATGTATATATTTGTACTCATTAAAATAAAACTGAAATTCAAACTTTAGGTTCTGAAAAATATTTTTCCGTGTTTAATAAGTTGATAGTTCATAAAGTGCATAATTTGGGAAGTATTTGCTATGTAATCTGAGTGGTAATTTCTTATTTTTAATTCCTCTAAAAAGAAGTGACACCGGATGTTTCATATATCATATGGACTGCATCCATAACAAGAGCTAAAATGATGAAAAGAATGACTGAACAAGATTTCCTGGAAAATGTCGAATGTATTAGATACAGAATAAAAGTTATTTCTCTCATAATATGGAAACTTCGTAGATAATCTTCCCAAAAATCTACACTATGAACTATTAAAAGGCAAGAGCTTACCTGCTAAGTTCACCTTATTCTCCTGATTAAAATAAATGAATTATTACTCATCATTATTTTGTTTTTGATTCGTTACAGTGTCATGGTGTGTGGTACCTTTTGTTTTTCATGTCAAAGATTCTGACAAGCATCAAGCTCACTAGAAATATCGACGCCCCTATCTCTTATGGTTGTTATCTTTATTTATCAGAAATGTGTTTGGATCATTCTTCAATCTCAATTAATATATGTATTGCAAATAAATAAATAATTGTGAAATATAAGAGGTATTCAAATGTATTTTTCTCTATTCTGTTTCATGTTCCTTCTTTCTATTTTTAAAAATAAATTATTAAAATATAAAATTGATGAAAGTTATTACGACAATATGCTTTAATGCAAATTTTTGAAAAATAAATAAGAACACAGAGTTATCACTTGAAAACGCAGGCATGCGTAAAAAGATATTTACACAAAGAGTGGTTCATGGATAGATGGACATAGTTAACATATTTCTGAAAATGTAACAAAATATTGTTGCAGAAACGCTGCTGAATGGTCGGGTTCGTGCGCTTGAAAGTCCGGAATTTGTAGAAAGTTTCAGTAACCAGTCCAGTAGACAGGACGAAACACAAACTTTATTTTTTCTAGAAACTCGGCGGCCAATCTGCTGCGAACAATTCACATGAATCAATCAAAAACTTGATTTATAATAGCCAGTAGAGAATAGCGAATTTCACATACATTGCAATTAGCATGAATTAGATTTATACGACACTCTTAAAACTTTAAAAAATGCTCGAGAAGTACCTTTAACTGCTCCTGAGAACACAAGAGTGTATAATTCACAAATATCTTTCAAAATAACTTCTGAAAAACAATAGAAAACAGCGGTGCCTCTAACAGCAAAACACAGACCGATACGGCTCTCAGTGCAGCATACACTACAAGAGATGGCTCAAAAATGCCCAACTTATTCGAACTGCTCTTCTTTTATAGTCTCTTAGAATATTCCTGTAATTTCAGTGCCATTCAAATTTGAGGATATTTTCTATCAATAGCTTGTATCGATTGTTTAATACTAATTCTAATAAGAAATACTGATGCGCGTTAATAACCATATCAGGTCTCATTAATAAAATTTCACAAGATTTCTCGCAATGCCCTCAAATGTCACAAGGACAGGGGACTTTTTTGTCGAAATAGCTCCAAATTTTTTGCCAAAAATAGTCCTCAAAATTTAACTAAGTCAAGCGATATCGGCAATATTTGACGAAGAACTGCGAAACCCACTTTTATAGAATGCAAACTTAAAGTTTTCATTCCATAAAAGTGGAATCTAAGTCACTATCTAACGTTATAGTATACCAATTTGCATGCAACATAATGCGAAATTTAAGTTTTTGATGCATAGAATACCCGTTTTAGACTAAATTAAACCTTAGAAGAACATATAAACTCGAAAATTTGTATCAACAACAACAAAATAAGGTACTGTTTTAATGATATAAGTACCTATATTTATAACAGTACTCAAGGGAATTAACCTCGGGCCTTGAGCATGATTTAATTCCTAGGCAGTACCTTAAACACCTAACTACACTGTCGTTTAAAGAATTTCATACGATTTAATATGATTAATATGATTAATATGATTAATAAAGATGATTATAAAATTATTCGAATTTACCTCTTACATGAAATTCCGGGTTGCTCTTTCTTTGGAATGCGTCAGTTATGATTTGTACATACAGCTTGCCCTCAAATTTGCGATCACTTTAAAGAAACTCTTGGGACAAATAGAAATTAAGTGAGTGCCCATATTTCCAGATTCACCTCATAAAATGTAAGCATCCATTTACAGCAAACTTTTACAATTATAGCGTCTTATTGTGTCAAATGTGTACCACATTTTAAGTCACAACAAAAAAGATCATTGTTTTGTCCATATTTGTTTCTAACTGGCACCACTTGCATGCCCCCTGAAGCAAATCATAGTCTTAATAGCAAATCATAATCAGCTAATGTCTTTCACAATGAATATTCGTTTCATATTCTAACATATGCAATCGTCTCTTAGTACCAAATCATCCTTTGACATTTTCTTCTGCTGAAATTCTAATTAAAATGGAGTTAGAGAAAAGATTTAAAATGCACATACAGTGGAACCTAGTCAAGTGACCAGTTTATTAAAGAGAATACCTGTCCATAATCACCACTTTTGTTTAATTTTACCATACAAACACTACACTTTGCCACTTTTGTTAGGTGACCAGTTTCATAAGTTTGCCAGTTTTATTCTTCCCGAGGAAGGTCGCATTAGGAAGGTTTCACTGTATGTATTTCAGCTAAGGGAAAGGCCTGGGAACACACCTTACTAATAATGGAACCTTCCTCAAAGTTCTGCTGTTGCGATTTTTTGCCTTTTTAAAAGACACTATTGCTTCGATGCTCATCTTTTAAAAATAGGTCTAAAATATTAAAATGTTCGAACGATTTTTAGAATTTTTGTAAATGACACAGATACTGAAATAAAGTTAATTCTTCCTTGTGTCCATGTAAATCATTAAAAGCATACATATTTTATATAGTGTTTGTTCAAAGATTTGTCAAAACTCCTGAATATTTTCATCAAAATAACACAAACTTTTATGTGACTAATTTCATAAGTGATGATTATAATTCCATTCCTAAATATTTATGGTCACCTTTATATATTTCCGGTATTTGTCTACATTATTTGAAGTATGTAATGATCTCTCGATATTATGGCTCATACCATTTCCCCTTCAATAGCATCAGATTATCTGTTATTTGTTCTGCTTATCACATCTAATAATGTCACATTTTCATTGGTCAAAGACTGGTGCGATGATATAGATTTCCTATATTGCCATATGGTGCATTGCTTTACTTATTTTTCACCCATTGTCGAATCACTTGGTGGATGATATATTGTAGGGCCTTTTATTTGAATGCTCATTGTGATTGTGCAGTTTATAGAATATAAATTTTTATCTATAAAATGTTGGTTTATATGTTCTTTTAAAGTTTTAAATGAATGAGTTAAAAACTAAATATACATTCAAAAAAGTCCTACGATATTATGAAGGTCAACCAGGAAAAAAATTTTCTCACAGGAAAAAGAAAACACATTTTTGCCTAAAATGATTTATTGCAAAAGATATAGCAATATTTCAGCTACTTCTCAACATAAAAATCATCGGAATTCTAGCACTTGTCATACCGCAGGATAAATTTTTGTAGTCCACTGCCATAAAAGTATGTAGCCTGAGAATGAAGCCAGGGTGTCACAACTGTTTGCAGTCTTCGTCTGTCGAGAGAGTGAAACACGTACAGGAATTTCTTCAGATGCATATCACTGGGAGCAAGATCGAAGCTATAGGGTGGATGGTCAAACACCTCCCAGCGAAATTTCTGAGAGACTATTCTAAACAAAGGGGAAATATTACACGGTCGAAATATTTATCGGTATTTAGTGACTAGTCGGGATCACCGATAAAAGCAGACCCGTGAAACCACAAAACCACACTTTACACACAATGGGGATATTTTTCTCTGCAATCCGGTAAGAAGACACTGAAGAATAATGCAATTGCCATTTTAGCATATGAGAACTGACTCATATGAGCGTTGGAAGTGAAAGCTCTTCCGAACATCAGAGGGCTAAAATAAAATGACAGAATTAGGACACATGAGCTCCATTTCTCCAGTGCATTTTACATAAATATAGAAATTTAAAGAACCAGTTTTTATGAACTGTCATCTCTGAATTCGTACCGAAACTATCTTTGTTTAGTTTTACACCATATAAAAAAGCTTCAGTGTATTAATAATCACGCAATGCAGTTTATATGCACGTGGAAAATTCCTATTTTTGTTTCGTTTTATGGCTGTAGCACGTAAATTTTTAAATTGTTATTTTTAAATCTAATTGAATGTTTTAACTAAATATACAGTGAATTCATTAAAGATGGGTATAAGGTAAAGTTGGACATTCGAACTATTTTCAGATAATTCACTACATGGAGCTGTATTACGGTTGCTCGACGTGGAGAGACACTCAGAAGCAGCATAATTGTGTGTTTTGCGTTATGGCAAGCCTAAGAGAGGGGCATCTGTCTAGGAGGGTGCCTTGGACGGAGGACTTTTAAGGTGCTCTAACGTGCATTACATCTGGAGAAAATCGACCAAAGACAGCCGTGCGATAGACCTGAACTTGAGATCCCCGTACTTCAGCCATCTATCATGTTCAATAGGGTGGAGCGGAAAATTAAATTTTGCCAAATTGGTTTTCAATAGCTATAAAAATGTGACCCAACCTTTCAAAGAGCATATCCGAAAATATTTTTTATTCATTTTGAGTCTATCTACCCGTGCATTTGATTTGAATTTTCGAAACTTCTCTTTTCTGGATCTTAACAGCGCCAGAGCAGGAGAACAACAGCCAAGTAAGTAGCTAACGAATCGGAATCGGTTTTTGCAACCCTAAATGTATGTGGGGAAGAAGGTGAGTGTGTGCTCAGTGTGCCTGCGCATGCGCATGCGCCATACTGACCGTCTTAGTCACTGATTTCCCGCTTATTACTCTTCTCAGTTCCGTTGTATTTAGTTTTGCTTGCAGTTTGTTTTAGAGTGAAATATGGAGAAAACAAGAAAATCGTCTAGTTGTTCTATTTTTGGCAATATTGAAGAGCTGAAAGTAATATGCTACCTACTTATAAGGAGATAATGAAATTTTATAATTTTGTGAGATATCAGCTGAAGTTAAAAATGGACACTCGAAAAGAGCCGGCCGTTTCGGATATTGATGAACCTGTTGCGGTGAGAATCGAAACTATCTGGCACTATATAGTTTCGATTCTCACCGCATCAGTTATATACGGGATGGATTTCCATTGCAATCGTATTCCATACTCGCGTCATGCAATTAATTACAGCTTACCATACGAAATGTAAAAAGATGATAAGATCTTGGAAGCGATTGCCTGAAGATAAAAAAGGAGAATTCTACGCCAAAAGTAATAAACTATTTGATATTTGTTCTTGTAAGTGTAAAGATTTTCTGCAATGCAAATGCCCAAAAGAAAGAAGAGTTGTGAAAGAAGAACAACTATTTCTGACGGATCAGAAGACTGACAGGAAAATGGTTACTGTTGGTATAGACATTTCACAAACGAAAAAAATAGAAAAGCCTAATGATAGATATCAAAACCTAGAACAATATTACGCTTCTGTGACATATGGGGATAAACAGGAGAACAGAGTTGAACTTTCTCCAAGAGCCCCTCTTATATCGGATGAGTCAGAAGATACTGAAGAAATAGACGATGGCTTAGAACTGTGTTTTTCAAAGCACCAAGGGTCCAAGAAAAAGCCAAAACTCAGCTTGCCATCTTTGTCAAAAACATGTGACCGATATCTGATAGAGCTGCTGCAGCAATCGCATCAGCAGTTCCTCATGACACTAAGTCAGATGTCGAAGTAATAGATAGATCAAAATTTCGCCGTGAAAGACCAAAAGGACGCAAAGAAATATTAGCTAAAAATAGAGTGTTCAGTGTTCCAGCTATATACTTTGATGGCATAAAAGATAAAGTTTTAAATGTAGTAAAAAAGGGAGTCAAAAATGCTGCCAAGTTATTGTAGAAGAACAAATTTCTGTTATCAAGGAACATGACTCTGTTTATGTCGGTTATGCTGTCCCAAGTACTGGGACGGCCAAGAGCATAGAACGTGCTATATGTGACTTGCTCTCTTCTGAAAACGTTTCATTGAGAGAAACTGTAGCTGTTGGTTGTGATGAAACAGCAACAAACACAAGGAAAAATGGTGGTGTAATACAGTTGTTAGGAAAACGTTTGAATCAACCTTAACAATGGATCATATGCCTTTTACACACGAATGAATTGCCTTTAAAACACATTTTTTCATTCTTAGATGGGGCAACTACTAGGCCAAGTTCCTATTCTGGTACTGTTGGAAGATTGCTAGAAAAATGTGAAGAAAATCCTATTGTACGGTATGAAAAGATAGAAAGCGTTTGCCGGATATTTTGGCCGATATCATCAAAGACCTAAGTTCTGACGAACGTTACTCGTACGATATTACATCAGCTGTAATTAGTTGCGATTGTCCTCCCGATCTAGCACACAGAGCTCCTGGGAAAATGTCTCATGCTCGATGGTTAACAAAAGGCAACAGAACATTAAGGCTACGTATATTTCCACAAGTAAACCATCTGAAAACCTTAATCATCTTACCACGTTTGGTGTTTGAGTTTACGCATCTGTTTGATTTCAAATTAAAACTCATCCGTCATACAAAGATGGGTCTAGAAATTTTTGGAAATTGGTTTCGAATTCTCGATACCTTCCAATTAAACTAAATAAAGTAGCCAACCCTGCATTGAGCGGAACAGTTTCTTTGCGCATCCCGAGAATCTTCTGTTGTCGATGCTCTCAGATCCTGAGAAACACATTCGTGAACTTGCTGCTAGAAGGATTATAAAAGCAAAAGAAGCGACTAAATCTGAAAAGGTCCCTCGTATTTTTGAGGTCCCTAAAATTAAGCTTAATGCTAAATCATACACAGGCCTTATAGATTGGCAACAAAAAATTTTTTAACCTCCCATCCTCAGAGACGTCAAGAATGAAGATTTGCTTTGGATGGTAGAAACAAAAGGAAGTACAAAAATACCTTTTCGAAGACTGCCATCCCATACCCAGGCTGTATAACGTTCAGTAGATATAGTAACAGGGGTTTCTATGCAGGTATGTGATAAGAAGGCCAGAGAAGGTCTCATAAAATCAAAAATTGAGTCAAGAAAACTCATGCCCAAATTCAACACCAAACGTGATTTTAAGCTCTCTTTTGATTAATTTTATGTATGCTTTATGTTTTAAGTGGCTCACATTTTTAATAAATCAGCATTAATTTATTCTATCTAACTTGTTTTTTTCACAATAATAAATAGTTCAATAGAATTTATAAACAATATGCTCTTTCAAAATTTATCAGTATGGTAGCACAAATGTAAATTTTCAAAATAAATTAGCGGGTAGAAGGAAAATACTAATTTTAAAAAAGTAATGCTTTTTAAAATCCTCTAATCTTGGGTCACACTTTGATCACTATTATAAATGAAAATTTAACAAAAAAAATTTTCCCATATAAGAGTGCTCCACCCTAATGTTCAATCACCATCTACTCGGCCATTTTGTTCTTACAGGAACAAAAACTTCTAATAAAATTAACAAAAAGAAATTAAATAAGCTTTCATTTTACATATTATTGCCAGTACATTCATATATATAGAAAAACCGAGTAACATTTGTTTATTTCTGTATTTTCGCGTTTATTGCATCCCTTATACTTCTGTGTTCATTTTGTCTGGAAAATTAAAGACATGGTGATAAAATGTACAAGGTTGAGAAAATAAACAAAGAAAACCCTTCTATTTCACTGCATGATTCTTTCAGAGCAGTATTTCTTAAACTATTCTCCTCATGAAGGTAGCAAGTGCTCTGAAAAAAAAGAAAAAAACTTGTTTCTTTAGCTTCCATTACACTGTCACAAATTATCGAAGTATCTCCACCACGGCTTTCAAAGCACTTCAGATGAAAAAAAGCTTGGGAAACTAAAATAGAGAATTATTTAGCTATTAATCTCGAAACTTTTAATAGCAATAAAACAAAATAAAATCGATCAGAAATTATTTTAAATTGGATTTATCAAAAACTTATACAAACTCGTCTATTTTACACTAATTTTTCAATGGGTTCCTCAGAATTGGTTCAAAGATTTTCCCTCCATTTTTCAACGAATAATTTCACTATGAAACGTAATATTTCCGCTAATTCTTCCTCCCGAAATCTGAAGGGGAAAAAAATCTTTGAATCTGAAGAAGTTTCTTCAATTGGTAGAAGAAAAAAAAAGAAACAGATACAATATTGGAGATATTCCAGCAGCACGGCTGTCAGAAAAGTTTCCATGAATTCAAGAAATAATTTTTGAGAGGGCGTATTTATACACGAATTTATTTCTCACTTTTGCACGAATAATTTACGAACTCTTTGAAAACGTTATATTTCCGTGAATTCTTCTCGAAAATCTGAAGAAGAGGACAAATTTTTTTGAATATGAAGAAGTTTCTTCAATTTACAGGAGAAAAACGAGACAGGTATTCATCAAATAATGGGGATATTTCGGCAGAAATGCGGAAAAGGAAAATTTCCGTGAATTGAAAAAAATAATTTTTGAGAGCGTTGGAGACCTTTCAAATGGTGTATACCTTTATCTATAAAAAGTTCGCAGAAACTGGAGAAAATAATTCCAGCAGTTTTTATTTTAAAACATACACACGCGCACACACACTTACAGTCTGTTTATATCCTCTTTAATAATAGCGTAGTATTCTAATGAGATGTATGTGTGTGTGTTCGCTATAGGTGGCCAGAGAGCTTGTCGGATCCGGGTCAAATTTGGCACAGAGGCTAAATAGGTAAAAAAAAGCCAGTGCCGAAAATTTTTTTGAAATTCGAATTATTTAGAAGATATTAATTAAAATCATAAGAAATGAGCATCTAGGTTAAAATATTTGGCGACTTTGCTCCAGCAAAAAACGATTTATGCTTTCGCAACAAAGCAGGAAAGCTCTTAAAAGTATGCTGGATTCGAAAATACATGAAGTTGGAATTACGCCAAGTTAAGATTCACGAGAAATAAATACGTGTGTTAATATAAAGTTAACTATTTTCAAATAACAAGATCGTTTGGATACCAGGAGTTCAATATTAAAGATGACGCTTTTTTTTTAAACCAGTCATATCCTTGGCAATGTTCTGTGAATATATGGCAACCCTCGTGAAAGCCGCCATTTTATTCCTTGTGCTATGATTGAACTAGATTTGATTGCCACTGAAAGAATATTCTAGCGTTTTCGTTAATAAAAAAAACATTTTAGATTTGAAATGATTTATTTTACCCTTGGGAGTGCTTAACTAAGGTATGATTGCGTCTGGAAGAAGATTTTACCGTATTGATTTAGATTTTGCTACATTCGTATTAGGTATCTAAAATTTTGTTCTAAAATCTAAAAAAAAATTAATAAATAAAAAGAAATATACCAAAAATAGCGGAATGCAATCGGAAAGTAATTTTATTTTGCAGCATGTATATGTTACGTAATGTTACGGTTGTAGCATGGTTAAATACAAAATTAAATGAGTAAATGGGACATTTTTAATGCATCACGTTTCAAAAGAGATTTTGCAACATTCAAAATGAAGAACATTTTCAGCTGAGTGAGTTAAAGTAATTAAATTCATAAACCTAAGCAACGGACTAAAATGCCACCTTTTAATTCTAAACTCAAGGCCTCCTGCAGACGATAATTCTGATAACACGGAAGGACCAATGCTAGAATAAGCTCGACTTTTAGTAGTCTTAAGAGGCATAGTGACGTCAGCTCAATGTATTCACAATCGAATCGATTACCAATGTTAAAAAGATGTTCTTTTTCTTTTTTAAATAAAAGAAATTAATAATATTACTGAAATGCAGACTTTTCTACTGGGTGGCACTACTTGACTTGATTTTCTAATTTCTGTATTCGGTGGTGGTAGAAGGAATTTTTTCAGATCTTTAATTACAAACATAATTTTGAAAAGCTGCTAAATATGTTTTGCTCAGAGTCTGTAAAGCCCAAAACATGATGTGATTATGTATAGTTACCAGAAAAACGACTGAAGCGAATGATATGAAATTGAGTGTCATGATAGGTGGTCACTCAACTTAAAACATAGGCGTCCAATTTTTAAAAAATCTTGATTGGATTTTGAGATTTTGCGAAAATCCTTTCAAACTGCGTAAATTTGTGTTCAAGCATCACGCAAAAACGACTGACGCGAATGATATGAAATTGGGTGTCATGATAGGTGGTCACTCAACTTAAAACATAGGCGTCAAATTTAAAAAAAAATCCTGATTGGATTTTGAGATTTTGCGAAAATCCTTTCAAGCTGCGTAAATTTGTATTCAAACATCACGTAAAAACGACTGAAGCGAATGATATGAAATTGGGTGTCATGATAGGTGGTCACTCAACTTAAAACATAGGCGTCGAATTTTTAAAAAATCTTGATTGTATTTTGAGATTTTGCAAAAATCGTTTCAAACTGCGTAAATTTGTGTTCAAGCATCACGTAAAAACGACTGAAGCGAATTGTATGAAATTGGGTGTCATGATAGGTGCTCACTCAACTAAAAACATAGGCATCGAATTAAAAAAAAATCTTGATCAGATTTTGAGATTTTGCGAAAATCATTTCAAACTGCGTAAATTTGTGTTCGCACATCACGTAATAACTGCAAAGGTGAAAAAATGATATTTGGTGAAATGATAGGTGGTCACTCACCTTAAACTATAAGCATGTAATTAAAAAAAATCGATCAGATTTCGAGATTTTGTGAAAATTGTTTAAAACTGAGTGAATCTTTGTTCAAGCATTACGTAATAACGACTAAAGCGAATGATATGAAATTTGGTCACATGATAGATGGTTGCTCAACATAAACTATAGGTGTCCAATTTTTTAAACATTTTTATTAGATTTTGAGATTTTGTGAAAATTCTCTCAAAATACGTTTATATTTCTTCAAACATCACTTCAAACATCATCGACTAATAAGAAATTTAATGATATGATAGGTAGCTGCTAATCTTAATTTATAGGCGTTGAATTTTTAAAATATTTTGATTACATTTTGAGATTTTGCGAAAATCGTTTTAAAATGCTGAAATTTTGTTCCAGCATCACGAAATAAAGATTGCAGGGAATGAAACGAAATTGGGTGACATGATAGGTTGTCACTCAACTTAAATTCTAGGCTTCAAATTTTTCAAAAATGTTGATTAGATTTTCAGATTTTGTGAAAAATATTTCAATATGCGTAAATATTCATTCGCGCATCACATAATTACGACTAAAGCGAATGAAATGATATTACTTAGTTACTATCTAACCTGTAATATTTTAACAATGCATAAAAATTATAACTTTGCTTTCTTTACTTTGGCAACATACTACATCCATTCTGTGTACTCCTACAATGCTGACGAAAGTTCTTGCTTTTTGGAAATTTGCATTCACTAACCCGTCAAGGACGGGTACTTCTGCTAGTTTATATATATTATACAACTCCAATAGATTTTTTTTTCAAATGTAGTATTATACAGCGACAAATATGTCATTTTTCAAGTTCATATGCCAATTAATCCGATCAAAATATCTTTGTTACCTTTATTTTTGTCACAGGATGAATTCAGTAGTTTTCCGCACCATTTACCATTTATGCCTTCTGTCACTAAAAGCCACCGTTTGATAAATAAGAGATTTCTAGTTCCTCTTTATTTAATGTACTTCTGGCAGAAATCCACCTATTCTGACACATGCAACGATCTCCTATTTTTTCCCTCGGTATTTCTGTTAACATATCTCATTTTTCATCGTGAGATTTAATTTTTCTGAGTATCATTGAGTACAAATACACTGACGGAAATAAAAAGCAGAATGACACTGAAATAAAATACAAGTGCGCCATTAATTACTTTATTCGAGCTAGGTAAAAATGTTGTTAGATCTCCGATAATTTGTCTATTTATTCCAATCTACTTTTTGTCTATTTAAAAACATTTGATGTTTTTATGACATTTAATTATTTCATACTGTTTTAAATGTGTTTCATCCTTATAGTCACTATTTTTAAGTCTTGCCATTAGGCACACACAGTAGAAACTATTTTTATCCCAGGAGATTCTGCACATTCTGGAATGAATTTTCAATATAAGAGGCTATTGTGTGCGGGGAAAGGCGAAATACATATTTTGAAAAACGAAGTAAGGCAAAATGAGAACAGAAATAAAAGATAAAATACTTGATTTTAAACAGATAAAATTTAATAACACGTGAAAACAAATGATAGTGAATATTAAATAGATGATCTACATTGCACGAACTATCAATTTTTATCGAAGAAATATTTGAGTGTGAAACTCTCGCATCTGTCTAAAATGAGTAAAAACCAAATACATAACTTAAACCAATTTGTAGACCAATATACCATTTACTCATATGAATTGTTATAAATTGTACCGTTTAGCAGATATTACAGTTTTATTAACACTACCATATGTTACACTACGTTTTCGTATAACTTTTTCAATTTTGATTTTTAAAACGACATTAAGTTTTATATTTTATGCAATTCTAAAAGTTACTTTGCTGCTCAAATTTCAAAACTGTTAGGGACGTTTGAATATTTATAAATGAACGATAAGCCTTTGTAAGATTAAATTTAAAATAATGTTTTTGACTTAAAGTAAACATATTGTGATTTTATTTCAAAAATTAAACAAAATAACTTCAAATGATATAAACACATTTTAAACGATGTTAAAGAGAAGAATGGAATTTCAATATGAGTACTTTAAAACATTATTATTTCATTTGAACGAAAAATATTGAGAATACACTAACCTTTAAAGTATTTTTTATCATTTATCTTAAACTAAATGCGTTCGCCTCAATATTTTTGATTCGAAACTTTGGAGTTGCATAATCGTAATAAATCACATTTAAATTGTATTCTCTTTACTATAGAAAACTATTTATATTATACAGTTATATTATTGTGAATTTATCATTGTACTACATTTCCCAAGAAAGAATGCAGCACACATTTTATAAATTTAAGTAAATATCACATGAAATCGCATATGAGCTATAATTCACAGTTACAGATCCAAAAAGGATTATATATATACATACATAAATCATTGGTCTGTTGTATATATATATATACTGCAAAAAAAGTCTGCCAAATTTAGCGAAAAAATCTCAGCCAGGATGCCCAGGTTTATTTCTGTAATTTTTACAGAAGTCTTCCGTAATTTTTTCCCTATACAGAAATTTCTGTAAAATGAGCTGAGAATATGTAAAATTCACGGAAGACGTCTGTAAAATATACAGAAATAAACTGGCATCCTGCTGACAGTTTTTTTTTCTGTCAATTTGACATACCTTTTTTTTGCAGTGTAGTATATGCTCTGTGAGCAGTTTTCCGATATTATTTTTCTGGATAATTTTACTTAATAAATATTATAACAAGATCTGAATAAATAATTCTGGAAATACTGAAATTTGACTTCATTCTTATAATTTTAAGAGAAGATGAAATATGTTTTAAGTAAATAATTGCTGTGTAATCAATGATATACATTTATAAAGACATGAAAATGAGCATTAAACACGCATTTAAAGTATACTTTTAACAAAATCTCATGGGCAAAAGCTAACACATACAATTAAACACTAGCTTTTTTAATAATACTAGCCGCAAAGTAGCCGCCGCCCCATACCTCACTGTTCTTTATACTCAGTTCAGTGTTGAGTAAATTTCTGGACTCATTTCAATGAAAATCATGTTTCTTTGTTTTAACAGTATTTGTGATTAAATTTATTTAGGTTAGATTTTCTACACATTTTGATGTCATCATAAAAGCCGATGTTGAAGCAGGAAATGGCTAAAGTGTGATTTAGTCCAATGCATGGTGATATTTTTTAGATGGGCAATTAATGCGCCATGCAAATACGATATTTTAAAGCTGTGAAAAAGTCCGAAAGATCTTGCATTTTTGTGTATCCAATATTGTAATGTAGCTAATGCGTGTATATACTTGCTCCATTTGACGTCATTGTTGATTTGGATTTTTGCACTTGAGTTGTTGTTATTGCACTAATGTTTACATCTAGCTGTTGCCGTTCGCAGCGTGGAAATATTGTCGATTTTGGTACCGCATACGTTAGCGTTTTATATAAGTGGGTAACTACTGCTTGTAATGCAACTGTGCTGCAATTTATTATTCAAGATTTCTTTCAAATACTATTTTCATATCATAAACCCGCTTTTTGAAAAAAAGAAAAGGTCATTGCCTAGAATATGCAAAGTATGCGTGAAATGCTAAATAATACAATGTATCCATTTCAAATTATCACGAAATAAATACATAAAAAAGCGAACGATTATAATTTCCGAACAATTGAATGATTTATTGTAGAGTTTGACCATTACAAAGTTAGGAAGTTAATAAGGCGTTGGTCCACTTCTGGCCCCGATGCAAGCTGTCACCCGGCGTTGCATAGAGTGATAAAGTTCCCGGATGGTGTCCTACTGAATTTCTTGCCAAATTGCCTCCAACTGTTGGGCTAAATCGGCACATTTTGAGATGATCGCTATAGCCTTTCCATTACGTCTCAAATGTGTTCTATGGGAGAGTGACCAGACTACCTTGCTGGCCAAGGAAGTACAGGGAAAGCTTGAAGGGAATTCATAGCAACACGTGTTGTATGCGGCCGGACATTATCGTGTTGAGCAGTAAGTCCAGGGTGTCGCAAAAGGAACGGTAACACAACCGGTCCTAGGGTGTCGTCAATCTACACCTGTGCTGTCAATGTTCCAGAAATGACTATCAAAGGGGTCCGGCTATGAAAATAGATGGCTCCACAGACCATAACACGTTGTTGTGGGCCTGTGTGGCGTGCGATAATCAGGGCAGGATCCCCCTCTCTCCTGGACGTCTCCAAACACGTCTGCGGTTGTCGTCAGGGTACTGTCGGAAACGGGACTCGTCACTAAAGACTATACGTGCCTAGTCAACGCAGTTCCACGTTGATCGAGCCCGGCACCACAGTAATCGGATTTGGTCGGAGTACAGGCGTGAGAGGCAACCAGCGTAACGGTCGGTGCGAGCGTAAATTCCGCTCTCTCAATCGTCTGTGGAAGGCCATGTTGGATATATGTGTGCGGGTCACACGGTGAATAGTTCATAGCGACGAATCCGGTGTTCTGACATTCGCTCTATCCTCCCGTTCTGTTGTGGCCCTCGGTCGACCGCTACCTTTTTGACGCTGATGTCTACCGTTTTTGGCCCACTCTCACCAGTATCGTCTAATAGCTGCATTGCTTCGACACAGATGTCGAATGATTCTTAGATTCCTCCAACCGGCCTCTTTCAGCACGATCGCGCCACCTCTTTCAACCTCCAGAATGTGCTCGTAATGAGAACGAATCCTTCAGCGAGAAAGTGTTAAAGCCGACGTAAGATATCGCAGTCGAAGTGCAACAGGAATTTTAACCATCAAATTGAGAGTCGCTCATTAGAGGGCCTGCTGAATGCGCAGTTCCGATGAGCTAGCGCTACCACTATTCATTCATTGGACTTCGGATTTTTATCATTTGCATGTTCGGTCCAAACCTCTTTGCATACGAAATTTCATTCCAATCGGGCTACTCTTTCTTGGAGCGTCAATTTTTCTGTTGTAGAGTGTATTTTATAAATGGCACACCCTTTCACAAGACTATTTTTTCATTCTGTCATTATCATACACCAATTTCTTTCTATCTTCTGTTTTTACGAATTTACTCTTTGCATGCTTTCATGAATTTTATCTTTCTTCATTCGGTGTTTCTTTTAAAATGATTATATGTTTAATTATACTGTTTAGATTTGGGCTGGTCCTTTACATAGAAACTGCTGTAAAAGAAAGATCCTTTGCATATCTAGAAATCTGCAAAGATTTATTGTTTGCTCGTGTTTAGAAATTAATTGTGTGTTTTAGAAATTAATTACAGATCTATAATAACACACATATCCATAATCTTGCACCTTATGGTTTTTCAACTATTTTGTAGGATCGTAGAAGATGCACCTGGAAGGAGAGTATTTTGAAACTGGTACTGCCAAACTGCAGTTCAGGACGCCATCGTTTAATGGCTCAGGTGCCAAAGCCGTAATATCTTCATTGCCACTTTCAACACTTAGTAGTATACAGTTGAAAACTATGATTTGATGCCCATGAAAGCTACGTTGAGAAATAGTCTATACCAAATACCTTGCTATGTCTGGGTATTTCTTATTTTTCGTGAACAAACTTTTCAGTTAAAGGTCTTGTTACCTAATTTTTTGAAGTACGCATGTTTTAAATCTGCAAATTATCACTTTATAAATAAAGCATCATATAAGCACGTAATTTTGCAATATAAGGAAAATGTTTACCTTTGTCCGAAAGTACTTACACTTCTCAGAAAAGGAGATTAAAATTTTTTCAATATTTTTCACATTGTGGAAGCCCTTCTTCATTGTTTAACTTCCATGTTTATCTCACTTAAATTACCATTTACTTGTAAAATATCCTCTCATGCTCCATTATGCTGTTATGAAAGAGGCTTAGCATACCTCTCTCTAGGAGGCTAGCACCACCCTCCACCTCACCTACTGTTTGTAATTGCTTGCTATGAACACCAAGAAAGAGCCTACATTATTTTCGGGTGACAAGAAACACGCTGTTTCGACGCAAACGATGCTTAAATATAAAAACCACTAAAATATTTAAAAGGTGATTTAATTTTAAAATGTAGCGCATGAAATCGTTGGCTCGTTTTCATTTTTCACCTCGTGGTAACTGTAAACTTTAAAGTAGCTCATGGAATGTTTGCGGAGAAACGACACAAAAAACACAAATGACGGTACAACCTATTATGTTTGAAATTTTACTCTGCACATAAACACTGTAAGTTGTTTAAACGCTGTCGTATTATTATTTTTAGTTTTAAATATGAATAAGATTTTAAATTAGAAATATATTTATAAGCAGCAAGAATTACAGAATGAACAAGGAAAACTATTCTGTTAGATTAGCTTGCGCTTTTCAGCCGCATCCTACTAGTCTTCCTAAATGTATTTTTACGGTTCTTTTACTGCTGAAATATAACACGAGTTTTGCTTAACATTAATTAGAAAAATGTCTCCAATTGAAATAATTATTCATTGTAGATGAAAATGAAACCTCTTGCATATTTTAGAACTTACTTTTCTTGCTAAATGTTTTAATAGAAGTCGGCTGAATAAGTAATTACTATAATTCTTTGTGTGTTGAACACAAAATAAGATTTTAAATTTGATTACTTGACAGAACAAAATAAAACTCTACAAGAAAAGTAGAATAATTGTCTGTTATTATATTTCAGGAGATTTTCACCAGAATATTTCTAATTTGTTTCAGAAATACTGCGTGATATAAATTACATTTTTATTCAGAGAATTTTTAATAGTATTTTCATGTTATGTTGTTTATTTCATTTGTTTCAAGAAATAATTTCTAGAGCCCTGAATGTAGTGTTGAAGTAATTTCTCACAGAAAACATTCTACTTTATAAATGTCTTTAAACTCTTACTCTTAATAACAGAATTGTCATATTAGCTTCTTTTCGAAAAATATTATATGTATTCTTTTAAAAGTGTCTTTGAAAAATATAAAGCCAAAAGTTTTGTCAGTTTGTTAAATGCAAGAGTATGGTACAACTTTCATAAATGTACTGGTATTTACTGTAGAAAATAGATACATTGAAAATTAATTTTTGTCGGCATTAATGACTCCTTGCTGGCGTGATGACAAAATGTGAATATCAATTTTTAAAGAGTCCTGTCTTCAAAGAAAATTATCTATAAGACTACCTTGACATTATAAGTTTCATTTATAAGTTTTTTAAATCCATTATTTTGCAAGGGAGAAAGACAAGTAATAATAGATAACCTTAGATTAGAGATTGGTAAATGCGACAAAGTTTCAAAGAATAGATCATCAAATTCGATGACAAATCATCGAATCAGCATATGGTCTGGCGTTACCATGGTTCAGTAGCAATGTCCTTCCTACTACTTCTCACTCGCCTCTTTTCTGTGAATGCTTTGTTTAAATTAAGCCAATCATTTGATCCTGCCAAGCTGCCCCCCTCCCCCCTCCCGCAAATACTCCATTTGTTTGAGTGTATTTCCTTACACTTACATAAGACGTAAAATTTATTCTGTATCTGCGGTGTTTTTTGGTAAATTGCTTCAGCAGTGCCATATGTTTCCTGATGGACCGGAAGTTGTGCTACCCAGTGTTAGAAGGAAAAAACTCTTTTTTCCCTCCTTAGAGCTCGGTAAGATCTGATGATGTTACTTTGATGATGTCAAAAGACTTGCAGACAATTTAGCGACCCGTTAATTGTATTTGACAGATAAATTTCTCTTTTCGGATGAGTGAATTTTTTTTTTTTTAGCATTTTTTTTTATCTAGGAATTCGTTATTTTTCAAAACTTAAAATCCAGTAAATTTTACTTAAAATAAATGATCAGATCAAAGTGCTAAGATCACTTCATGAGAATTCTGTCCGTAGATAGAAAATACAGCTTAATTATTGCTGAATCAACACATATTTCGATCAAACGTTTAAGTGCAGTTGTCTGCTATTATATTCTAAATATTTAAGATACATCACCGACATTTCTAGTACTAGTGATATTAAATATTAGCATTGTAGCCATTCAAAGTCGATTATTTATTCCAAATAATTATCGATTTGGGACTGACTCCAATGAATTATGTATATAGTAAGAATATAGAATACATATATGGGTATAACCAGGAAAAATTTTTTGGGGATGGGATATGAATTAAATCATGCAAAAAAAAACTTATTTCCAAAAGGCATAAAGATTATGCTAACTAATCCAAAAGTTTCTGGGGCTGGGATATATCTCGATATCCCCCTGTCTATCCCCTGACATATAATATTAGAATCAGAACGAACGTTATAGTTGAATTTGATTGCATATTTCATCTTTCAAAGTTTAAACGAACGCTATTTTAGACAAAAAAAAAAAAAAAGGTTAAATCTATTTTTTTGAAAAACAAAATTGAAACTTTAATGACTTTTGTAAAAATTTAGCAATTTTTCTCAAAGAACGTTTGGCAGCACTGACTACATTTTAAATTTAGAGAGCTTTTTCGATTTATTGTTCCGCTTCATTTTTAGACATTTTTGTATGTAGAAATGATTAAAGTAATATTTTATTTCTAAATTTTCGAATGAAGATTTTTCCACAATGCTCGTCTTCTGTTGTTGTTGTTTCTTCCCAGCTAGAAAAAGTTTGCACAAAAAGTGTAAAAAAAAAAGTGTACAAAATCCGAGCGTATTTTGGCACCTCTGCTTGTGCATAAAAAGTGCAAACTAAATTGTGCATAAAAAGTGCAAACTAAATTGTGCATAAAAAGTGCAAACTAAATTGTTCACAAAAAGTGCACTCTGAGGACCTAGAGGAAAATATGTAGAGGGCGTGGTCGGTTGATTTTTCGTCCTTTTTTTCCATTTTACTGCTGCCATCTATAATCATACATAAGAACCTGCTCCATTTTTCAAATTTCCGAGGATTAGGTTCGAACCGAGGAACCAAGGTTTGGTAGGCGAGCATTCTAACCACTAGGCTGGAGTTGACTCAAAAAGCTGCGTTTTAAGTTTAAGTGATTGTTGTTTCAAGTTCGGAATTGGAACGTTTATGTATTTAAATAAATAAAACTAGACTTTACCAGTACACTTCTCAAAAAAAAAACCGATTTCTATGCATTTTAAACTTTTGAAACCCGAGTACGACCGTGAAAAAAAGTTTGTCCGTCTGCCGTTCTGCCATTCTGTGCGTGACGCTTTTTTTATTCGCACATCACCTAAAACTGACTGAAGCGAATGAAATAAAATTTGGTGACATGATAGATAGTCACTCATCTTGAACTATATTTTTAAAAAATTCATGAGATTTTGAAATTTTCCAAAAATTGTTTCAAAGTGCGTACATTTTTGTTCGCAGATCAGGTATGAACGACTAAAGCGAAAGAAATGAAATTTGGTGACATGATAGATGATCACTCAATTTAAGCTATAGGTGTTGGATTAAAAAAAAATTGATTAGATTTTGAGATGCTTCTAAAAATCGTTCCAAACTGGGTAAATTTTTGTACGCAAAATTTAGCGACGCGATAGGTGGTCATACAACTTAAACAATGTCCCTAGACAGGGCCGTACACAGAAAAAAAATTCCAGTGGGGTGGGGGGGGGAACCAAAAATTTCGAGGGGGAGGACTAAAAAGTGTAAAAGTCTAAATTTTTCACAAAAGCTACATTATTATTGTTTTGTTAACAAAATTTTAAATTTCAGAGGGGGGGAAGAGGGCGTCCGTTCCCCCCCTGAGTACGGCCTTGTCCCTAGAGTTTCTAATTATTTGGATTAGATTTTGAGATTTTGCGAAAATATTTTCAAACAGCTTAAACCCCAGCTGGAAAATGTTTGCACTTTTTGTGCAAAAAATGTACATATGAAGTTAATACTTTGAAAAGTATACACTTTTTGTGCACAGTTTTTGGCAATATAGAATATGGCAGATATAAAGGTGTATGCAGCGCAGTTGTTCCGCACAAAAAGTAAGTAAACTATTCTCTTTGATACAGTGCTAAGCAAGAAAATATCGTAATTTTACGAATTAGGCTTAATGACAATTCGCGAAGTAAAAATTCAAATGCTTTTTACATAGTGTCTTTTCGCTCGTCAAACATTCGGAAAAGTTTGAAACTGACACAATTGGTGATTGGCGATATTCACTTTTCCCTACGGTCATGAACTATGCGTTAGCTGTTAAGGGTTAATATTTCTATTTAAGTATCTCAGTATTAAGTCCATGTTTTCTCATCATCAATTTATTCGAATAGAACAAAGCTACTTTTCAGAGTCGATAAAGTTAATGTTGTTTCTGACTTTAATGGCTTTAATAAACAACTTTGTGAATTTAGAGCCAGTAAAAATATGTGTTGTTTCCTTAAAATCATATACGTTTGAATGGTGTCTTTAGAACTGAGGTTAAATATTTATTTTAACATGTGAAGTTTAAAAACAAACGATGCAATGCTGCTCCATTCTGATTTCCTGTTTGTCTAGCAGCAAGTATTTACTCAATATTTATGTTGGATTCATTTGTGTAAACAGTTCCATTCAGAGCACACACAACAAATAAGTTTAGTAAATTATTTTAAACTGAAACATGTTTACTTTTAATTTAAAAATTTATTTTATTGTTGTAGCACTTGTAGAAGAGTATGGTTTAGGCATTGTTTAAAGTATCACGGTTTTGGTATACTAGAGCTGACAGCAAACACAATTTTAATTACAAAAATTATAATCGTTACAACTTGTTTATTTCAAAACTGTACTACTTAAGAATTAAGAAATATGCGAAATGCACTTGAGGAAAAGACTGATAATTTTTGCTTCGTAAAAAGAATACATCGTATTATTATTTCTTAACATATGTATTTTTCAGCGAGAAAACGTTAATTTTGGTTAAATGCAGTAACGCTACATATAATTTAAATTTCCAAATATGAAGTTTCACTAAGCACAGTAATAAGCAGTGATGAGAAATTCAAAGAAAAATTTCACAGAATGGAATATTACACAACTAAACAAGAAAAGTGTCACAAACCCATAAATTATTAAAAAATATAAGAACGCAATGGCATATGATAAAACACAAATTTTAAATTTGACTGTTTGTAATACGATTTTATTATTTACGTATACACTATACTGTGCAAATTAAAAACACGAATAATGCGTCTGATGTATGAGGGAGATACTAAACAGACAACGAGACTGCATGAAGGGAAAACCTTTGAGGTGGTTTCTCTTTTAACGAGATCGTGAGAATTTTTAATAGTAAAAAGCCCGCAATATAAAAAATTCTACCTTTGAAAAATCCTCCAATAAGTAACATGGCCTAAAACAAAGAATTTCAAAACTTAACTGAAATAAAGTATTAAATTCACCTCTCATAAAAATATTTACCCATTCTGGTATGTTCATTTTCTTGATGTTTTTGTCGAAAACGACGCAGCCGACCATATAGTAGTCTACACTCTTAAACTTAGCACAAATAACAGAACACGTTTGGATAGATTGTTGGATTGTCTAGACACAGTCGCATGTGGCTGATTCATAGGATAACTGAAAGAATTATCATATTACTGGAAGCATGAACGAAAGTATTGTCGTTCACGCTTCCAGTCAATTCAAATTTTTGAACCGATTTCCGATTTCTTTTTCTTTCTTTCTTTTTTTTTGTAATAGCTGTTTCATTAGTTTCACTAAAATTACGTTGGAAATTGTGTCTAGTTTGAACAAGGCTATGATTCAGATGGTGAAATTCCATGTCAAGAAATACCTTTTCTTAACAGAATGCACCGTTGTTGCACAGCGTTTGTCATTGTTATTCTGTTAGTGAAGAATATGAACAATACATACCAATATTCTTCACTAGGAGAAAATATTCCACCCAAATTGAAGAAGAAGAATGTTAATTCACTTTCTCAAACATATCTGTTTCCACTGAACTTTATACAAAGAACAAATAACTTAAAACAAAATGCGCATTGTTTATTCCCAAAGCATACTACCTTTAGAACCATCTTCTGACGAGTTTTGTAACTAATTTTACTCTGTGTATGTTTTAAAGTTATTTTTTTTTTCGCAGAACTAATACAGCAGACGGCATATTATACTCACCAATCGTATATTTATTATTCTTTTTTTAAATGGGCCGTCACTCTCTAAAAATGGATATGAAAATATCACCTTAATATGAAGGACGAATACTACTCTAATATAAAAATGCGTGAAGCTGCTTGAACAACGTATTTCACGCGACATATAGAAAATGAGTTAAAAATATGGCATGATAATTTAAAATTAGATAAATCTATTTACTTAAACACCTTTCTAAAATGTAAATAATGAATATGAAATAAAACTTAATACTAATTAAGAAGAAGCGTGTTTCCAGATGAAAAAATCTTTCAAGATTGTCGTGCATTTACTACACTGAAAAGTGCAATACTTTTTAATTAAATTTATTATCCGAATTCGTCAAAATAGACAAACAGATATGTGTAATTAATGACGCTGCAAACATAGCAAAAAATAATTTTTTCTGTTAATTAATAATATTTTTCAATTGAATTTGAAAATATTTTTCGCCCTACCATCAGTTTTGTAGAAGCCAAATTCAACAAATCTAATCAGATTTCCGAAAATGTGAGTTTTAATAGTTTTAATGAATTATAACTAAGCGTATGTTCAATAAATAATTATTGAAATCGGATGCAATGTAATTAGGAAATGTATCACAAAGAAAAAGGAGTACAGAGCTCTCTAGAAGATTTGCAAGCAATGAAATATTGGGTGTACTAAGAAGTTTTAAAGGAAATTTTGTGTGAAACGTACTGAAAATAACTTACCAATAAGTACCCCGCGATTGTGTCATGTGATATAAATCATTTTAGAGTTATCAAACCGATTGAGAAGCTGGGAGAAAAGTTAAAATAATGTTAAAATTTTGAAGGTCAAACATGTCATACAATAAGACATTTATTTGTCGTGCATTCTTTAAGATATTTTATCAACAAAAAAGTGCTGCAAAAGCATGTGAATCAATCTGTTCTTTTTTGAAGAAGGATGTTGTATCAAAAAGTACATGCGAGTATTGGTTTCGACGTTTCTAACAGGGCGATTTTGATATTAGCCATTGAGAGCATGGCGGGGCTCCACTAAGACTAAACATGAGGTTTTGCAAATACTGATCGATGAAGATGCATCTCAAAAAAAAAAAAAAAACTTCCTGAACAATTTGGAGAGTCACAAAATTCAGTTTCTAATATTTTACGTGCAATGGGTAAGATTCAAAAGGGAGGAAGATGGGTTCCACATGCATTGAGCCAGAGAAACAAGGACGAGCGTGTTTTGAAGTGCATGAATATGCTAATAAGGCAACACAGAAAAGCTTTCTTGAGAAAAATTGTGACAGAAGATGAAAAATGGATATATTATGAGAGTGCAAAACGCCAAAAATATTGGTGAACACCGGCGAAGAAACTACATCAAAGCCGAAACGAAACATTCACTGCAAAAAAGTTTTCCTATGTATCTGGTGGGATATGAAGGGTTTTTGTACTACCAACTACTGAAGCCCGGTGAAAGTGTAACTGCTAAACACTATAAACATTACTGCAGCAGGACATCGATCATAAGCGTCCATTTACTTTGGAGGAAAAGAGAAATATCTTATATGTCCCCAAAAATTTCGATCACGTTACGCTTATGATATTAGGTATGTAAAAATAAGCATGTGCATGTATGAAATATGAATAAATTGTAACATTAAAAGAAATTTACAAGCCAATACGTAATACTACAATTTTTTAAAAAATTTCAACGATTGCTCATTCCAACAAAACCTTTAGGTTCCATATTATAAGTTGCAGACGGTTAATTCTTCCAATATAAGCTACTAATCGTCTCGTCGTAATTTTCCCCCGTGCCGATGATCCGTCCTATCATTGCCGATCGGAGATACGGGAGCCCCAGAGATAAGTAACCTCTGGATGCGGTCAGGAACTTTGCAAATCTTCCACAACATTTTCAACCAATGTAATGATCGGCATTTCAGAAACCAATGATCATGTGCTACTAGTGCAAAACCAAATAGGGATATTTTTATTTTTATTTTCAAACAAGCATAGAAGTAAGCGTTTGCTTCGCACTCATAAAATACGTATTGGCTAGCATATTTTATGAGTAAAAACTTTATTTCAATTTAATGTTGAAAAAACAAAAATATTCTTACATTTTTGGAATCCATTTCTACCGCAGACTGTTCGTTGATGTGAAGGTTTCATTTCATTAACCAACTAAACTTCAGGTCGCTTTTACCAATGGAAGATATTCTTAAATATTTTGGAGATTTTGGAGACTATTCATAATAAAATATAATTTTTCTGAGCTTTGGCAATATGGAAATGAAAAAAAATACTTATAATATGATACTCTACACGAATAATTTCCCAAAAATTGTTCCCAAATAAATGAGTTGCTGGTTCTGACGTTGACTCTGAATTGTCCTCCCAGTACGCACCTATTGGGAAATTTATGACACACTTTGACGTTGAAATCTATCCAATACATTTAGTTAACAAAACAGATTGTCTTGCGAAACACTTAAATAGGAAGGTGTTCTTGCCTCGAGCACTTACCCAAATTGTAGAAATGGAACTATGAATTAAAAACATCTTTTGAAGTTCCCAGGAGTGTACAAGAGTCCCTGTAGGGGGAATACTTCCATGAAGGTAAAATCTTTGAGACGGGTTCTCTTTTATCGAGACCGTTACTGTGTTTAATAGTAAAAAGCCCGCAATATGAAGAATCCTACCTTTGGAAAGTCCTTCAATTAGCAGCATGGCCTAAAAAAAATTTAATTCTCCTAAAAGTTACCTGAAATAAAATATTAAATTCACCTCTCAGGAAAAGAAACAAATTTGAATTTCTTATCTCATTTTATTCACAATTTCAAATTAAATTCATTTACACTCTATGCTCATGCCATTTCACTTTTTTAATGCTTGTTAAATTGATTCATTTACCTGAAATTTAATGAATTAGCGGGGATAGAAGGGAAAAAGTGGGGAGATAAGACGCGGCTCAGCAACATACAAGACATCAGTCGTACCTTTGGTAGTTGACGTAACATAGATGCATAAGGGTCCTTCTCAGGCATCGCTATGGTTTCTCATCAGAGATTTCCGTTAATTCGGCTAACTATGTCGGTCAAGCACTGTCAAGTCGTTCGGCGCCCTCAGCACACACTCCGATGCTCCGGATCAGGATGGCGTCGGGCATAAGTATGGCTCCATAACGCCTCTTCTTTCCTCGAACTTTTTTCCATGTATGATCTCAAGCTCTCTTTTCGTCTTCTCTGCGACATCTCATATTTTCTTTTCTTTCCAAGCATTCTCATCGTCTAAAAAACAATGAATGCCCCTACCTCTTTTCCACTCTCTCTATCATTGACTTTTTGCGGCGTGAGCGATATGATATTAGCCCTCTTATTTCCACTATGAGAAATTCCCACGCAAAAAATATATTTTTATTGAAATGGTGTTATTTTATGTCAAATAACTTAAATATAATAAACAATGTGAAAAAAGTTATTTTTTATAGGTTGTTTCGATGGTAGCACAATGATTTTAAAACTTTCCTAAACACTGTAAACGAAACTTAAAAAATGTATTTAGTGAAAAAGCATATATTTTCTTACATATAAGAAGCAGTTATTAATTTTTCTTCATATTACTATAGCAGAACAAGGCCTCGGTCGGCCTTGTTCTGCTACCTACCATACAAGGCCGTTGTATGGTAGATAAAGCACCGTGCAACGGTTTCGAGCTCAAATCTCGGCGGTCGGGCTTCGATCCCCGACTGGGCGTGGTTGTCATTGTCTATGTCTCTTCATAAGGGGCAACGTAGGTACACCTACTAGATGCCTCCATAATAAAGTGACCAACAATTCCGGCCTGTTGTGGCCAAAGCCTTCAAGGCAGAGGCCGGCCATTAGAAAAAAATAAAGAAAAAAAAATCTATAGCGGAATATGTTGCCAAGTCGAACAAAAGAGTATAAACATGTTGCTTCTAAAATATTTTAATATTTTTCATCCATTATTGCTGGCATCTGTGGGCCCAAACTGCTACTATTATTCATTAAAAGTACAGTTAATGGTTTTATGACTTCAAAATTACATTTCGAAATATTTTTACTGTAAAAAATAACGTTTAAAGGATGGTAGCATATTTGCTACCATGGACACAAGAAGGTTAATGTCGACTTCTGTATTATGTATGTTTTCTTTGCATTAATTATTTTTTTTCTTCGTGTGTGTGTGTGTGT
Organism: Cheiracanthium punctorium; assembly: GCA_038373885.1. NCBI lineage: Eukaryota > Metazoa > Arthropoda > Arachnida > Araneae > Cheiracanthiidae > Cheiracanthium > Cheiracanthium punctorium. The sequence continues at coordinate 192,525 of JAWZYV010020167.1, read as the reverse complement.
GTGTGTGTAAAGCCATATGTTACAACACAACAGCAGTTTACGGAAAAAGAGAATTATTGAACCTTTTCTGAAAGCGAAAGGTATATTCTGGTTATCTTGAATTTTTGTATCTTATGACAGACAGTTCTAGACGACGTTTCCTCACCGTTAAATTTACTTTTTTCGAAAATTCATATTCTTTAACTACACTAGTATTCATGCTATAGAAAAAAGTAAATGATTACGGAAGTTCAATTTTCCGAATTCTGCCTATTTTCTGATAATGGTGAAAACTTTTTAAAACGAATTTATTAACCACTTGGTAACAGACTTGAAGAAAGTTTTGCGTTTGGAGCGGATATCATTGCCAGATCTTTCACACATTGGTTGAATTTGCAACTGTGACTGGATGAAACGTCATCCTACAACTTTTATAAATTACTCTAGTCATGAACAAGAATGTGCACGCTTAATGTGTCCTAGTTTGAATGAGGAAATATCGTTCCTGATGCAACTCAGCGGTGCACAAGAAGTTAAACACCTTTTCTGATTGATACGTTTAATATCGTGATATCCTTTAAGGAATATTTATTGAAATTGGCTGGCAATACTTCTAAAATCTACAAGTAGAAATTTAAAATGGATTCTAAATATTCGATACATTTCTGATGTAAATTCATAGAATATCGTGAATATTTGGATACTGATAATATGCAGCTATTGGGTGAGTGCTGAAGTTCTACCCGTTTTTCGATATGCGAATTGGAAATGGAATTGACGTCACACATGACAATATAATGACGTAAATCGTTGGCCAATCAAACGTGTGGATGCTTCACATGTAAATGCATCGCATCTCACAACATTAATCTTTAAAAAAATTATATCAGAGGGCGTAACACGGGAAGCGAGAAGGGGCATATAAGACATTGTGTGATATACGAATTCGTTATAAAGAGTACGACAGCAGCAGTACGTCTCAATGCTTGTCGAGTTTATGGGGTGGATGCACTAGATGAAAGCATTCGTCGTCGATGGTTTCTTTAATTTAGGGAAGGAGACAGAAGCTGCCAAGATGAGGATAGGAGTGGACAGCCATCACACTTAGAGAGGACGATATTGACCATGCCATAGAGAACAACCCGAACCCATTTGTGCAAGAATTAGCGGAGACCTTCAATCTACACCGGACAACGGTCGAGAGATGTCGCAAAAGGCAAAAAATAAAAAAAACGAACGCAAAAGAACACGACACAACTCAACTCCTCTGAAGCTCAGCGCGGCGAATTGGAAAAAGGAAAAAAATCAGAACTTTCCCGAGCTTGATCTGTGAAGCGTGCACGTATGCGATCTGTTTTGATAGAACTCTCGTAAACGTCTGTAAATAGTTTTTTTGTATCACTAGAGGTTGCTTGTTTTTTAATTACGTTTTTGGATATATTACAGTATCTGTTTCAATTTCATCTAGGGAAGATATTTCGACATTTTTTTCGACTTCGACGATACTATATGTCAGCAGTTCCAGCGACGGACCACCGACAAGGCAGTTAGTGAGTATTTCGGGGTCTTCCTACCTTTAAAACATCAAAACTTAAGATTTCTTGAAAAAAAAATTATGTTATTTCTCACACATACACACAGGTAAATAATGATTCAATTTTTGCAGAATAAATCTAATAATAATAACATAGAATAGTGTAGAATAGTTTAGAATAGTTTAGAACATATAATGTGTTTAATCTCATTTTTCTCAAAATGTGAAATTTCAGTATTGCGCGCATTATAAAAAAATATATTTAATAATTTTCCTATAAAACTTTTGTCATAAGTTATATATTATATTGTCAGCAAACTAAACCTATGTTTGTATTATTTCAGAAAGCTTATTTTTATTTATAGAGATATGTACATATTGAAATATAGAAAAAACTGTGGAATATTATATAATATACAGTTAAAATTAGAAAATTGTTACTTTTGTGTGTTTTTTAGGTTTCAAATTTTGGAAAATTACTTATAATTTTAAAACCAATAAGTACTTATAAGGAACAAAACTTTTTTCTGAATCTTGCATGCAAGGAACTTCGACAAATCTGATTCGCGAAAAACTTCCTAATAATTTATTTAATTAAAAAAAATAATAATTCATAACTTTAAAAGTATTTTTAGAAAACACAGTGTTTCATCTATATCAGTTATGAGCAACCTTTGAAAAGTTGTGAGCCAAACTTCAGCTGGTTACCGAAGTCGCGGGCCAAACTTCAAGATGATAGCGAAGTCGCGGGCCATATAATTGGTATTTATATGGGATTTTTAATAGTTTATATCGATTTTGATATCTTCCGCGGGCCGGATCAAAAACTGTGGCGGACCTCATTCGCCCCGCGGGTCAGAGGTTGCCCATATCTGATCTAATATAGTAAATAAAAATTGTTTGTCTGGAATTATTGCAATATGAGGTGCATATAATTGAAAAGGGGGGAAAGTTCCAACATTTTCGTAGTTCCAAGATAGGGAGACCCCTTAAGATATTCACTTATCATAACTTTTAATAGTTAGTTGAGGGCTGTTCGTGAAATAATTGGTCCTCGAACGGAGACGCCGTTGGAACTGAGCCATAATTAGAAAACTGAGAACAAGTGAAAGTAGAATAATTTGTTCAAATAGTTACTGTTTGACTGGCTTATTGAGTTTCAACAGTCAGCGTATACGGAAGATTATATTCCGACAGTAAAATTAATGAAAGATTTGTTTTATTTGTTACTGAAATGAAATATATTTTTGAGAATGCAAGCTTTATTGATTTTCGAATGGTTAAATTTATGATAGATTTTTATAACCATAACGTCATATAGAAGTAATTTTAATTGAGAATTAACTGTGTATTGTTTAAAAGAATTAAATGCATGCTTTTTGAAGCTTTGCTATTAGTTTAAGAAAATTTATTGAAACTTTGCTCTTGAAGTATTTTGATACATTTGAATTTTATACATGTTCTGAATTATGCATTTAATGAAATGGAACTACTTGAATTGAGATAATGTTTTAGTTAATAAAAGTACAAGTGCATTTTGCATTGAATATACTTAGATTGTTATCAAGATTTATATATTGAGTCACTTTCAAAATTAGATTGATTTTGTTTTTAGAAGGTATTATTTTAAGAACTGTAATACTTGGCATATAGTTTTATTGATCTCGAGAATGGAGCAGTCAGTTGCTTTGAGAGGAACGTATCGTGTCTGTTTCACTAAATTTATTGAAAAATTGGAGACCTTTATAAAAACAGCATAGACGGCTCAGATTTGTATGATAGTCACCTGAGTCAGTCGACTGAGGAGTATGAAAAAATTCGAACTTTAGAATGCAATATACTTAACTTATTAGAGATTAAGAATGATGCTAAGCGTACCGAGAAACAGTTGTCTGACGAAATCTAGGGTGCTGAAAAATATGAAGACAAATTTGTATATTGGAAAACGAAACTTGAACGGTGCATAGGTAGACGGTGCAAGAAGTAGCGGAAAAGCTTAAAACTTCTATGCATGTTGACAACTGTTTTTCGAATTTGGGTACCGTATAAGAAGTAGAAGTTTTTACTGAGCAATCTAGGGAAATAATGTCAAGTGCTCAGTTTGATTGGAGAGGATGGAGATATAATGAGGCCAAATCCACATTTTGCCAAGCTGACGTGGAATCTTCTTCGACTGAAGAAAATGTCTCTGTTTTGGGACTAGAATGGAACAAAAAAGATGATAAATTGAGCTGTTCTTATAAAGAAGATATTTTGGATCTAATTCCAATAACTGAGAGATCCATTCTGTCATCAGCAAATAAACTTTTTGACCCTCTTCGAATGTTAAGCCCTGTAACTTTGGGATTTAAAATTTTAATGCAGGATTGCTGGAGAACCAAATTGTCTCGGAATGTTGCACTGCCTGATGAACTTGCCAAAACGTTTTTGAACCTGAGAAGAAATTAGACATATGTAAATAAACTGAAAATCCCAAGAAGATTGCTAATAGATCATGCGGTGAGAAGTAATCTATTGTTCCATGTTTTTAATGATGCATCCCAATTTACGTATGCAACATGTGTGTATTTAAGAAGTGAAATTGAAGACGGAGTTTCCTGTCAACTCGTACAGGCAAGATCTAAAGTGGCTCCGTTGAAACCTATAACAATGTCAAGACTTGAACTGCTCGCATGTACTATAGGTGTACGTCTCCTGAAAACAATTAAACAAGATTTGAACATGGAGGATGTGACTTCGTTATACTGGACTGATTCAATGAGTACTATACATTGGATAAGAAATGAAGAAGAATGGTGTGTTTTTGTCATGAACTGTGTGAAAGAAGTAAGAAAATATAATTCTAAAAATGAGTGGAATCATGTTTCTGGTACCATGAACCCGGCAGACTTACCTTCTACAGGATGTTCTGTAGAATCTCACGGTCCTTCAAGTTCAAAATGAAAATGTAAACCTGCGCATTTCAGTATATATACAGACATTTTAAATTAAAAAGTCACACACTTGTGTAATAAAATAGCACATTTTATTGTAACATTTCTTCTCCCAAGAGTAAAATATCGCACGGTCCTTTAAATTTTATATCAATCTTAATTATTAACAGACACAGCATTTTTGTTATTGTAGTGCTTTTCGAAGAGGAATCTCTAGCAATTTTTACAGTATTTTTCTAATGTAATATTTACTACATTGCCATTTTCGATAATTTTAACGTAGCTTATAATTCAGATCATTCAAAAATGTTTCATCATTCACATTCCAACAGTAAGCTTTTTTTAAAGGCAATACTGAAATATCATTTGTTATTCAATTGGATATCCATTATAGTTTTTGAAGTATTGAGAAATATTTTTTTAAAAATAAATACACTATTAATGATACTTATGTGAAGTATGGAATTTCAATACAGACACATTAAAATACCATTATTGTGTTAAAAAATTAAATGAAAAAAAAGCGAAGAGTAATCAACTTTCCTCTATCAATAGTCTTTTTTTTTCTTCTCTATCATAAATCTCTATTTATAATCCCTAATGTTTTCATTTTGAAGCTTTGATATTTACCGTAAAAATACTATAAATTCAATTCGTATTGTTATTTATTTGAAAATAGCATACACTGTTACTGAATCTAGAAGTACTCTCCTTAAACAAGAATGCAGTAGACGTCTATAAATTTAAATTTTATAAGAGTTATTTTTTGTGAATGTGCTGTAATATATCATATTTATTGTTTTAATATAATATGATATAATACTATAATATTTTACGGAATGAACGGAGGAAACTATTTTATCTTACTTAACATTTACTATTACTTTAAATGATAGTAAACGTTAGCAGATATATCAAAATTTCATTTATACTTCAGACATCAGAGGGGCCCATCATGAAAGAGCGGATAAGACACCCAAAATGCTAGACGGTTGAAGTATGACAGTTCAGGGTTCTGGCTAGGACTATAGCGCGGCTCTCGATCAAATGCTATAGAGTTTTGGGCGGATTTCTCCCCTTGCAAAGTCATCCGTCCTTGGCAGTTAGCCCTTCTGTAGCTTTGTCATAACACAACAGAACAAATCAGAGTTCAGAGGGCACACTAATGAAGAGTTACTTATAAATAAGCAAAATGTACTCATTTCTGTGTCAAAATGTAATAGCTCCGAGTACGGAAAACTTAAATTTAAGAAATACGTGGACTCTTTTTTTTGAGTATATGCAATATATCAAAAATGCGTGTACATAGACTCAAAGATTTTGAGCAAATTATGTACTCATTTTTCAAAATATGAAAACTTCTTTAACGAATAAATTAAAGAATTGATGTTTAATATATTTTTGTTAGATTTTTATTTCATTTAATAAGAATATATTGATATTTGACTCTTGCATACACTCAAAAACTTGTGTGCACTCGTTTTTGAGTGCATACAAGAATCGATAATCAGTATATTCTTATCACATATACAATTATTGAGCATGTTGATTGAAATTCATAAATAACCATCATTATATGTGCAAGTAAAGCTTATGTATTATCTAATTGTTTTGTGCAAAATTTTTCATTTTATTAAAGTTTTTATTTATATTCAAGACGCTGATCCGAGTGCATCATACAATGATTCTGCATCATACAATCATCACAGAATGTTGTAATGATTAGGGATCTAACGAATATCCGGCAAGTTTGACGGAGTCCGGCAAACTCCAGTTATTCTGTAGTCAAAATTTATTTATAGAGGCAGGGAGAAATTTTCAATCTTCTCCCTTTTTGTAAATGACAATCTTTTACAGAGCATTCCTTTATTGAAGTCTCCAATACCTAACGATTAAAAATTAATCCTTATTTTATGTATTTATTTTTTAATATAATTTAGTTGTTTAAATTCACTTACAATTTTCTGAAAATTTCAATTGATTTTTAAAGTTAAGTCTACTTAAAATTGGTACATTTAAAATGTGCTTGTGAAATATTTATTAATGAAAACTATAAGAGACAACCATGTTGTAACATGGTGTTTAACTAGTTTGAAATAGTTGTTTTAATTACTACTACAGTATTGTGTGTGATTATCATTCTAGTTACTACTGCAGTGTATGATTCTCTCTCTACATAAAGTACTCAGACTAATCTTTTGGTGTGTGTGGCATGTCGAAATCAAGATTAGAAAAGATAAATTTTCCAAAATTTTGGAAACTAATTTTGAAATAATTTCTTAAAATTAATTTGTCTCCACCCCTTTCTTCCCCTTATGATACCATATAATTTTTTGTGCTGTGAAAGCGTGCTCGTATATTTTAGAAGCTAAACAATTAAACAGATCTTTTTTTTTAAACTTGTACTTAAAAAATATATTTTTGATTAAAGAAATTTAATGCATAGCCTTAAAAATTCTGTTCCATACCTGTGTAAAACTACAAATGAAGCATTAAAATTTCACTATAAATATTTAAAAGAAATTTATTTTTTGTATATCAATCTCTGAAAGTAATTAAACTTAAAATAAAACTATAAAAGACTTAAGATAAATTAATATTAAATGATTAAAACAGTTAAAAAGGCATTAAACCTATGTTTGAATAAAAACTAATCTATCATAGACATCTTATCAAAAGAGACTCTTATTCTTAAATAAGTAAAAAAAGTAAGCATTTCTTTGTGAAAATAATCTAACAATGATAGGTATATTAATAAATGTGTCTTGGTTAAAAATTATTTGCTTCTGCCGTGGTGTACAAATAAATAGAATATTTTAATTGTTTACAATTTAAGTAACATTTTTAGGTACATGTATGTAAAGCAGTGGCGTAGCCAGAAATTTTTCATGGGAGGGGGGTTACGGCTACTGCACTCACAGCTATGTATACGTGTGTATGTGATAAGGGAGTGAAGAATGTACATTTTGTACGGCAAAAAATTCCTCATGGGAGGTTGTGACCCTCTCAATCCCTCCCCCCTTGCTATGCCATTGATTTAAAGATATTTAGTTTTTGTAAACTACAAAATCGATTATTAAAAGAATACTTTAATGATGTGTGAAACATGTTTGCAAGTTATTGTTCTGATATCATTATATTAAAGAAAATGAACAAAAACACAATAACTAAATACATATTTAGTGCGGATGTCCGATCGGATATCCGTATCCGGCAACGTAGGAGCTTCGGATATCCGATATCCGGTTTCTGGATAAAATTAATATATCTTACATCCCTACTCATGCTGCTATCTAACTATTATCTAACTATTAATCAGAGATAAACTTGCCAAAAGCCTAGCGATTCCATAACACTGTTTAGAAAGGCACTGGTATTACAACTTTCGGTCAAATCTGAAGAAATTCCGATATTTTTACTATTAAATTTGTTATGTCCCCTAAACACTTAAAAAAACAGCTACGCTGTGTTAATGAATGTTTCTTATTGCTAAGTGAGTGTATAAAACAAATAAGCAATGAAAAAATAACATACAAATGAAATGCTTAACACGCAAATATTGCTCTTCTTTCGAAAGTAATCTTTAAACATCAAACAAACTTAGATTAGTAAATCATTACTATGGATAAAAAAAAACAGCTATAAAATAATGCGACCGATCAGCGTCTTGAATATAAATATAGACAAACAAAACAAAATAACATAAAACAATCAAATATAAAGACTATACTTTCGTATAAGATGGTAGTTACTGATGAATTTTAATTATTTCTTCTATATATCTACTCAGTAATCTAGCATATATCATGATGTATGGCAGATTTTAATTCCCATTGCAGAGAACATTATTCACAAGCTCTTTTTTCATCAATGGCGGTCGGTTTAGTTGAAACGACGCTTTTAAAGATAGTCTCTCATGCGGATTGGTTGAAAAAAAAAAAAACCCTTAAAACATGCTCATTTTCTTTGGATAGTCATACACGCAATGTAGCATATACTCAATAAGATAAAGTTATATGCTAATAATTTATTCTTATAACTATTTTAACAAAATTTTTCTGAACGCCACATAAATGTTGATTAAATAATTTTTCCGTATGCAAGTGAAGTAATAAGAGATTATATTTATATTTATTCACATGCTTATTTATAAAGTCTGAATTTTATTTCAAATTCAAGCACGTTCATGTACGCGTTTATGAAGCAAATGTACTTAAAAAATTACGAGTATATTGTGCATATTTATCAGAACGTTTTCAATTGAATTTTTACAAGATATCAAAGCTTCAAAATGAAAACATTAGATATTATCAATAGAACTTATTATAGAGTTGAACACTGTTAATAGGATTGTTTATTATTTTCCGCTTTTTTCATTTAAATTTTGAACACAGTAATTGCGTCTGTATTGAAATTCCACACTTCGTTCAAGTATCACCAATAGCATACACACACTTCATACTTGTACAGATGCATTATTTCAGAATAATCTATATAAAGGAGTTTCTAGTTATATTTGCGTTGTTGTTTTTATATTTATAATATCGCTCTTTATCCCATGAAAGAAAAGGAATATTTTAGCGTGCATAAAAATCAATCAATTTGTTTGAAGTGTTATCATGATAGTATTCGCATTGTAAATAATAATTAAATAACACACTCTTTTTATGTACAAGTTATTGTATTATCCTATTTATTTCTTTTTATTTACCGTTTTGTATTATTTAGAGTCTTATAAGAGTCTATTAAAAAAGCAACTACTTTCTTTTTCTGTTCATCGTGTTCTGTTGTATTTTTTTTTTCTCACATTCTTCAAAACATTGTTTGTTCTGCGTGGGCTTATTTTTTCTGTGCATTCACTTAGTTAAATTTTTTTTCGAAATGCTTTATGCTTTATTCCCGTTTTACTTTTTTAACGTTTACGAATTTAACACAAGTTGAAAAATGTTAATGATTTCCCTATATCTATCTTCCTGACAACATCGTTCCGTCTTTCAAAATAACATCAATATATATCGATTGTTACGAAATGCTTACTGGTTATTGGAATCTACCAGGGAAAATATTAAAACGGGAGGGCAATAATATCTTTTTGCGTATTGTTGCATTATAAGGCCCCATACTTGGTCTTCTATTTTATTATAGTTCTTTGAATGCGACGATCTGCCCTAGTGCGTGCAGACGAGCAACAGCGAGATATTGAAATAACGATTAAAACTTAGAAATGTCTCATGATTATTCGGACAACCTAAAATGTTGTTGTTCTACGTATAAAATGTTGGTAATTTCACCGAAAGGTGGCCGAATATTATCAAGCGAGAAAGACTATGTTCTGATATTGATCTTTCTCTTTTACATCAGTAAAAATTACTTTAAAAACTTAAAAATGTCTTGTGGCTCGTTGAATGAAATCAAATATTGATTAATAAAGACACTGACTAAAATTGCTCTTATATAGGGGATGGTGGCCCAAAATGATTCCCTCAAGGGGAGAAACTGCGTAAAAGAACATAAGTGTTTAAATAGAACTTTGGCTCTTTGCTGTTATATTTTACACTATATTTTGCATTATAAACATATTTTTAATAACATTTTAAAAGCACACTGAGTAATGATAAAAATAGCATTTTAAAAAAGCGTTCAAAGGATCGTTTTAAGCTCAACCTAAGGGCAAAATGAACTTTCATTTGAAAATAAGGGTGAATTATTTTTAATCTGCAAAATAAAAGATGTAAAAGTAATTATGACTATACATAATGAAATAAAATACGTTTTATAATTATTTATTATGCATTGTTTTTGTATGAAAATTTTAAGATAAAAATAAATTGAATAATTCAATGGGGAGTCACGCATTTTGAGAACGGTTGAAGAGCTTCCATGATAGCTATGACCTAGTACTGAATTTTCTTCAGTCGATGTATCGTTTTACTCCGCAATATGGCTGCCTACTTTAGGCTGCCATGTTAATGGATGACGCCGAAAAACGTAACAAACATAGCAAGTGTAATTCCCATCTAAAAATATACTACATTCAGTAAACCAAGTCATATTTATGTACATGAAAGACAGTACATCCAAATAAATGCTAAAGGCTTGCGTTATAACAAAGGATATAAGATAATACGAGACGAGGAATATAAGAGGTTTCAGAAAGTTCATTTTTTATAATACTGAAATATTTAAATAAAAAGAAATATTCCAATGCTGAAAATAAATTGAACAACTCAAAAATTTAAACAGTCTGGAACGAGCTAAAAATCATACATTATATAAACTACTGGCATTTAAATACAGGCATTTTAATTAGAAGATTTCAAATATAATTTAACACTAAAGAGACGGAACACAACATTTCTGGATCTGTGTACATTAAGTTTTCATTATTTTTCACGTGACATAGATAAAGATTATATATCCTCTTTGTCTTCTATGTTTATCTTACTTAAACTTCCATTTTGTTGCAAAATACCCCAGTACGCTCCATTATGCTGTTATGAAAGAAGTTTAAGAAAAATATCTTCCTTCATAATTACTTTGCGCAAGAGGAATTGTCCTAATATTTAGGTGACAAGAAAATTGTGTTTCGTGTTAAACAATGTGCAAGATATTTTTAAAAACTCTCAAATATTTAAGGGATAATTTAACTTTAAAAACTACTGCATACAAGGCTCGGATCATTTTTCGTATTTCGCTATTAGCATATACTTCCACGGGACATTCAATAAGAAAGAAAAAAAACTGCACTAAGGGTATTAGATATGGTAAATATTTTTGAAATACTTCGTCTAAGTAAACAGTGCTGGTTTCTTAATCAGTGAATCATTTGTAGTATTTCAGTTTTAAACTTTAAATTAGTATTAGTATGCGAAATTTCATTCATTTAAGAAGGAGATAAATTGTTTCAGAAAATTCATTTCCGGAATACTGAAATATTGAAATATAAATTGAATTCCGAAAATTGAAAATAACGTGAAGAATTAAAAATTTGAAAACAGTTTTGAACTCAGTTGATCAGAACATATACTTCTAAAACTAAATAAAATACAACATTTCGGTTTTCATTCCTTATCACATCACATATAGAAAGATTTACATTCTCTTTGTCTAACTTTATTAAACTTTCATTTTTGTAAAATATCGTTGCGTGCTACTTTATGCTGTTATAAAAGAGGCTCAAGAAAATATCCCCGTTCTTCTACTACTTGGATTGCACTACTTAGTTTGCACTATAAGAATTGTCTTAATTTTTAGGTGACAAGAAACATGATGTTTCGTGGCAAATAATATGCAGGATATTTTAAAACCCACTTAAATACTTACGAGAGGATTTAATTTCAAATACTAGTGTAAGGAAGTCTTAGATCATTTTTCCAATTTCGTAATTAGCATAACTTCAGTAACTTTCTCGGATATTCAATAACATACGAAAGAAATTACTCTTAGAATATTAGGTATGGTAAATATTGAAGCATTTTATCTAAGTAAATGGTGTCGGTTTCTTAAGCAGTGAATTAGTTGTAATATTTCAGGTTTCGATTTAAATTTAATTTCAAAAACATTGTGCGCGAACAAATATTGTGATTCAAATATTGCTCGTGCTTTTCAAATAAATACTTCCATTGTCTTAAATGAAGTTTTACACTTACTTTTTAACACGCTTTTATTAGCTTCACCTGTATGTGTGTTTGTATGCTTGTATGTTTTTAACCGACTGCTTTGAACTCGATTTTGACAAACTTTAAACTGTCAGATTTAATTTAAACTTTGTAGATATAGGATCAAGGATCGATGACAATACAATAATTTGATAAGTTTATCCCATTATTCTGATTTTAACACGCTTTTATTTATTAGCTTCACCTGTATGTATGTTTGTATGTTTGTAACTGACTCCTTTGAACTCAAATTTGGCACACTTTAGACTGTCAGATTTAATTTAAACTTTGTACATTTATGAAGAACCGGTGACAATACAACAATTTTATAACTTTATCTCATTATCCTGATCAGGATCGATAATTTCCTCATTATTTATCCTGATTGAAAGTAGAACACTTCCAAAGATTACAATCTTAAGAAAACCTTTTTTACTGTGGCCGTGATCGTATAGTGGTTGTTACATTGCGTTGTGGCCGCAATAACCCAGGTTCGAATCCTGGGCTCGGCAATATTTTTATTTTTACAAAATATCTTGATCCATCACTTTATGGAAGAGTTGAGTACAAAAGCATGTTAAGGCCATTCTTTTTAACACGCTTTTATTTGTTGATTAGAGACCTATTTTTTCCTTTTTAGTGAGGAAGGTAGCATTTAACTGCAGGTTGATTAATACTTTGGTGCACAGCAGGGGCGTAGCAAGAGGGGGGGGCTCAGGGTGCTGCCCCCCCAGAAATGGGACCCTTTACTTAGCTTACAATTTGATATTTAGCTTACAATTGAAATTCAGCTTTAAATTTGATACTCAGCCCACCCCGAAATAAAATTCTGGCTACGCCACTGGTGCACATTGAAAATAAATTATCTCACAGTTTGTACTTTCCAACTTAGTGTTTGATTGTAGTGTTTCAGAGTCTTAATGTCTTATGAGAGATATCGAAAATTAAAAATAAATTTTAAATACATACAGTTTAACAGAAACTAAAAACACGCTTTTATAGCAAATCGAACTAAAAAGTGAAAAATAAAAATATAGTTTAAAAAACCAAAAAACACGCTTTAGTGATAAATTGAACTAACTAAAAAGCGAAAAATAATTCTTAATATAGAAATAAATTAATGAACGAAAAATAGTATTATTGTGAAAAAAGCGTGGGGTGCTCCATATATCAGTTCTTGAAAATATTCGATCGGTGCGATTAGTACAAAAATGATACAAAAAATATAGCACAAAGCGCCCCACGCTTTTTTCACAATAATACTATTTTTCGTTCATTAATTTATTTCTATATTAAGAATTATCTTTCGCTTTTTAGTCAGTTCAATTTATCACTAAAGCGTGTTTTTTGGTTTTTTAAACTATATTTTTTTGAACTAATGGTTCATAGTAGAGAATACTTATGTCCGATATACACATAAAACACCTGAAAATATTTACACGGTATAACATACATGTTTCAGTAATAAATAATTCATATTCCTATTATTTTAATGCAAAAAAGTTTGGAAATAAGAAATACATTAAAATGCAAAACTACAGAATAAATATATAAAACTCGTCCGATATTTAATTTCACTCGCTTTTCTTCACAATTCTCTTAGAATATTCTAAATATATATTAAATTTTTATTTTTATTTTATTTTTATTTTATTTCTTATTGTAATTCAAGTTCTTTTCTTATTAAATTAAATTTCGAATAGCATTTACGTGTTCTTATTTGCATTTTATGAAGTTTTCCGATTACCATACAACCTGCACAAGAAGTAGCACAGAAAGAATATAGTAAAAATATTATTTCTTAAAACATTTTTAAAAAGAAACAATATGAGTTAGTTTAACGGTAAATAACTATCATTAAGTTCTCATTTTTTTGAAAATTGGAACTTAAACTATATTCAAACGTGTTATATAATTAGAATTGAAAATTTTAAAAAATGAAATAATAAGAACTGAACAAAACTATCGAAATAATGAGAATGTGAAAATAATGGCAGTTTGCTAAGCAGTATGGAGAAAAGCTATAGACACTTCATTCAATATGTTTGCGATTGAAATTCATTAGCTCATACAGATGATGGAAGAATTCTTTAGAAGAAATATCAGCAAATTATCTAATTTTTTTTTAAGTTTGTTTGAAAAATAACAGTTTAAATGTTTTTTTTCATTTTTTCCTGAAGTTTCTTTTTTTTTTCTAAAGTGATTCAAGTTGAAAATTGAAGTGGAAAAATAGTCCGATTAAAGTTAATTAGATTGGGAACCACTAATAAATTATGAAAATAATGCATATTTGAAAGAGAGAGAGTGAGAGAGAGAGCTATGGCATTGCATATGTTAAACGCAATTATGAAGTGGCTAAGTATTTCCTCAAAAGACCGGTGTTCGATGAAAATTCTTTTTGTTGTTGAGAAAAAGTATCATAATAATAATAATAATAAACACCTTTTTAAGATAAGTTTTTGCTGCTCCAAAAGTTCGTTTAAGGATGGTCAATTTTCTTCCTATAACGCAACTGCCAGTCTCTATACAGGATGATTCGAAATTAGTTTTACAAACTTATGGAGTGGTAGGATACACCAAGACGGTTCGGAATCACATAGCAATGGGTCGGAAACGTAATCCCTCTTTAACAGATTGCCCTTGATAAAAAATGTTAATTCAGAGTTTTTTTTCTTTCTTTACACTGATGAAATTGTCGGAGAAAAGTCTATTGTTTATGAAACTTGGTTAAGAAATTACATGCACCCTTCAACACTTATTTCAAAGTGATTATTGAAGCAAATGAAGACAACGTTTCAGATCCCGCATTACTATGTGATTTTAAAACACTTTGTGTATCCTACTTCTTCTAAAAGTTTGTAAAATTAGTTTCGAATCACCCTGTATATATATCATTCAATTCTCCAATTTGCTTTTTGTTCCATTTTTCTCCTGAATTCTGTATAAATATTTTACAGGACTTTTTTTTAAATTTGCGTAAAAGCACTTTTTCTCATTTTTATTGTGACAGGCGAACACTCACTCATACTTTATAAAATCATTTACCTAAATACAATAAGAAGAATTTGTACGTACACCTAGAAATAATGAACATAAATGTGTGATGTATTTAAATCATAATAATTAAATTTTATACAAGCATTAATAACACAAAATGTTAAATAATCTTACAAAACAGACTCTCAGATGGCAATGCAGGGTGTCCACCGGCGACTAAAAAGGCGACTTTTGCTACTAATTTAAAGATAAGGCGACTTGGGCGACTTTGTTGAATAAAAATTGTCATTTTCATACTATTTTCAGTTTTTGGCTACTTGTAGTTTACTCCAGACGACTCATTTGATAATCAGATTTCAGATTTTGTCAATTCCCTTTTCTTTCCAAAGTTGTGATTGATTGTTCACCAAACAGTCTAATTTGGTTTTTTTAATTGTACTACAAAAATGAATGTACTGTGTGCGCTATTATAAAACGGAGTTTTTTTATTTCTTATTTTCTTCATTACTTCTTAACTGAAGTTAAGTGACGTTTATTTTTAACTCCAAAATTATGCAAAAATTCTATTTTTTGACAACTAAAATTAAGAAAATGGCTACTAAACTGGCGACATTTTATGTCGGTCAGGTGACAAATGATATTATTTTTGATTTCTGACATTGGTGAATACCCTGTAATGTAATAATAAATAAATTTAAGAGATCGTTCTCTTAGTTTAGGAATTCACCCTGATATCTCAAGCAAAGAGCTTTTTGGAATTATAATACGAACTATATATTTTATCTGACATTAAAAAGAGGAGTTTTTATTTTGTTGTTCACTTATTTTTATAAATAGATAGAAATATTGTGAAATTCTTAGAAATTCTTAGTGTGAATTTCTTAGAAAAATTCAAAAACTATTCTTATACATCAAAGAAATTGAATTGAGTTATGAATTTTTTAAAATTCCATTAACAGAAGTGTTCTTTAATAAGAAAAGGAATTTCAATTTAGAAGAAATTGTTTCTAAATAATGGGATAAAGTAAATTTAAAATTGCAACATATCCTGCTGCCAATTGTTGAATGCAGTCTTATTTCAATAATTACAATATAGAATTTTGATGGGCAGATTAAAGATATTGATAAATAGGATATATTAGATATGGGAGAAAATGAAAATCATTATGAAATTTATAACAATTCCTCCTTGTATATTTTTACTTTAGACGCTTTTCCTGAAGAAAATTTTACTTTCTCGTCAGGGAAAAAAATCGCGAAGAGACAATTTTCTACTACTTTTAAATTTAATAAATCATTCCTTAATGGAAATTAATTTGAGTTGTGTTACTACACCATTTAGTAACGAATAATTAAAGTATAAATATCTTCCGTACATAAATTTAAAATCTATTAGATGACTATCAAAGTGCTAAGCTTCGATAAAAGTCTTATTTTATGTAACTGTCTTTTTAGGATGAATCCTCTATTTGTACAATCTTGACAAGATACAAATTTTCTCAGTTTTTCGATCATTTTAGGAAAAATGCATTATATTTGAAACTTATTCTACTGCCTAAGTAATACTTAGTTATACAACCATGGATTAAGATCTGTTAAAAAAAACAGGAAAGGAAGAAAAAAATAATTGAAAATATCACAAAGTTAATAATAATATTTTAAATCTACTTAAAAAAAAAAAAATTTTCTCCAATAGCTGAACCGCATTTATAAATTTCTTTCTCTCAATTTTAAGATTTAAAATAACAAATAAAGAATAAAAATTACATTTTTAATACACTTTGTAAATAGAACCTAAAATAAAGATGAATATTGCAATATTTTACCTTACTTTTTGCTTAAAAAACTGGTTTCAAAAGTTTGAAAACAAATGTTAAAAATTCAAGTTTCCATCTACATATCCACATCACATTGTCTAGAATTGTAATTTAAATTTCATGAGCAAGAAATCATTATTTCTGACTTAAGAATAAACTTTTTTTTATAAATTTATTGTATTATAATTTTTTGCGGTGCAGTTTAGTCCTGGTGTGTGAAAGTAAATCAATAGTGATCAATAACTTAAAGAAAAGTGCTATAGTTTAAGAACAACAAAAGAAAGTTCCGATTGAACATTTTTTAAAGATAGAAACCAATTAAAATTAGTGACGTGGAAGGTTCTTTTTTATAAGGTTAATCGGGTAAACAGACAGGAAAATTCATTATATGAGTATATCTTTTAATAAACGCAATTTTTAAAAAAGTGTGTTATAAAAGTGTGTAAAAAAAGTTAGTTAGTTTAACTGTTTCATTTATTTTTGTTCTGAAGAGCATTAAAAATCTTTTACAATTTAAAAGGTTTCATTAATGTTTATATTAGGGAATTTCTCAGCAAATACTGGTGCTTTGTGTCTTAAAGCGCGTATTCGTTTACAAAATAGGTATATTTTTATCTGAAATGCAAACTGGCTACTCTGATTCCTTAAAGCTTTGAAATTTAATTATAGAAGGATACAAATTAAGTGTACTCATAATAGGACGATTCAGTTGAGACTGACGTCATCATTACTGGGATCGTGACAAATCATTCCTATGTATTAAGTATGAAAGTTACTGGCGACGGCGCATGGCGACGTTACTATACTTAGACCCCACGATTATGACTATAGCTCTTACCATTCGGAAATGATTGGGGTGACAACGGACTTTAACGGGCAGTAAAGACTTTAATTCTGTATGTTACAATTACATTTAATTCTGTAAAAGAAATAAACTGTAGTTTTTTTTATTATTGAACTATCCTTCAATTTTATCCATGGTGGTTCTTTTAGGCATTAAAAAATTTAGGGGAGTCTATTAAAAAAATCTTTCAAAGAGGTCTAAGGAGTAAAAAGGTTAGGAACCCCTGATCTAAAGAAAATTATTAACAAAAATGGCGAATTTTTTAAAAATTTATATAATGCGGAAATTATTATATAGTTTTTAGGATTTTGATATTGTTTGGGAAATTTTGTACGAGGACCTATAAAAATATAAATTTTTACAATTATTTAGATTTAATCTCTTGAAAATTTCAACCGATACCTTAAAATTCTTTACTTTTTTACGCAGCTTTCTAATTTATTCTATATGACTTCGATCAATTTTTAAGGTATAAAAGTAGACCAGCGTTTTTTGGGACACCCTATATATTCTAATAACAGATTTTTATAAGCTCTTTAAAAATGTGTATTAAGTTATTTCTTTTACGTAACCTCAAAAATCAGGCAATGGTTTCTGAGAAATCATTAATGATTAATTTTAATAAGAATGATTTTCGAGTCAGTAGATTTAATATGTTGCTGAATACAACCTATTTAATATTCTTTTACATATGCAACACACAATTCACAACTGATGAAAATAAGTTCTTCACTTGTCAACACTGTACAAATGAATGTTCACTATAAAACTGCGATCAAATATTTACTCTATCTTTCAAATTTTGAGAACAAACGGTAGTAACGTTGCCTCAACTCGATATTTTGTTTATCTAACAAAATGTATTTCCCGAGTATTTACGATGGCCATAGTTTTGAAAACACGACTCTATCCAGGAAATATATGAAAAATAAATTGCCTGTTGGTGCTTTGGATGAACCTTAAGATGAAACATACATACATGGAACTCTAAATAGTGTGTTTGTGTTAAAATATTTGTATTAGGATATATATTTTTATGTCACAAAATGGATACATGTACTTATTTATATATATGAAAAAAGTATGTATATATTTATATATATTACGCGTATTAGGTGTTTCAAGCTGGTGCTACTAGTACCCTTCTAAATTTCAAAATGTCTTTCGAAAAATTATTCTAAATGCACACAGACAAAAATTACATTGTTTTTACCCATACTTGTGATGCATTTACTTGTAAATAGAGCACGTGCTCATAAATGTAATGCAAATATTTTTAGTGTAAGAAATGAACTTAGTTCTTAGATGCGATAAAATGCGTATATTTTTATTTTAAACTTTGCTTTTGCTTTTATGTAGTGTGAGAATATGGCTTTAGTCTTTACAATTTGTATTTATCAGAAAATGTGACAATGCATAATATAATTGCGAAACTATTTATATTATTCAGTTTCTAAATATATCTAACACTCATCAAATAATATTGTACTAAAAATTAAAAACAGAAACAAAAAAACAAATTGACCTTTTTCCTTGCAATGCCTTGCAATAGTCAGAATTTCAATATAGCACTTTCAATATTTATTTGGATTACAATATTTATTTGGATATTATTTTATATACTTTAGTAAAAAACTTTTACAGAAAACCTTTGAAAGAGTAACTTCGGAACTAAATAAAAGACTATGTTCAAAGTGAAATCTGGCACATCTTTGTTAAGATTGGTCATATATCTGCGAAAAATTGAGGACACAGGTTTTTCCAACTTCCAGAGTGTTACAGTGTTCCTAATAATTTATATTAACCGCCTAGGTGGTGTAATGGCTTAAGAACCTTTCTATCACCTTGGGTCTGGGTTCGAATCCCCGATTGGGAATGGATGATAACTTGTCCGTCCCTTCATAGGGGTAACGCTGGTGCCCCCTCATAATAAAATGACCACAACACCCTCGGGTAACTGTAGTGGAAAAGGCCTAATCGGCACGTGCCTGCCCGTTGATAGAAAACAAATACTTTTATATTAAAATAATTGAAAAATTTCGTTATTTGTGTAATAGGTGACAGTATAAAGTTATACAGGCATCTAAAAGACTAATAATTTACGAGATTCTATACAGTTTTTTCCCTGACTGTGTTTGATACTATTTTTGCTAATCAAGCACAGATTTCAAACCGAATCACATGCAAAAAGTACTTAACAGCTGCTAAAAATCATTACTCAAGTAAACAAAAATAAGCTATAATAATCGTGAGTCATCTTAACAGTTAACTTTCATTTTCTGAAATAAAAAGTTAAAAGTTGTGCTTAAAATCTTCGTATAACTAACTTGTAGTGCCTGCTACTAACTAACAAGCTATAACTAACTTGTATCGACGCACTGCGCAATACAAAGTCATGAAAAACTTGAAAAGGATTCTTAAATGCTTTGAAACTAAATTTTATGAATTTAAGTGTGCCAGGTAATTACACCTGAAAGAAGCAACTAACCACCATACATCATTTGGCATTATTGTAAGTTCCTTATGTGCATTTTTGTAGTTCTTTGACAAGAGGATAATTGATAATTATCTTGAAAGCTGAAGAGTATCGTTAGAAGAAGCATAATAAATCTTAATCACCCTTTCTCTGCTGGAAAGAAATAATTTTAGAATTTTAGCTCAAACGGGTAACAAAAAATACAGGAAAAGGTAGATTTTCATAATTTGAAAGTTACCTATGCATTTTTTTCATATTTGTTTGCATATATGTACAAATTTTTATTCTGACAGGCTGAGTAGTTTAGGAGTAAAAATTGACAACAATTACTTTCTTGTCAACGTAACATAAACACAGTAAATAAGACCATCTATCTCAACATTATATGTTGACATTGGTATTACACGTGGGACTAGCTTAGATGGGTGGGAATTGAATTTTAGAAGCATACTGCAAAAAATACTCTAAATACACAATTTAAAATGCGCCACTTTAATATTGTGTCACATTTATTATGATCCGAAAAAGTAATATTATGTTAAATAATCTGAAAAAAACGTGTGTTAAGATGAGTGACACAGATGAGTGTTTAACAGAATTCAGTTTTATGTAATTTTCACAAAAAATATAAGAGTAAACGAAGGAATATGTTATGGTATATTTTATACTAAATACCTTTAATGGGGCCATTCTACAGAAATATGCATTTGGTATAATAAATAATACTTTGTCTTTTTCTACAATTGTGTTCTCATGCATGACAGTCACGACTCGTGCTTGTAGATGCAGTAGGAACTTCTGGTGAATAGATTTATAATATTTTGTTTTTTATTCTTGAACATGTGTCTCATTCATTTTCACATTAAGTTTATTTACGTCCGAGTTAGGTGCAAATGCAAGAGCAAATAACATCAGTTTGCTACGTGGGCGAATTTCATATCAAAATAGAAGACGTGAATGTCTCTGAATAACGTTTTATTTATGGAGAAAAAATGTGAATGAAAACTACTTGGTAAATAAATAAAAGTTCTCACACATATATTAATTGAAATGGGATTACTTAATTTTAAAATAAAAGACTACTATTTAATAATTAATAAAATAATAATTAATAAATAACACATTTTATTATTTAATTTTAAAATAAAATATATACGCTTGGCAAAGGTAAATAATGTAAATTTGTTACCTATTAGCATACAGTATTCATGCAATTTAATCCAAATACTTAATATGTTCACAATGAACTTCAATAAAATAAACTCAAAATAGACCTAATGTTCCTGGTATTCATTAGCATAAAAAATGCTTATGTCATATGAGGATTTTCAGTTTATGCATACAAAGTGTTAAATTGGCTCACTTAAAGTTCTGCGAACGTAACATTTTACATATGAAGTTATCATGCGTACTGATCACATATAAAGGCATTTTTTAGATAAATGCAAAGGACATTTTACAAAATATTTTTGCTGGTAAACTCAAAGACCAATTTGGTAATTTTTAACTTATTTAAGTGTAAATTGGACTTTACCCAAGTACGTACAGCTACGGTTAAAAAAAGCCCACTCGCTCTTTATTCAACCGTCGTTCATTGTACAGCAAAGATATATATATATATATATATATATATATATATACGTCATATATATATATATACGTCATATATATATATATACGTTATATATATATATATATATATATCATTTGTTGACAAATAGCATATATAATTTAATATAGTAATTTTGAAATTTGCATAAGGCTCCCATCTTCATATTTAATTTTGCATATTAAATTCGTTTTGTTAAATAGCAACAAATTATTTTGACTTTATCAAAGAAATCCTTCAAATGGGACTAAACATACATTTTCAATTATTTCCTGCGATAATTTCTGGAGATAGTCGAATTTTCTATTACATGATTTTGAGGAATTATATACTAATTGTGAAAAATATATTAAATCTCCGAATTTTTCGCCTATTAACAAGGCCATTCTCGAGAATAAAAAAATTATTTGCAAGGAAAATAATATTTATAATCTTTAAAAATTTTTGTACAGGGAATGTAAAAAATAATGAAATTTATCTTTCCGACTATTTTTTAATCGACAATTTAAAATTGAAAATTAGACAATGCATTATATAGAATTTTATAATATATTTTTAAAAAATGTAAAACTTATAAAAAGGACTTCTTTTGTAGTGATAACTTTTGAGAAAAAATATGTTTTAATGTTTAAAATGACAACTTTGATAATTTGCATTAATTCTTAATGACATCTGGAACCGAAATTGCAAATTTGGAATCAGCTTCAATTTAATTAACCGAACAGAGTATTAACTTGTGTTGTTTTACAATTGAAGAAATTTTATAGTTTCATTTTATGTGGTAAAGTTCTACTCATTTGGCCATAAGGCTCGCCATGTTATAATCTTAGTTTTAAAATTTAGAACATAATATTAAAAAATGAAATATTATTGTTATAATGTGCTAACAACCCATTTGATATTTTAAAATTTTATTTCGATGTTTTTCATTCTACTAATACAGCTTATTTTATTTATAGCATTATTGATCTTAAGTGATAAGAGAGTAGCATTTCTTCAAAAGACTTAGACTTCTAAATCTTTATCACATACCTATGAACACTTTTTATTTTTTAAAAACTGATTTTCCGAATTTCAATATGGAATAGTTGCCAAAAGTTTGAGCTTAGCACACTCAGGTTTTGAAGTGCTCCAAAGACATCAAATTTTCGTAAAAATAGTTTTTTTTTCGATATTTATGAATAATTTCCGTATTTTTGGACATTAAATAATTAAACGTAAGTGACTTAAATCCTCATTAAATAATTATTTGGATCACCGTTTGGTAGTGAGTAAAGAGAAATTAACCTACCCCCCCCCTAGATATATAATATATGCTGTGAAATCATATATTATATATCTGAGACATTATGATAATAGCAGAGTTCAGGATCTGAATCTCGGTAACAATAAATCCTACATTGAAGATTTTCGTTTGGTTTTAAGTGAGGGCAGATTTTTTCTAGATAAAAGTCTGCCTCTAATATGTCCATATTTTGTGTCTTGTCCAGTTAAGCTCTAGACGCTCTTTGATACAGCGTTCTACGGCTTACATGGGGCATGGTTAAAGAGCAATGTTGTCACCTAGCTCAAATCCGTTTTCGACGATTGCGCTTAACTTCTCAATAGATAAATTGGCTGTCAAAGGTCTCTCAGTGACTTGCAACTTATGCCACGTTATGAGTTCAAGGTAGCTGTAAGTCTTAAAATTGAATGAAGAAACCAGAAGTCGACGAATTACTCTTGGGCGGTGAGACCTTGTCTTCATAATACGACGCACAGCTAATTCGCGAATTGTGTTACTGTCGTCGGCTAGCATGCCTAACAGAACATTTTCGTAATACCTAAACTAACCATTCCTTTCAATGGCAGGGTCAATTATTAGATTTAGATCACTCAGGTGGTGACTTTGTTGAATTGTTGAGTACAAATGTTGGGCTCCTTTCGTATACGATAATTTGCTCTTAATTACAAACCACATCGTTCCGTACAGTTTCACTGTAAAAGTTGACAACTTTTTTAACTGTCTACTTGGGTTTTCTGTTGTCACATACGGACGTAATATCCTATTCATTTGCGCCGGTTGCCTGTTCGCTACATCTTGTGAGCAGTTTCCTGTCTCTACAGCTGTCTTGATGTCAAGCGAATATTTTTAGTCTGCGTTGTGATCAATTGCACTTTTTATTTCAGGCACAGTATTATTCATAACTTCAAATTCCACAACGCGAAGCTTTTCGTAGCACTGTAACGTTTGTCCAATTGGACCCGAACAGCAGTCCGGGCGTCTAGATGGAACATCAAATGTTGTATCGGAAGTTTGCGTGAATCTGACAGGCAAGCCATTGCAAGGCCTGTTTCATTCCAGCTCCAAAAGACCTACCACACCTCCTTTTGATCCGGTGTTGACATTCGTTCCGTCACAGCCATCTGCTAATCATAGAGTTAAATCAACTGACTTATCTTGTAGATACATTACATTACATTGCTTTTCTTTATTTCTTCTGCTGACCCTGAATCAGGCGTCGCATGGCTTAAAAAGTACCTCCATGCTCTGATACTGGAAAATAGTGCGCTTCGACAACAGACTTAAGGTGTTACTTAACGCCATTTTGTTCCGTTGATACCGTTCTATCCTTTCTCCTCTCGAAGTACAGTCCGATGATTGGCTCCGTAGTTTTCTGTTTTTACAGCTCGGAACGCTTCTTAATTCTTTTCTGCCTGGACCTATTCACCAACAAAGTGCTGATCGTATGCCAGACTATACAATTCCTATGTCTTGCAATACAGCTAAAGCAATAATTGCTGCAGACTTTCCCGATGCTTCTGTACGATAACAGGCTATAGTAAAGAAGGTATATTTATTCGCATTTGTTCTACAGCTGGCTGTAATATTTCACTTCTCAGAGGCCGTGGTATTTCCAGTGGACCTGAATTTGGGATTACTTCATGCATTTAAGTCTGCGTTTGAGGTTTGGGTTCTATTACTTTTGTGTCTATTTCCCTTATCTCTGCTTCAATTGGTGTAAGCTGGTGGGAAGAGGTGGTTGGTGTAATTCCGTGGCGACTTTGACGAGCATTTTATCAGAATCACGGAGATTCCTCTGTCTTCCTCTCCTCTTCTTTTTTCTCCTTTTTGGTGGCGATTAAATCAACGGATAAAATGATCTTCGCTCTCTCTTTCTTTTTTTTGATTTAATAAGAAAGTCCTTTCCTGTTTAGGAACCTGCCGACTCCTTTGGCAGTTGCAGTTATCAAGTTCAGGACTAGATTCTTGCATGTCGAAAAACTGTTTTATTCCCGAATTTTCAGATCTTTACTTGGTAATTTGCATCAGTCTGTCGTTACTGGTACAGCTTCAGCAAAAATTTCCGTACTTCTCATAACAGCACCAGATATTGCGCAGTTTGTAGTCTTTCTAGTGTCTTAATTTAAGATATGTTAAGACAACAACAATTGAAGCTTACTTAGTCTGAAATGACACAAAATGACCAACATATTAACTAAAATATTATAAGTACACATTGCAAACAAATATGCAGCAAAAGGTAGTATAATTTACAAATGCTGTAGACTATTGGAGCCCAGCTGAAAGTTAAGCTATACAAAACAAAATGTGCAGATATTTTAATTAGGTCACCCACCAACTTTCCTGAGGTATTCCATTAACTTTTCAGAATTTTTTTCCCAAACAAACAAATCCATGTCAAAAAAAAATTACATATGTTCGGAACTCTGGATACACCCCTGAAATTTAAGCTAAACAAAATATATTTCGAAGAACCCAACAACCTTTCTCTGGTATTCCATTCGCCTTTCAGAATTTTTTTATACCATCATAACTCGATTTTCTCTTGCGGTTTTCAAAATATCACACTTAAAAATCAGTCACATTAAAAATATTAAGGATGCCAGTAAAAACTAAAGATTCTTATGAAATCTTGTATTCTGAAAGTACTCCTTATGTTATGCTGACAGTAATTACCATAGCTTAATTGATTTCCTACAGAATTATCATAATTACTGATAAGTATACGGAAAGCTCTATCTCGCAAGAAAATCCTCTTAATACAAAAACTAATTTGCTCTTCCATCATTGCATGCTTTCCATTAGGGAAATTTGATTTTATTTCGGACAAATGAAATTGCATATATTAGTTTTCTAATCATATCATATTTACTGAAGATTAATTATTTAATAATTTCTCATGAAGATAAACTGTTTTGCCACATTTGGAATTACAGCTATCAATCTTCATTAAAATAATAAAAATAATGCTTATTCTTTAAGTTGTATGTTCTTTGCGGAATAACAGGGACAAAGATTTTGAAATTGTGCTGTCATGTAGTTAAATATTAATATACACTGCTGGCCATCGTAAATGCAACACCCTGAAGGAAGCATGCAAATAATATGAAATTTACAACATGCATTAGCTGAGGTGAGATATGCAAATGATTAGAATTTCAGCGCAGACGCACATCAAGCGCGCCTGTGGCGCCACCTCAAAGCGCTATTTAAGGCTTGGAGATTTCGACGGTTTCAAGTACAGCAATTGTGTTTTTCTTGCTTTTTTTTCAAAAAAACGATAAATTATGCCTCGTAGGAAACAACGATCATCTTTTGATCAAGTATCCGAGTTTGACAGAGGAAGGATAGTGGCATACCGAGATTGTGGGTTATCTTTCAGGGAAATCGGTCGTCGTATTGGACGAAACCAAACAACTGTGATGCGGATATGTGATCGTTGGGTGCAGGAGGGTACGACGGACAGACGTGATCGACCGCATCGACCTCAGTGCACCACGTCACGTGATGACAGGCAGATTGTACGCATGGCAGTGACGGACCGCTCAGTCACATCACGAACCATATCACAGCAGATTCAGTCTGTAACGCATCATCCCAGTGTCTGCGCGTACCATTCGACGTCGTTTACAGCAGAATGGTCTGTCCGCAAGACGTCCGTTGCTTTGTCTACCTCTGACGCGGAACCACAGACGTCTCCGCCGCCAATGGTGCGATGAAAGAAGGATGTGGACGACAGAATGGAATGAAATTCTCTTTACTGACGAGTCACGCTTCTGTATGCAACACCACGACGGTCGGATTCGAGTCTGGAGACACCGTGGAGAGAGGATGCTGAACAGCTGCATTATGCACCGTCACACTGGTCCTGCACCGGGTATTATGGTATGGAGCGGTATCGGATATCTCTCTCGCACTCCTCTAGTACGCATTGCCGGTACTTTAACCAGCCAGCGATACATCTCCGAGGTGTTGGAGCCAGTTGTCCTTTCTTACCTTCAGGGCTGGCCAACAGCCATATTTCAGCAGGATAATGCACGGCCACACGTGGCACGCATTGTCCAAGGGTTCTTCGTCAATCACCAGATTGAATTGCTTCCCTGGCCGGCGCGCTCTCCGGATCTTTCGCCGATAGAAAACATGTGGTCCATGGTTGCTCAACGACTGACCCAGAGTTCATCCCCAGCTGTCACACCAGATCAACTTTGGCAACGTGTGGAAGCTGCTTGGTCTGCTGTACCCCAAGAACACATTCAAAGTCTCTTTGAATCAATGCCGAGGCGTGTGGCAGCTGTGATCTCCAACAACGGCGGCTACTCTGGGTACTGATTTTGGCAGGAACCACGCTTCATAGAATGCTGTAAATTTAATCATTTGTTACTTGGTCAACATGTTATCTACACAATAAATTTTGTTGTGATATCTCTTGTTTTTCTTGGTGTTGCAATTTGGGTGGCCAGCAGTGTATTTAATAAATGAGTTAAAACTTCGTTTACAAAATCATAACCCTATAGTCAGGGAATTTTATTTAACACAAATATCAGAGATATGAAAATATAGGTATGTGTGATGTCTTAAACCAATTTTTCACTAGCTCCTGAAAGAAAGAAACTACTTGCACTCCAGCAGAAAACGTTGACATAAATTACTGTGAAGCTCATTGACAACTTGTTTAAAAATATATCGAAGACTTTTTATATTGAAAGGCTGAAATTTTGTAGTAAACTCATTAATGCATTACGTGCATTTTACTAATTGAGATGTTTTTTAAAGGCTTGGGCAATAAAAAAGAGTAAAATTTGTGTTTATTCAAATTTAATCCTCCTAAAAGCTTTAACTGATTTCATAAAATTTTGCGTATTTTCCATTACGTGACTTTATTAATTATCACATATGTCTATTATCGATATTAAAGCAAAATGAGACGACGTCAAAGTTTAAAAATATCTTGCATATATTATTAATTATTCAGATATCTGATTAGCATTATTATTCTCAATGTATATCGTATATTGATACATATGATATATATTATAACATCACATGTAATAACACATATTGACAGCATATTATAAGTAAAGAAACACACAATTCAACAAAATTCATGATTCCTTAACTAATCCTACTAATATATAAATGTCAATGTGTGTATGTTTTTGTTTATTACTCACGCTGAAACGGTTTGACGGATTTGGATGAAATTTGGAATAGACAGTTAAAGTCCTGGATTAACATATAGGCTACTTTTTATCGGGCGAAAAAAGAAACACTGTTCCTATAATATACAAAAAAAACTGTCTTTTATCCAAAAAAAAAAAAAAAAATACCATTGGATTTTTTTTTTACAAAGCCGTCGACAGATGGCGCAAACTTATGGAAGGGAAGGCCCTTTTTTTCCCTTTCTTTGTTCCCTGGAACCCCCTTTTTATTTGACCCCAGCGGCCTGATGTCGATGGCTTCTGTTTTGGAGCAAGTCCGTCATTCTCTTTCCTCTTTCTTCTTCCTCTCCCCGCCTTCTCTCGCTCTCTCTGACGATTCATTTGACCCGAGCGGCTAATGGTCCGATGCTCTCGTTTTTTTGAGCAAGTCCGTCCTTTTCCTTCTGCTTCTCCGCTCCTCTGACGATCATTTGACCGAGAGCGGGGCGTGCTGATGTCCCGATTGACCTTCTGTGTTGAGCAAGTCGTCATTTCCTCGCTCCTCTGAGGAACGATTCATTGTTGACCGAGCGGGCTGATGTCTCGATGCGCTCCTGTTGTTGAGAGCAAGTCCCGTCTT
Organism: Cheiracanthium punctorium; assembly: GCA_038373885.1. Lineage (NCBI taxonomy): Eukaryota > Metazoa > Arthropoda > Arachnida > Araneae > Cheiracanthiidae > Cheiracanthium > Cheiracanthium punctorium. The sequence goes on along the minus strand of JAWZYV010020167.1, from coordinate 163,615 downwards.
TTCCTTTCTCTTTTCTTGCTTTTCCTTTTTTCGCTCGAAGCTCTGGACGATTTTCATTTGACCCGAGCGGGGCTGATGGTCGAGTGCCTCTCTTTTTGAGCAAGTCCGTCCCGTGTGTCCGGCTGTGTGCCTCCGTCCGTGTCCTCGCTCCTCTGACGATTCATTTGACCGAGCGGCTGATGTCGATGCTCTGTCTTGAGCAAGTCGTCTTTCTCGTTTGTCTATTGTTTCTTCATTTCGTTTACTTTGGTGACACTTTTTATCTCTTTCATGAATTTTTCTTGAGCATTTCTTCTTTTTCGGTGGTTTGGGCATTTTCAACACAATTTATTTTTCTTAATTCTGACATTCTAAAGAATCAAAACCTACAGGCGTTTAAAAATATGTTTTATACTCAACATAAAAAAACTATCTAGTTCTAAGTTAAATATTATGATACTTAGTTCCATATGACAATAAGAAAGTATATTGTAAAATCAAAAACATATAATAGCATAAAGTGAAAGGAACTTATACATAATCCTATCTTAACATTACTTCATTATCATATATTATCATTGATATATACAGGGTGACTAAAAACTCTTGGGGGGCGGGGGGAGTAAGAGATGGTAGAGAAAACCATAAGACTGTTAAAGTCACATGGTAATGGGAGATCGGAAACATAGTCTGTCTTTACGCACCTGTAAATAATCCCTATGAGAAATGCAGGGGCGTAGCCAGAAATTTTTCATGGGGGGGGGGTTTACGACTACTACAACTCATATAAATGTATACGTGTGTGTGATAATGTATTGAAGAATATAAATTTTGTATGGCAAAAATTCCTCATGGGGGGGGTTATGACCCCCCTAACCCCTCCCTTGGCTACGCCCCCGGGAGAAATGTGTTGAAGTAATAGTGAACTTTCAGACCATGGTATATCAAAATGCAAAGCAAGCACTTGACTAAAATTAAAAGACTTATAAATCAGGGCCGAAAATACTCGTGCCAGGGACATGTATTTTTTTTTTTTTTTTTTTGGCATATGCCCGATCGGGCATTTAAAAAAAAATTGACGTAAGAGTTTCATAAATTATTTTAAAAAATAAAAACAGAATTATAATATATGTTTCCAATGCCATCGATTTTTTAAAATTTGATATACGAAAAAAATGTAAATTTATGTTTCATTTCAGCGATTTTATCTGTGTCCTAGCGGCAATCTCAATACCTGCACTGTAGTGTAAACAGAATACAGAACGCCAATTATTGTGGAAATAGTGGAAAAGATGAAAACCCCATTTCCCATAGCCACAAAGGATTAAAATAAATCCTTCCCTTAAATGTCTCTGAAACGTGTCTTATGTTCTAGATTATCAACTGACTCGGTAAATTATTTAATGAGAATCAGCACTAATCCCAGACAGCACAGCAAACTTGCAGCAAGCTTGATTTATTTTGAATTATTTTCATTGTTCATACTTTATAATTAAAAAAATTATTTAACTTCTGATTTTTTTTTAATCTTTTGTAATTGTTTTTTTAAAACTACAAAAGTGTAAGATGTAAGATTTTTGGGCCCTAAAATCTGTAGGCCCTGGGCAGTTGCCCCGTTTGCCCTGCCGGTAATATGTCACTGGTAATAAAATAAAACACATCTTTTACGAACTTTCAGCAAATTTGAGGACGCTAGACAATTAATGTCCATTCTCTTTCACAGATGGCGCCATCACTGCGCACTTTGAAAGCTAAAATCAAGCTAAAGTCAAGCTTGCATTAATACGTCAAATTCAAGGAAATGTCAAGCTTGATTTAAGCTTATGTGCTGTCTGGGGACCTGAAATTGACGACTTTGATCCTACATTAGCGATATAAAACTATTGAAGAAAAGCTCATTGTTTATGAAACTCAATTAGAGAAATTAGACGAACACTTCAACACTTCTTTCTAAGGGATTATTAACGGGTACATAAAGACAACATTTCCGACCCCGCATTGCTATGTTATTCTGAACCGTCTTGGCTCCCTCTACCACCCCTCATATGCTCTTTTCTAATAGTTTGAAATCATTGTGTGTATCTTACAAAATAATCCTACGCTGAATTTTGAAAAAATTCAAGGTGTGTTACTATATGTTTATAACTTAATTGGAACCGAATTTGGCATACCTATTTGTAACCGTTTATTCGTATGATGTAATTTTATTTTGCAGGTATTAATCTTTCGGAAATAACGAATTAATTTGAAAATTATGTAATGATAAAAAGTAAACACAACGATTTTCATTCATTGAAATATTTTGTTGCTCCTCAAAACCTTGAGGAATGAGCTCTTTAACATAAAATATGCAAGCTAATTATTTAATATACTAAAAATCATAAGACACAGCTCTGAACAGGCACATTATATAGTACTTTAGAATAATCATGAATAATGATGCAGTTAAAATTAAACGTAGCAAGCTGCTCCTAAATCGATTGTAGCTAAAAATCAACACTGTACCTTGTACCAAAGAGCGATAAAAAGATTATATATAGATTTGATATTTCTGTATGACATCAAAGTGGAAATTAAATACACCATGGCTCTGGCAGGTATGGGCAAGTGTGGGTAAATGGCAATCCTTGCGTGATGAAATCGCACAAAATTAAAACTAATATAAAAAAGCTCAATTCTAGATTTTTATTTTTATTTTTATATTAACCTTCTAATGCCTACTATGAAAAAGTCCCAGGAAAAAGATTTTTTTGTTGAAATGGCGGTCTTTTAAGCCAGATAACGTAAATATAGTAAAAAATTGTAAATTCTTTTTTACTTTTTTATGTTTTTTTATTGGCAGCACTATTATTTTAAAATTCTTCTAAACATTATAACTTTTTAAAAATCTGTTTTGTATCTAGTAAAAAGGCATGTATGTATATATTTTCTTACATATAAAATGGCAATTATTAACTTTTCTTCACATTACATATTATTAAAATAGTACAAAACCTTGATAGTAAAATATGTTGTAAGGAGCAAAATAATATAAAAATGTTGCTTCTAAAATATTTTAATGATTTTCATCCATTAATGCTGTCATCTGTGAGCCCATTTAATTAATACCTACAACTGTTGATAATGTAGTGAAGATTATAAATTTTGTATGGCAAAATTTCCTCATGGGGGGATTATGACCCCCTAACCCCTCCCTTGTCTACGCCCCTGGAGAAATGTGTTGAAGTAATAATGAACTTTCAGACCATGGTATGTCAAAATGCAAAGCATCTTTAACAGAAAGCACTTGACTAAAATTAAAAGGTTTATAAATCAGGGCCGAAAATATTCGTGCCAGGGACATGTATTTTTTTTTCCTTTTATTTTGGCACATGCCCGATCGGGCATTTAAAAAAAATTGACCGTAAGAGTTTCATAAATTATTTAAAAAAATAAAAACAGAATTATAATATATTTTTCCAATGCCATCGATTTTTCAAAATTTGATATACGGAAAAAAATGTAAATTTCCGTTTCATTTCAGCGATTTTATCTGTGTCCTAGCGGCAATCTCAATACCTGAACTGTAGTGTAAACAGAATACAGAACCCCAATAATTGTGGAAATAGTGGAAAAGATTAAAACCCCATTTGAAAATTTCGCTGAGTAGTTGCCTGAGACTACACCGTTAAGCTAAGAAAAAGTTATAGAGTAGATATAATGAAAAAAATTACCTCTAATTCAATATTAACATTTTTAAAAAATGACAAACAATGAATAGAAAATTATGGACCTAAGAACATTTACTATTCCCTTAGCCATTTATCAGACACAATTAATTAGCCAAAATAAAACTTATAAATGCAACATATTCGGACAGCCATATTTAATACATTAATCACAAATAATTCTTATACGGTAATATAAGCTATAGCAAGTTTATAACTTTTTGTACTTACGATTCTTTGAGGAAAAACTTTCAAAAACACAGTACATTTTGAACAGGTAGTAATCCATTAGTGGGACTTGATGTAATCAAACATTCTTAATAACGTGATATTCAAATAATGAACACAGCTGCTGCTAAGAATGACAGCTGCTTCCATCTAATTCGTCTGCGCCAACCATGTGGTGCGATGCCGTTTGCAAAACAGATGTGCTTTTTTTGTAATCAGAAATTGAACTTTAATTGGATAGTTCAGATTTAATTAAAAGGAACCGTTGAAAATAAATCTAGGCTACTGTTACTTGCAGAAAAGGATCTGGATTTGTGAATTTGAGTGGATATACGTTTCTTCGTAGCACTGTGACGTAAAGGCCATATATTAAACATTTTTTTATTACATCCTTCAAATAAGCAGTTTCTCTTGGTGTCTATAGAAACGGAAACAGATTGCATTTTTATGGAAATTCCACGATTTAAATATCCCATATAGCGAATCATCGTTCTGTCTCGTGATAAACATAGTGTAATGTCGAGGAGCTGTTTAGAATAGCTTTTACTGCAACAGGATGTTAGTGTTGCAGAGTTTGCAAATTTCAAGTACTTTTTAATTTATGACGACACTGTTTAACTGCCGTAAAAGAAACCTGGGTAGTTGAGGGAGTTAATCTCGTTAATTTGAACAGTAGTTTTCAAACGGTATAATATTGAAACTCACAAAGAAGTAGATTTTTTTTCTTGCTTTACATAGGACTGTTATAGAGGAACGTAATCCGACGTTAAAATAAATCTATACCCGAAACATGCATGTGTTAGAAAACAAATATGGATGCAGCATAATTAAATGCCAAAAATAAAATAAGTAAATAGAAAAATTTTATTATATCGCGCTTTAAAACGAACTGAGTAGCTTTTAAACTGGAGAACATTTTCAGCTGCGTTAAAATATTTCAATTTTTAAATAAGCAAAGGATTAAAATACTACTTCTAATAATAATAATCGTGAATTTCTTAGTTTATTTCTACAGTAAATTTTAATCAAAATATCGTCTCCCTGTGTTGAAAATAGAGCTGGAATAAATGAGTTAAATTATGGCGTAATTTTTACGTATCTTTAAAGCATTTGACGTCATAGATCCTCACTTGCAAATTGAAATTTTGATATCCCATTTAAAAACTCGATTGGTTGAAAAAACCCTTTTTTGTAATCCTTTCTGTGGCAACAACCGAACATAAATTCTCGTGCCGTGATCGCAATGTAATGAATGGCGTAAGATCGCGTTGATGCTATTAAATTCTAAACATTAGGCTGCATTAAAATTCGTAAAAAATCATCTAATTTACATAATGTTTTCGTTTTTATTTTAAAAGAGGGAGAAAAGAATGTTTCACGATTTGTAAAAATATCTAAAAGTTATGACGGATAGAATTCAAGATGCGACAGTTTTAAAATTATTTACGAAAAAAAATCGCGAAGCAGATGTTTAGTAAAAAAATTCCTAAAAATCGGTAAATCATGTTACGTATTCAGAACAAACTGTTTTTAAAAGAAAATTTCTTCCTCTATCCGATGATACAAATTCCGTTTTGCTGCGAGCGTAATTTCCGCCGTTATTACGAATTAGGTGAGAAAAAATGCCAAAAATCGCATAAAACATAAAATAAAAAAAAATCTAGGTCGAATTATGAAAAAATCGCTTCGAGGTGCACAACTACATATTTACATCTTCCCGAGTACCAAATTTGGTGTTTCTAGGTGTAGCCGTTTGTCCGTAACGCTGCCGACAGACACACACACACACACACACACACACACACACACACACACACACACACACACACAGACACCTTCTTTTATAATAAGTAGAGATAATAATTAAAATCATTAGAATGAACATTTTATTGAATATGCATTAGAAGCCAATATTTCAACAACAATAAAATCAACGTTAACATACAGAAAAAAAAAGAAATACAGAGAAAGGTTAAAATCCATCTTCATTCCAATCTGGGATGTTAATTAGATGTACATATTAATTTTACCTTGTTCATCAAATGAGAAAAGTTGGACTTTGAAGTCTAGGGATCATTAGGCCTCATTAAAGATCTTAAATCAGCCTAATGACAAATTTAAATAATGCAATCTGAATAATTATCTAAATCTCCCATAAAAACGTTTAATTGAAGATATTTACAAATGTTTTACGTTTATTTCAACATTTAAGTATCATGAAATTAGCTTAAACATTTATTCAATAAACTCATTACTTTAAACAATACAGAAGTAAATAACAGAATAAAATAAATACTTTTTTTCTATCCAACATATAGAGAAAAAACTGGGTCCCACACTTTTGCCAACCCGTACTGAGTACTCTGAGTACTATATTCCAACACGCCGGGTTAAAGTAAACATAAATTAAAGGATATTTTACATTATAGGATTTTTAGTATTTACATGCATTATATGCATTATAGAGTATTTTACATTTTCTTATGAAATTTATAGCTGTACCATTATTTTTTACATTTGATTTGCATGCAATAGTAGTGTATTTTTCTAATATATAAAAAAATATTTTTATTTAATATGAGTAGAAGGAAACGAGAAACTATGTCAATCAAAAAAGATTGACATAGAACGAATTTTTCTTTTTCAAATGATGCCTTGAAAATCTCCTTAATTTGCTAATCTCTATAAAATAAAGAAAACGCAGTCGATTTTGTTTGTTTGTGGGATTACGGCCGATTAGCTACGCGTGGGCTCTAGGCCGATGGGTGGGGTGCCCTCCGTGGGGGTCTTTCTAAGGGGTCCTAACCCGTATTAACGCTAAGTTTCGGAGAAAACCACGGAAAACTCCGAACGGTTAGGTCGACGGGCGCGCGATGGGACCCGAACTCGAGACCTTCACACTTCGCCCGTCTACCATTTCCAGTGGCATAACCACTGTGCCATGGTGAGGCCTAAAAAACGCAGTCGAATACCAAAGTTTTAGAATGTAAAGGGTACTTTATGATTAAGACCTTCAAACTAAATTCTTAAAATACTTTTAGAGGAATAAACAATCTAATAAAAATATCTACACTTTAACTCGTGGTGTCCTAGCTGTGGGGACACAAAACTCTTTAAATGTTGACTGTCCGTTGCAAAAATACTCAAACATCAATCAGTTTAACAAGTTTTGATTCACGAAAAATAAATTCTATTTCAATGAAGTACTTAAGGGTGACACAGTTACATGAGAATCCTTTATTATAACGCAAAAATTCCCAGTCAAAATGTCCAATTGCTTGAAATGGTCAGAATAATTTTTATCGGTACTAAAACTGGAGAATGTGACGAAAATATATCACGATGTAGAATAACAACTGTACAGACTACCGAAGTGGCTCCAACGCTGAAAGAGTTCAGCCTTTGCGATTGTTCGATTTAACTACCAGCAACATGGCAACATGACGGTCGAAGGAATAGCTAATCACATGCCATAGAATTAAAGAATTTCTTTGATACAGCTATCTGTACGTCCATACAGTAGTTAAATCGAGCGATGCTGCACTTCCTGAGCGTTCAGTACAACTATATCGATGTGAAAATGGTCGCCCTTCAAAAGGTTAAATACTTAAAAATCGATCGAATTTTTAATAGATAAAACATGGAACTGCTGCAGGTACATTAAATTGTCAAAACTTTTGTTATTGTTGTTGTTTCTAATCTCGGAATTATATAGCAGGGCTAGACAACCCCCATGAATTCGAAAACTGATAACAGCAAAAAATGATAATAACAGTAAACTAAATAAAATTGTTCACCTACAATTTTTATTCTTCTTAACTTATCCTCAGGTTAATTTATTACGTGTGTCTTTAGCTGTAAATCAAATCCCCATGCAAAAACCCTCAACTGGTTAAAAATTTGTGACGCAGCATTTTACTTTATAGATCTATGAATTTTAAATACGGGTCTTAAAAGTAATGATATCAAATTTTGAGTGACGCCCTGCTGAGAATTTTAAAGATTTGTTTTTAAATTCCATTACAGTTACTTTCATTTTATTTTCTAAAGAAGATGTACGCATTTAAGCAGTGATTTTAATTATGAAATACACTGTCAAATATATCACACTTTTACTGAGTCTGTATAATGTATTCAAATTAATTTATTTCAATAATTTAATTTATCTTTTGCGTCACGCTATCCAAAAGGGCAAGCAAAATTTTCATATACATTGCACTTAGTTTGGTTACTATGACACTAACTAAATATTTACGTAAATTTTACTTGCCCTTTTGGATAGCGAGACGCAAAAGATAAATTAAATTATTGAAATAAATTCATTTGAATACATTATACAGACTCAGTGAAAGTGTGATATATTTGACAGTGTATTTCATAATTAAAAGCATTGCTTAAATGCGTACATCTTCTTTAGAAAATAAAACGAAAGTAACTGTAATGGAATTTAAAAACAAATCTTTAAAATTCTCAGCAGGGCGTCACTCAAAATTTGATATCATTACTTTTAAGACCCATATTTAAAATTCACAGATCTATAAAGTAAAAAGCTGCGTCACAAATTTTTAACCAGTTGAGGGTTTTTGCATGGGGATATCATTACTTTTTAAGGGTATGGTCAGAAGATAATAAATTAGTTTCAAGGGCTAATTTCGGAAGTTCGCTTGACACTAAGTTATGTAAATAAATATACAAACCTGTTTTCATACAGTAACAGAGTATTTGATTAAAAAAGTCACAGCAAGTTCTTTTGTAACATGTAACAGAAAATTGACATATTTTTGTTAGAATTTTATAATAAGAGACATAATACTGATTACAAATCAGTACTGATTATAATGATACTGATTATAAATACAGATACTGATTATAAATCTATAATTTTTTGAGTAATTTTCTATTTATAATTTGGGTCGAGTACAGATTAGTATCCCTGCCACCACCTTTGATTTTATTTCATAAATTTACATTCAGTTTAATGCTAAACGTAAGTTAACATTTTTACTATAATTATATAACTATTGGGCCCCATCAGTGGCCGAGCGCATAGCGCTCTGAACTGGGAGACGGAAGGTGCCTGGTTCGAAACCACGTTACGTCCGCCGACCTAATCGTTCGGAGTTTCCGTGGTTTCCTCCATAACAGCGTAAATGCGGGTTAGGAGCCCTTAGAAAGACCCCCACGGAGGGCACCCCACGTCTCGGCTTAGAGCCTACGTGTAGCTATAATCGGCCGTAATTCTAGAATAACAACAACAATATATAACTATTCGTTCTATTGTTTTAATGCATTGTGATTCATTAATTTGCATTCAGTTTAACGATCACCGTAAGTTAAGTTTCGTTAAAATTATTAATTTAATTATCTCGTTCTTAATTAATGATAATCTAGTTACTCGTTCTATTATTTTAATGCAATGTAATCTATTAATGCAATGTTTGCTTTCAGTTTAAAGCTATCTCTAAGTTAAATTTTTAACTATATTATGATATACTAAGTTTTTATTAATGACTATAATCATTAATAAAATAGAAAATTACTCAAAAAATTATTGTTTATAATTGGTTTTATGTCGCTTTTTAGAAAACTAACTACATACAATGTTTGTTTGTTTTTTTATCAGTTGATAATTTCATTTTTTTAGAGAACGTTTAGATGAACTACCAGTTTAAGAATAAGGGTCTTGCGCGGTTGACTTTCTCAGTGCTTCTGAAGCGTATTTACGTTACATCGTGAGAAAAAACGTCCAAAACTCCGAATTTTTAGATTATCAGCCATCCGGTAGACCAGAACTCTGGACATTTATACTTCAGTTATCTACCATCTTCGGTATCTTATCAACTCGGCTCGGGTGGGCACAACATCTTGTTTTAGATGCCATCTCCGGCCTTCAAATGTCTAATACAAAATATAGTGCATGCATAAATTTAGATTAATTAATCAAATTTCTATCTGAAAAGTATTGAACAAAATTTTAAATCTGGTATTTAAAGGAATACAAAATAAAAGTGAGAAAAACCTAAGATTTGGAAAAAATATTGGTTTTAAAATTATAATTCAATAATTTCAATAAATTTTATATATACATGAAGAGTAAAAGAATTATTATTAAAACTAGTTAGTATGTAAAACTACTATTTATTTTCCTTTGAATACTAAATAATTATTATTAATTAATTATGTGAGCTTTCTGAAGAGAAAAAAAAATTCATTGAAATATTAATTACATATTGAATTTTCCAAATAGAATTAATAATATTAGAAAAATAAAGACTTAATTTAATTAGAAATAGCTATCAAAATACTAGGGAAACGAAATACTTAAAGAAAAAGTTAGGAAGGAGTTTTACCAAAAAATACTTAAATTAATTATTTTTTTAATTCAAAGTCTTAACTATTTTTAATTATTAATTATAGCAAAATTAATTACAGAAAAAATAAGTAAAGTATATAATAATCTGTTATTTTTTAAAATGAAGTAAAAGGAAAACGACAGTAACACAAAGCTCATCTCGCAAAAGTGCGACGTCGAGGACAGAACTCAAGTCATTTGCTCAGGAAGAGGGAGCGAAAGGTACCAGCTGTCTAGGACCAAACTGGTTTACGATATAAGGTAACTTGTACAAATCTTGTCACGGATCTACAGCACTGTATTCCTACTCCCTGCCTTGTTTACCGCCTTTAAAACGAGATCATTTTCCGTATTTCCTTACGCGGGTTAAATAGTTCCCTCTTTGAACTGGATTAAATACACTCATGTCCATAAATTAAGGATAATGAAGTTCAGGCAAAGAAAGAGAAAGAAGCAAAACAAATTTGACTTATTTGTAAAGTCAATTTATTAAACAAAAAGTAAAGAGCAAAAAAGATGATATATGTTTGACATAATTAATAAAAATTGAGAGTCTTACTGCCTTGACCAAATTTCAAAAAAGAACCTATTTACAAAAAACAGTATAACATGGTTAGTAGGATGGTTAATACGGAGTATGTCTCCCGGACGATGCAATACAGGCCTGACAACGCCTAGGCATGCTGAGTATCAAATGATCAATCTGATCTTGGGGAACATTACACCACTCATCAAGCAATGCACTCCGAAGTTCCGGTAGACAGGTGGGAGGGGGTTGACGGGCTGCAATTCGTCGGCCAAGCATATCCCACACATGCTCTATTGGATTCAAGTCCGGTGAGTATTCTGGCCAATGCATACGGGGGTATCCTCCGATTGAAGGCATTCGTCTACAATGTTTGCACGGTGAGGACGGGCGTTGTCATCCATAAACACAAATTCAGCACCCATGGCGGCCCGAAACAAACGTACATGTTGTTCCAGAATGACATCCCGATAGATGTAACCTGTCATCGTTACACTCTGAACATGCAGGTCAGTTCTGGAACCAAGAATAATTCCTCCCCAAACGAGCCATCCTGCACCACCGTAACAGTGTCTTTCAATGGTGTTCTCTTGGTGGTAACGGGTACCTGGCGCTCTCCAGATGAATGTCCGGCGAGAATCAGACTCCAAACTAAACCTGGACTCGTCGGAAAAGATCACACAAGACCACTGTTGCGGTGTCCACAATGCATGCTCTCTACTCCAGGTTAATCGCAGGCGACAGTGAGTTGCGGTAAGTGGAACACATCTGACAGGCCTACGAGCATATAGACCAATGTGCCCTAAGCGTCTGTACACGGTCTGCCTTGAAACTGTCGTACCGGTAGCTGAAGAGAGCTGACGAGACAGGTCTGATGCTGTACTCCGTCTGTTTCTTTTGGCAGTAACTGCCAAATAGCGGTCCTCATTCGGCGTTGTAACTCGGGGGCGACCTGTGCTGTAACGTCTACTCACATTACCATCATCTTGGAATCGTTGCCAAAGCCTGGAGATGACTCTATGGGCGATTCCAAGTTCCTCGGATACTTCCAGCTGGGTACGTCCACATTCCAGTCGTCCGATAATTCTGCCACCTAAAACATCATCCAAATGCCTCCTTTGTGCCATAACTATGCGGTTTTTGCACTGAAAGGCTTTCACAACGCTTGTGAACAATTTTACTTCTTTGCCACCATTCCTTATATACCCCTCTCTTACAGTCTCGTCATTGTGACGTACCATCCACGCCATCTGGTGGTTTCCTATAATTTGCATATTCTTCTTCAAGATGTGTGTGATCATTCCACAGGTGAAATTTTTATTTTAGAGATCAATTTCTGTGTGATTCTGAATTATCCTTAATTTATGGACATGAGTGTAAAAAAAACGAGTTTTCCTAGCTTAACCGGCGACGTCACTCATCGAATTTGGCACCGATTAAAATCATATATTAATTGTAAAAAAATCGTTAGAGCGGATTCCGAGATCCAGATGAGACAGTTTTGAAAATAGAAAAGTTAGCTGTATATATAAGTGCCGCGAAATTTTACGGTTGGTTGGTTGGGGCTGGCTGCGTCACAGTAGAACTGTCGTTCTACATGATACCTTTCTCGAAGCACGTCAGCAGCAAAACTGAAGATTTATGCGTTCTTTTCCATGTAATAAAGAACATTACTGAAATATCATGTGTTCGAAATATCAGAAAAGCGCTTTGCGTTATCTCTTTTGCCTCAAAACGCTTTTTATACATTTTGAAGATATTAAAGTTAGAACAGCATATCACAGAAAAAAAAAAAAACTGAAAAGAGTACTGCTATTTCCTAAATGTCTTTAGCCTCTCTCATACACGTTTAAACGACGAAGATTTGAGATCTTAGGATGATGCTACGCATTGAAATGTTAGAGTCATTATCATTGTTCTTTAGTTTGCACAGAAAAAATAAATAAGTTTTTAAAAATGTTTATACAAATATAGGGATCGCAGAAATGAAGAATATGCGCTATAACTGTTTTAGAAACATCAAACTGACTTGAAATTACAAGTTAGAATATCAAATATTTTCTACTTCCTTTGTTAGTTACGTGTAATTTCATTTGAATGTAAAATGTTTATTGCAATTATCTTGCGAAAATTTATGATTTAGAGCATTCAAATAGACACATTAGGAAAAGCAATTTTCTTGATGATCGAATCTATTATGCATGTAAAAACGCAATAACTTTATCCGTCAAATTTTCGCTTCTTATCAATCTGAAAAATCGAAATGAATGCAACGAATTAATTCTCTTAAACAACAAACTGATTTTTAGGTAAAATTTTTGAATAAACAAGTGTAAAATATGAGATATATTCACGCTGTTACATTCCATTAAATATAAAAAACAAAACATTTGAAATTAACTTCCTAGTTTTATCCATATATTTAAAAAACAGCAAGTACCATTACCGTTGTCATTGCAAGTGTCATAACTGTTAACTAAAGTTTAAATAAAAGAACATATGTTATCTATAACTATTAAATATTTGTCTAATCTTTATCGAAAGTGCATTTTTTTGGTGAAAGAAATGAGAAAATATTTTAGAAATATTAATATATTGCATTCTTAATTAGTAGATCTTATGTAGGTGCATTTTATCAATTTATAGGTACTAGCTGAAGTACCCGTTCTTCGCACGGGAATGAATGGACTTTTTGATATTACGATTTGTGTTGATTACTATTTATTGTAATAAAGAGATATAGCAAAATGGATATCGCATTATATTGTATTCAATAACCATGCATACCGAATTTCAAGGCAATCGTTTGTACGGTGCAGAAGACCATGCGGCGTAGCGCAATCTAGTGGCGAGTTTTAGCAAAACGGATACGGCGAAAATATTCTTCCCATTCAGATATCGATGAATAACGAATTTCAGGACGATCGGCTGGACAGCCCTGAAGTTCATGTGTTGACGCGACATCTAACGCGAAACTCTTCCCCGTGTTCAAATATCTATGTATACCTATTTTCATAGCGATCGGTTGCACAGTCAAGAAGTGATACACTGCAGCGCAATCTAGTGGTTAATTAAAGTAATGATTTGCTAGAGTGCCGTCAAGTGGCGAGTTATAGCAAAATGGATAACGCCAAACTATTCTCATTGTTCAAATAGCTATGTATACTGATTTTCATAGCGACCGTTTGAATGGTCAAGAATTTGGCATGATGCAGCGTCATCTAGTGGCGAGTTAAAATATAATGCATTGCAGTGCCATCTAGTGGTGAGTAACATCAAAAGGAACACAGGATATATTCTTCGTGCTGAAATGTGTAAGTATAAGAAATGTTATGCCGATCAGTCGAACGGTATAGAAGTTGATGCGTTGCAGCGCCATTTAGAGGCAAGTTACAGCAAAATGGATACTGAAAAATATTCTCCGTGTTCTAATATCCGCGTGTACCAAATTTCATTGAAATCGGTTGGACGATATTCGCCATTTTGCAAGCGTTTTTTCAGGAAATCATTCGACTTAGCAGCAATCAATATGGGAAATGGTTCGACCGCCAAAAAGTAAAGCACGCATTTATTTGAAAAGTGGAATCCCTTAATACAGCCGAATTTTTTAAAATCATCAACTATAACGTGTTTTATTCGTCGTTACTCCGATGTACTAAATGAGAAGATTTAAATTTTCTGAAATTTGGCGGAATTCCCCAACTTAAATCAATGTACTCAATTGGCGAGAATTCTGAAGATAGATCGCTTGAAATCCCTTAATAACTGCATTATTTCTTCACGGATCATTAAAATTTAACGCTGTATTCTAATAGAACCTTTGTACTTGTTTTCAAAAATCTATTTCCTTAAGCTCTCAATAAATTGCGCCAAGCCAAAAACTGTGCAAACCACTAGAACTCATTTTCTCAGAATCGGCATTTGAGCCATTTTTTTTTTCGCCAAACTAAAAAATTTTACATGTTAGCCTCGGAAATCTTCAATTCTTATTGTTTTGCGTATAAAACATTTCATTCCTCCTCCGATTTCCCATGCACATGATATTATAATAAAAAAATAATAATCTTACAAATATAAACTAACAAAAAAAATCATTATTATTCTTTTATTTTTACTTTAAGAATTTAAAACATTTTATTCGGCAAAATCGCCACACATGGCAACCACCATCCTTATTTCACACTTTTTTCAGTACAGGGGTTACGATTACGGAAAGCTTTTTGCGTGAAGAGCATAAAAAATCTCTTAAATTCCAGGAACGGGTGGATTTTCAAAGTTTTAAAGTGGACTATGATTTATTCTATATTATTTTACATATCTGTGCAAAATTTCAGGCTGATAGGTCCATTTTTGTGGATTTGTATACAAATCAAATCCGTAAACAAACAGAATTTCATTTTTATTTATAAGATAAAAGAAATCTCAATATCATTAAATACTAGGAATATAGAACGCCTTACTGATACAGCATAGACAGATAATAATAAAAATAATAAAAGAAAGTAATACTTTGTTTTTACTATTTATACACATAGTCTGGCGCAGTATGTCCCTTTTGGACCTTGTGCCATTAAACATCATCTAACCAACCGACCAACCATAAAGGGAAGAAAAACATTACACTAAAGAAAATTGTAAGAATACATAACTCTACCCTTCTTAGGAAAGTAAAAGGTGTAGGAAAACGTGGAAGAAATGTAACAAGTAAATAAAAATGAAGCAGAGTTTTGCTCCTATTCAGGTTACTCTTTTATTTATACCGAGTGACCAAAAAAATCCATAAAAACTTAAAAAATTCATTAAAAAAATAATGATAGAAAATTGTGGTTGGCACAAATAGGTTTAGGGGATGGTGGGATTTTTTTATGACAAAGAAATTTGTAGCTGCAAATGTTACCAGTAGGTGGCGCCCACATGCACAGTGGGAACCAAATTTATAATTAAAAAAAATCCAAAATCTCTGTAATACTTTCTATGCAAACTGCAAATTTTTATCATGGTTTGTTCTTTTTTAACGAATTTTTGAACTTTTTACGAGCGAAATGAGAAGATTTTACGGACTATTGGTCACCCGGTATTACAGCTTTAGGTGTACCTTTCTCTTCTTCAACTGTGCATGTAGTACATGTCATTCTGGTACTGGAGGGATATCCGTGTAATCTGAAATATTCGAACATTTATATTACATATCTTGTACATGTAGAACATATCTTGTACATGTAGTTTCTTCTACTGTATTTGAACCTCAAATTTTTATGTACTCTTTATGCCAATTTTACAAACAGTAAATCAAGAGAGCTGTATAGTTTTGACTATGTAGCTCCCATAGTCAAAACTATGCAGCTCAAAACTAGAACATTAGAGTTCCAATTAAAACTCTAATGTTCTGTAAAAGTAATAATGCATTTTTACAGAACATTTAACGGAAAGTAATCAACGTATTTTGCACTGGTTTAGATTCATATACATATAAATTTTAAACAAATCTTAAGCTTAAACACTAGAGAAAGAACACATGAAAAATAATGTATATCATTCAAATCACTACAGAAAGAAAAATACTTAAGAGCGAATGTTCCTTTAAAAACGAGATACAGCACGAAATGGCAGATGTAATATTTTAAATGCCCCAGTTGCTATATCGCACGTCTTATCCATTTACACGCTTTCTGTAAATGTTACCTATAATGGGTACGGTTATTGGAAAAAATGAGTAATATTCTCTTGAGAAGAATAACTGAAATTGCTTTAGTATGCCAATGTTTTGTCGTATAATATATATCTTAATGTTTCACGTCCGAAAAGAAATTGCGTTCCTCGGTATATGTTTGAAAATGACATTATTTTGTGGGGTAAAAAATACTAATTGAATGGAATAGTTATGGTCATGTGTACAGTTATTTTCTCGTAATAATTTCATGTGTTATCCTGAAGAGGATTTTTCAGAAGTTGTTTCCCGTAATGAGGAGTGTTAAAAACCGCGTTTTCTTTTATTCTATAGTAATATTCACGTAATAGTTTGTAGACTTTGGCTAAATATGTAATTCTATATATGAATGTTACATCTAAATTATGTAATTGGTTGTTAAATAAAATAAAAAGGTAATTCGTTGGCAAAAAATATTTTCAGCACTTCAAGAAAAAAATTGTCTTAGTTTTTTCTCTATTGCACATTATATGTTGAGGTTATGAAGCTATACGACCAAAGAATTTCATTTACCCGTCGTAGTTACAGTATATTCAACGAGAAAACCATAAATATATGTGTCAAATAATTGATACAAAAGAATAAACATATTTTACAGACTTAAAATTTCAGAATTTTAATTTATGAGCGACATCTTCAGAAACTGAATTTTTGCAAGCAATGAGCTAGCGTGTTAATGGAAATTTTAGAAAGACCTCTTTAATATAGAATCACATTTCAAAATTTTCTGCGGAGCGAAATATTCTTTCAAAGTTTGCACTTTTGTAATAATCAGAATTACATATTTAATGAACTATCACAAAAAAACTGTCACCCATAGAAGGCATTTAAAAGAATCTGGAGATATATTATGATATTTGAAAATTATCTGAAGTCTGCATTTATAAATTAATTTTGCATTTTCCAAATATCGGGAAATTTTTTCAAACGATTTCATACAAACACGTGACAGTCGTGGATGGTGTAACCTTTATTGGGAGGGCCTAGTTTAAAAAAAAAGAAAAACAAATATTTTATAAAACATGCCTTTTCCGGCAATGCAAACGTATCCGTCTCTGTTGCGCCCCTATGTCTGGCCATATTTAAATCACTCTAGATTTACGGGAAATTTATAAATCATTTAAAAGAGCAGACTTCAGATAATTCGCTATGCCACATTTAAAGGTTTTCTAGGCTTTGGTTCAAAATTTGGAATTTTCTCTGAACATTTAAAAAAATAAAGTTTTATGATTATGTAAGGTTTTGCGAGTTTTCCTTGAACAGTACAACGTATACAACAAAAATCTTCTCAGCATCCCGAAATAATCGCTTGATCATTATCCACATCCGCATTTCCAAGAAAAAATGCAATATGATTTTGGACTGTATACATGCTAGAATGGAATGTAGCAGCAACTGCACATTCTCTGTATGTCATAATCGAATTTCGTCTTACATAGAAGGCACAACTGCTTTGTGCTCTAAAAATATGTTTGGAGGCACGGAAACGCTTAAAAAATTAGTATTTCAAAATAGACTCCGCTGATAAAATTAAACGAAACTCTAAATACATGCAGCGCTTCTCACTTTCACTTATTTCAGAAAAATCGAAGGGCAGGGGATCATATCGAACCAAACTCGATATGATCCCCAGCAAACAACTAATAATTATGGTCGTGCACAGCCAACTGACAAACAGCCATAGGACGTGATCTCGGTATGTTCTTATTCAGTATATCAATCCTTAAAACAGTGGATATTTATTTGAAAACCTCTATAAAAATCCGGAAGATTCGGTAGCAAACTTTCCGACTGTCATTCAGTATTCCCACTATCAGCGTTTTATAAGTTTACAGCTTATAATACGCTAAATGCACAATTTAGTGTATTTCTTTAACTTGTGCTTCTTTCATTTTGATTTTAGAACTCCAAATACACATTTGCGCAAACTCTCGGTATTTCTTTAGTGATAAGATTTGAAGTGGCAGATGATAACTTTTTGCCCTTCTTATTGTACGTGTGTGTATTCACGATTGAACACAACTTTTCCCAACATAACACTTTATTAAAACGAAAACATAAAACAGATAAAACACAAACTGGCACCTTGTGCCGAATACAAAAAGGGGACTATACCCCAGGCGTAGTAACTCGCTACATACGTTAGTAACTAGCTACAGACCTTATATAGTGTCGCTGTTCACATAGCAACACGGTTCACATTAGCATAACTCTGCTTCTGTGGAAAAAACTGGCCTGGTTGCGAAAACCCTCTCGTGCATTCAAGTCGATTCTCTTGGAGACTCGTGTCCTGGAGGTGGAGAGGGACATAACGCAAAGTGCCGCCGCCGCAGTACCCCCCTCCTAGTGGAAACGAACTTGCAGACGTTCCGGGGGTTTGCTGGTACGTCCTGCGCGTGTGACCGTAGTGTTTCCGGTCAGATCAGCACTTTTTACCTGTTGCTCGTTCAAAGTGAAAGCAGGCTTCAATCGATCAACGGTGACTATTTTCCTGGCCTTTCATTAAAACTTTATAAAATTTATTGGTTCTCATTAGCACAGGAAATGGTCCGTCGTACGGTGGACACAGCGGTGGTTTCACAGAGTCCTTACGGACATATACATCTTTGGACGTGGCTAGTGATTTGGGAATGAATATTTGTTCACGGCCGTGAGAAGACGTTGGTCGAGGTACTAGGTGCTCCATCTGCTGCTTTAGTTGTCGAATGAAGTCTGGAACATTAATATCTGTTGCAGAGGGCTGGAAAAATTCTCCAGGGAGTCGAAGCGAAATGCCGTATACCAGCTCAGCCGTGGTTGCTCTCAACTCTTCTTTATAGACGGACCGAAGTCCTAATAGAACAGTAGGTAATTTTTCCACCCATTGGTCGGTCAGACAGGCTTTCAACGCAGTTTTCAACCCACTATGCCAGTTCTCTATAAGGCCACGCACTCTATAAGGCCACGCAAGTGCCGCCGCCGCAGATTTATTGTTTAATGGTCATAATTATTATTTACGAAGATATAATTTTAGTAAAGGAAATGTGCAAAGCTTCCTAAAAATAAATTTTTAAGCGAAAGTTTTTCACTTATTTCTGAATTTCGACACCAAAGTTTTCTGCATTTGTGACTAATTTTGTATGTTTAGACCCTAAAGGTAAACTGGCAAATATTTATTAATAAGTTTAAAACCTTGCGCTTACGATTCTTAAATATATATTCTCTCAGCTTATGTACGCTATCCTCGAAAAAATTAAAAATTTTAAAAATCACTGTAATGTGGAAATTTACAACATTTTCTGCTAGTTTTGTATATTTGAGGAAAGAGATATTTATTGATTAATCTAAAATTTTATGCGTATGTTACATAGAGTCTCCCAATTTTTTTTTCGTAAGGGTGTTATAATAATTAAAAAAACGCTCCACCCTATTGTGTAGGTGAGAATTAGTTGGATTAAAATTCCTTCACAGTTATGATACCTGTCTGAAGGGTTGACATTATGCCCAAAATTTCAAATAATCATTTTATGATAATACTTCCTTTATTGTACACCAGTCTTAGGCTACCTATATGTCTTCGGAAAATGCATCAATGTGCCAAACAAACACGTGGAATACTACATGTTTTCAAAAAGATATAATTTTAAAGACTTGTGGAGGAGTAATTAGGAATATAATTTTAAAAGTTCTCTGAAAGTAAATTAAACATAAGATTTCAAAACTTTTCTCAGAATCTAATTATAGGGAGTGTGAAATTTCACTTTTAAAAGGGATTAGTTTTGTTTAAAATTAAATTGCGTAGTATTGCCATAAGTTTCTGACATTTTCACCGAATGCATTCTTTTGAAATTGCTTCGAAATATTCAAATATAATGATATAAAATTTTGTAAACAGCATTGGGAATTCTTAAAAGGACGATATTATAGAAGATGATTCTGAGAAATTAATTTTGATAATTCTAAGAAGATTACCGTGTGAAGTAAATTTTGGAATCATTGCCCGCGAACCAAAAAGTAAGCGGATTAAATCGCATGCCGTGAAACATAAGTACATAATCTGAAAGTACAAAATAAAATTTATCAATTGATTCTCTTTTAACAAATATAATTTTTTTTCCATAAAGCGTGTTTTAGAGATAGTGCGCTGTTTTATTTAATTATTGGATGACTTCACAGTGACGTCACTTTTTGACTACTCAAAAATAAAGCTTCAAAGTGGAGTCGCGTCATTCACAAGTCACGAGTGACTAATTTGTGACAGCCTTGTGAAAACAGTGATCCTCTGTGACGTCACAGTGACTCTTTTGTGACCATCTGTGATATTAGGAGAGGAATACCTATTCTTCGCGCGGGCATGAGGAAAGTCATACGAATGTATGAATTCTGTTATAAATCCATTATATTACTTGTGTCAATTAATGTGCATAATTTCAAGGTTAAGTGTCAAACTTGTTGAAATGCTGTGTTTAGATGTTGAAAATCATTGAAAATCATTATTTTTTTATAAATTTTACTAACACTTTACAAGATACGGTACTATGAATTTCTGTACTTTAATAAAGAAATATATATATATATATATACAAAATCAAATCCCATGTAAAAGCAATTAAAAATACAGTAATTACAGTACAGTAAAAATGTACTGTGTACAGTACATCTGTGTACAGTACTGTCTCCTGTACAGTAAAAATACAGTACAGGAGAATCACACCTATGAGGTTTGCCGTAAGCGGAGTAAATGTTTAATTGGCTCGTAACAAATCTAAATACATTTTAAACAGTTTAAATACATTTATAGTAATCTCTACAGAATACGGCTTTTAATTATAACACATTTCCTTGGCAAAACCTCAGGATGTGAGTCGGAAACCTATGGTTTCGGTGTTGTGCATTTCTCCCTCTGATGAGACAATGCATTTTATGCATTAATTCTATAACAACAATGGCTAGCCTGGGGGGCTTTTATCTAATATATGCTAATATATATATGTTTGTATGCGTATATTATATATTAGGGTGGATCGAAAAATTTTTTTTTCGAAATTTTTATCCCCTGAGGTCTCAAAAGTTGTATATTGATATGAATAAGACGTG
This sequence comes from Cheiracanthium punctorium, assembly GCA_038373885.1. Lineage (NCBI taxonomy): Eukaryota > Metazoa > Arthropoda > Arachnida > Araneae > Cheiracanthiidae > Cheiracanthium > Cheiracanthium punctorium. The sequence goes on along the minus strand of JAWZYV010020167.1, from coordinate 142,040 downwards.
TGTAAAATTTGAATGTTCTACGACAACGTCTTGGGGTTGCACATTGAGCTTGAAATTTAGAAATTTTTTAAAAATATGGCTTTTTCAAAATATCTACCAAAACATTTCTTTTCCGAATTATTAGGCTCCGGAGGTTTTAGGAGGTGTATATCGTTATGAATAACACGCATGTAAAATCTGGAGGGGCAACGACAATTTCTAGGGATTGCACATCGAGCTTTAAATCTATAAATATCTGAAAATTATGTGTTTTTTGAAAAAAAATATGTAGAAAGCAAACTTTATTTGTTAAAAATAATTTGGTTATCTGATATGTTAAAAAATATTCAGAGAAACTCAGTAAATCACAAAAATGGCTTTACGGATAGTTTGATACAATGCACACGTTATGCTGCCTTTTTGTCTTGGGTGTAGTACGCAACCTGCGCTCTAGACAACTAGCTCCGGTTTGCCTGCCGAGTGATGGCAATGCATTCGGTTACACCAGGCACAAGATATTTCGTTGAAACAGGCATTTAGTTTAACGTTTCAGATAGATGGTGCTTTCAGTTCACTCTCAAGAAAGCTAAAAGGTGGTTGCCTTGCACTGCTACGATTCTGAATACAGTGAAACCGTCTGCAACAGAACATGGAACAAAATCGGTGTTCTTAGAAAAACTGGGGATATCGAAAGAATTACCTTGTACCAAGTTACCAACCCGAGAAGACATACTCGTATTTCTATATTACTTTTTTGTACTTAAGAAGAAAGATTTCTGAATAAAGGGCAGTATCCAACGGAAGGAGAAGTAACCTTAGTTGTGGCGATCAAAGTACAGAAATGTGGATCAAGACTAGTATTCCTACTGTGTCAATCCAAGGAATTCAAGAGATAGTTAGGAAATGTCATGAGAAGTTCAGCATCTAAATAAATCGTACGTTAGAGACGGACATAAGGAATTGTTTATGTAGAAAGTGGGAAAGACTCTCCCTTACCGAGCTATTGAATATCGCACTTGCAAATGTCCTGAATTTTCGGGGCGTCATTAGCGGATCAGAGGGGAGCAAGATATGTGACAATCGATGGAATTGTAAAGAAGAGAAGTTTATGGAGAATGAGATTAAAGTTGAAAGTTTGGAAAGAGAAATTTCGAGATTATGGCAGAAAGAGGTGAAAGTTCCATTATCCAATCTCCAACTTTAGTCATAGATTTGGAAAGTGAAAATAACTTAAGAGAAGTGCGAAAGACTGAAGAAAACGCTGAATGCCTATATACCGCCACTTTGAGAGATTCGTTCACAAATGACCAAGTTAGAATAAAAATATCAATGCTTTCACAAATCTGCGATACAAAATTATTGCGGACTGCGCAGCAGCAACTTTGGTATCAACTTTATTTCACAATCTAGAAGGAGAGAAATCTTCTCAACTGATTCTCGACCCATATGAAATTAAAGGAAGGCTGAGATAACTCTCAATGAAAGAAACAGAAGAAGGCATTAAAATTTTCTTTGGATTGTGTTTTGATAGGAGGAAGAACAAAACCTGATACAAAGAAAAAATTGTTGTCGGCAAATTACACCCAAGTGTTTGTCACAAAGAGCATATCTCGCTGATAATGGAACCTGGCTCAACATACTTTGGCCATATGTCACGATCTGATTTTAAGAATTTCATTGGAAATTTGGGAGAGTTTGATAGGAAATCCATTGATCTTAGGACCCTCACATACGTTGGCGGTGGTGGAAAATCATCGAATTCTGGAAAGAACAAAGGCGTCATCCGAAATCTAGAAACGCAGTTCTCTAATCTAACTAAATCTCTGCAATGTTGTATTTGCCAACTTCACACAATAGTAAACAGCCACTCCAAAATTTCTTGTATATCCATCTATCAGATGATGGTTTCTTACGATCTAGATTATCACACTTGAGGTAAAATGCCATAGTTTGATTTGAAGTCGGGCTTTACACTATTCATTAAAACGCATGGTCCAATAATTGGATGCTTGGGCTGGCACGGGTAGGACTCGGATCTCAGGCAAATCACCAAGGGTCCTGGGTAATGTAGTTGCGATTGTGGTTTTACTAGAGAAGATCTGCGAACGTTACTGACTATTTTTCAACGGGATTTATTTATTAAAATTATAATTTTTGCTTTCTACATACTTTTGTCAAAAAACGCATATTTTTCAGATAATTATTGATTTTAAGCTCGATGTGCATTGTGCAACTCCTAGAAATTGTCACAGCCCTTTCAGATTTTGCATACGTCTTATTCATAATAATATACAACTCTAAAACCTCGGGAGCCTAATAATTCGGAAAAGAATTTTTTTGGTCGATTTTTAAAAAAAGTCATATTTTTCAAAAATTTCAAGCTCGATGCGCAACCCCAAGACTTTGTCGTAGAACATTTAAATTTTACACATGTCTTATTTATATCAATTTACAACTTTTGACACCTCAGGAGATAATGATTTCGAAAAATGTTTTTTTTTTCTATCCACCCTAATATATCTTTTAAGTTTGGCAAACATTCATTTTTTTCCCGATCAGTTTATAAGATACTCTACAAGTAAAATTTATTCATTTTCATATTTTCTTCGTTATTAATTTCAATGGGAATAGACTTTGCACTTAATTAGTTTTATGAAAAAATTATGCTATCAGACACAACTTTAAAATATTAGTACCATTATTTCCTTAACTTAAATAAGTGAGATGCTTTAAACTAGTATAGTAAGTTTAAAGCATGACATATTCTACGAACTTTCAGTGGAAAAAGTATAAAATTTTAACCAAACAACTCGAGTGGTACAGAAAAATAAAATAAAAGTTCTCGCAGAATCCATACATTTCGTTTAGTAATGAAATAGTTTGACCCTCAAAATCCCATTCGCAACAGCTACATGCTTTTAAAGGAATATCGTACATTTTACAATTTTGTGTTATATAGCTTTTTGTTTCCTCAGAAAAATGCATTATCAATATTCTTCAGACGTGACTATGAATGCGGGCACGTCATAACGCACAGATTTGGGGAGTTTCATGTGAATTTTACATAAAGTCTAGATCTAAAGAATTCCATAAATTATTTATTTCTCAGACGTGACTACAGAAGAAAAGAAGTATTGTAAGATGGATTACTGCACTTAAATTTTTGTTTTATTATAAAGTATATTTCCCATTTAATAGAACGTTTTCGGAAACTCTATAATGACGTAGAGAGCGTAATGCAAATGAGTCGATCTTTCAGAGCTTTGCTTTATAAAATGGAGCATCATGCCTGGCATTGTATGCACGAAACAATTTTCAGTAAATTTATAGGAGTGGTGGAACATTTTATTAAAATGTTTTTATCAAAATATGAGTAATGGTGAAAAGTGGCTTTCATTTTGTAACTGAATTAAACATAGAAGTTAAACAGTAGTTTTATTAATAAATCAAATTTAGTAATATAAAAAATGATGAATTGATGAAATAGATTCTGTGAAAAGTAATTAAATAAGTCTCACATAAAGGAGATTTGACGCATATTGCAGTTTACCTCGCTAAAAATTTGCAAAACATATACGTAAAACATCCCAACGCCCAGATACCATTTGATTTAAAATTGTGAAGAGTAGAAAAAATCAATAAAATTAAGTAAGTTTAAAATACAGAATACTTCAAAGTGGCCTTCACAACTTTGACACAACACAACAAAAGTTTTGTTTTTTGCTGGTTATAATCTTTCTTTCGTGTGCACGGGAGGGAAAACGGACAACATTGCAGTACCTGGAGTTCTTAGAATCCCCACTTTAATATGGAAAGCAAGAGCAGCAGTCCAAAAGTAAAGTGAGGTGTGTTTTTCTTTATGGCCATCCGGTGGGTCCGTTTATCTTTACGGAGATGTCAATAAACTCGACTGTTTATTTGAGCATTATCTGTTTACACTGCTATATGTATAAAAACAGCAATCTTATCTTAAACTTCCAGCAAGAAAGTGGTGTAGATAACACATTTTCAAATCCTTGGACTTCCAGAACAAGACGTATTCCCAGGTATTCAAGGTCTTCAGACATAAACCCATTAGATTTAGATTTTTTGGGAATACTTTGTGATGGATACAGTCTACCTGACCCCTGTAAGGGACCTTCAGGAACTGTGAGCTTGCATCATGGCAGCAGGTGCACAGTTTAATAATGATAAGCTACCCCGATCATTGTAGAAACTGGGATATCGCTTAGATATTCTGCATGCTGCAGATTGCGGACACATTGATCTCTGTTAAGTGCTACCAAAAGTTTAGGTGTGTGAACATTTTGAGGCCAGATACACCATTATACCTATCGCTAATTCTGAAATGTATGGCATCAGTGTTGTAAAGATCATTTTGGAAGATCAGATAAATCACATGTAACAGTACGAACTGCTGGCATAGAATTTTTCTTTATCTTCCACCCTTGGTTCAGTAGTCTATGCAATCCAGAATTTGCTTTTTGAAATCATACTTTTGTTTCAGATTCTCAGTTGCATTCAATACAGCAGACACATATTTTCACCCTCACGTAAATTCTATTAGAAAATATTCTTAACAAATTATATTTACACATGGAATCAATTTTTTCTCCCACCAACTTTGGATTTTTTCTAACTGATAGCTTTCCAACATCTTGTACAACAATTACAAACTGAAATTAATTGATTGAAAAGTAATTAATTTAAATCATGTAAATACGGTATTAAGATAAAATAGAATTTTCAATCGTATGTATGAAACCATAATTTTCAATAAAAAGAATCTCCCAAAGCTTTTTAAATAATTACTTCGTTAAAAATGATTTTACTTTAGGGAACAAGTAAATATTTACACAAAATTTAAAATAGCCAATTCCGCACAGTACGTAGTAGTAAATAAAAAGTAATGGATGGTCATAAAGCTGAAATATAATGTTAGATAAGTACGGTTAATGATATTTATCCGCATTATACTAACTATTTAAAATATTTTAAATTTGAAGATAGAAGAAGTGTAGGACATTTTTAAAGCAATGTAAAGAAGACGTTATAAAATTTTTGGCATAGAAAATGCATACATAAAAAATGTAAAACGCAACATTATAAATGACTTTAAGAAAAAATAATTTATTTAATGAAGTACTTGGATGTACGATTGAACTTATAATTGCCAATAGACGCAAAACATAAAAAACAGATATTAGTTATTTATTCAACATTAAATTCCGAAATATTTGGTAAACTATATCACTTAAATTCAAAACTTTGCATTAATTTTAGATTCTTATTTTTTTCCTGAATGCTGTATTCTTCTTATTCATTTGGTATATTCACGCAGAAAATATTAATTTAATTAATTTTCAATAACTCTTTCAAACGGAACATTTTATCTTTATTAACTTGGAAATACCATTTTAGATAATGGAATAATATTTTTTGTAAAAAAAGAAAAAAGCACTCTTGCACATTTACTGCATATGCAGAGTTTTGAAAATGAACTCCATTTTACGGTAGATATTTTAGAGTTTACTAATCAAAATTAATTACTCTCATTTCGCATAAAATAAAATTGATGACTCTCTGTGAAAAAAATACATATGGAATCGGAATAAACAAGTTGAGATGAATTACATGAAGGAAGTAAAAATGAGTCGAGGTAATAGAGACAGTAAGAGCAAACAACTATTTTATCTTTATAATTAGTTTTGATTGGCTCGGTGATTAATTATGAGCAGCAAGATATTTAATAATGCAAAAGTTCAATTTTTGTTTAAATATATATGCGATATTTGTTTATTCTTTCGAGCTTTTAATAAATTGCCTGATATTTGACAAACTATAAATTTTCGAATCCTACTATTTCTATTCAGATTTAAATTTTCTGTTATATAATATTGTTCAATCACATACAAAACTCTATTAAACAAAATCATTTAAAATATTTCCAACCCCTCATAACATAAACCATTTATTACAAAAGATTTTATGACTCAAATGCCTTATTCGCACAGAAAATACACCAGATAAGATAATAATACAAGGCAACCTTCTTAAACAGTTACATTTAACTAAATATCTTCAATAAACCCACACAGTAGCGTAGCTAGAAATATTTCAAGGGGTGGTTGCGACTATCGCAACTCACATATATATGTATACGGGTGTGTGATAATGAAATGAAGAATATACATTTTGTAAGGCAAAAAATTCCTCATGGGGGTGGTGACCCCCCCTCTCCCCCCCATTGGCTACGCCACTGCACCCACATATAACACTTTCCGACTGTATAAATTTGTAATTTTGTGTTCCAAATGATGTTTTGAAACTTCACAAAAATGTACGTTTTTAATAGAAACGTTTTAAGAAGTAAAATTTTTTAGAATAACTTTCTGATGAACCCTTAACAAAGCTAGTTTGAAGAAAAATAAATCCAATCGAATTAATTGTTATTGTATTTAAATGTTATGTATTTAAAATTTAGATTCTTTTAAAGTTCGACATGAAGATATCAATAGAAGCTTACTTAGCACAGGGATATTAAGGACCAGATGATTAATTTCTTGCAATTGTACCAAACATTTTGTGCTTGTGAATTTCAAAAAATAACTTGCTAAAAACTAAAATTTTACATTGAGAAACCTCCCATTTCTATTAAATTTAGTTAGAACATTTACTGACATACATTTAAATATACGTAAATGAAAGTCTAATTCATAAAATATATTAATTTTTAATTATTTGAAATAAAATTATCATAGAGAAGACTAATGGAATTCTAACATGTGTCTAGTCCAAAGATTTTATTGATTTAGTCTTAATGTTCGAATAAAATGTTGTTATAAGTCTCATTATTATATACTAGTGTTTTAAGCTGAAAAAGAAAAAAAGAATTAAAACGCACCTTTTACAATTAATATTTAAAAATGCTAGATTATATTATACATCAAAATTTTAATTACTTTTTTCACTTCAGTAAGTACGTATTTTAGATTCGCAAACAATGTTTATTAGTGGTGAAGTAGTGGTGCTTACCAGATCCATTTATAGAGAATTTCATTCTAAGTAAGAAAAAATTGAGGAAAAAAAAAACACTGACAGTTTGGATAAAAATAAATACATTTCAAGATCCTCCAAGAGATTTAGTAAGTATTACTAGATAAAAAATATAATGAAATAATATTGGTAGATATCTTTATTTTCATTGAATTTTTTTTAACGTCCCACAAATGTATTTTGCCGAAAAGATGGAAGAAATTTTCTATATTAATAGATGTTAAACAAACTTTCTTAATTTGAAGCAGCTTTAAAAGGGAAACAATTAGTAGCTTCCCTGACTCCTTTCGCTTGAAATTTTCAAACTGTGGTTTCCACATGTTCCACAAGTCTAGCTTTAGAGTTAATCTTTGCAACATACTGTAAAATTTGTAACATTATTTACATTTTGTAAAAATTCCCCTATCAGAAACAAGTTTATCTTTCCTTTTTTAACTTTTCATAATGAGAAAAATATTTAGTTTTGTAATTTGAACAGATTAGACGTATTTGAAAAATCATACTTCAATGATATTTTACGAATTTTTCTCTTCATCTGATGATTTAAAAACATATCTAAGAACATTTATTTTGCACAAACTTTACATTCTAAATTCTGGTAAAGGATATTCCTCAAAAACTTTCAAATGCTACGCAAATATATGTTTTTTAGCAGTTTCATTCTTGCACATTGGGCATAAAATATAATATAATAAGTCGTGTTACTGAATTTTTTTTTCTAACATAACTTTTTTTCAGCGAGTTCAGTTTAGAGCGCATAAAAGCAAGTTATTCTGACAATTTATACACGTTTTAGAATAAAACACACTTCTTTCTAAATGAAGTATTACAACATTTAGCCTGTCATACTTGAAATCGTTGAATCGTTATTTTGTCAAATCTTCGCATTACTATCGGTTCTAAACAGGAGAAAAATATCATCATTGGAAGTAACTAACTGATTTATCTATTTTATTTAAACAAAAATATTGGCGAACAATTAATCTTTTATCCAGTTTTTTTGTTTGTTTGTTTGTTCTCGCCTAAAGGGAGAAGTGTCCAAACCGAATGGGATCTGGCGATGAGAAATCTTCTCACCACTGAAAAGGAATAGTTATCTTTGTTTCTAAATATTTTCTGCTTTTCTCAGATAGACCATCTCTGATATACAGCTAAATAACCTGAAAACGTGATAAGAGATTCGCTTTGGTTCACATAATTTTGCTAATTAAAGCAGGGTGATTCCACGGTAATTCATGCTTCATCTTTTTAAAAATCGCGGCTCATGGCGTAACAGTGAAAAATTCATTTTTTTTTCAACAAAATTCATGCTGATTACAAATTGTTTACTTTTGTTTAAATAAATCATTAAAAATCTTATAAATAAATAATTTTTTGAAATATTAATTAAAATTTCTTGTTAACTCATGCTACCAAATAAAGACATTGGATTATGGGTAGAAAATTCAATGTTGTATTTCTGCTAAAATTCTACTTCTTAAAAGCTATGATCTTTATGAGAGTTTGTATGGGATTTAGTTTTGTTTGGGATAATGTATAAATTCGTTATTGAATTAAATATATTACGGTGACTCATGCTACAACATAGATGAATGAGTTCTAAGAATGAAAACAAAAGGAACATAAAATTTATTTTTAGATTTAATTAGCATTTACATGCATTTAGATTGATTTATTTTTGTTATAACAATAATAAAAACAATTAACGTCTTTCAAATACATCTATTTCCTCATTGAAGTCATAGTGCAAGCGGCTTCTAGTCTGTTCAGGTCCGGACTAGTCAAGTCGAATAGTCGGCGATCGCCGTGGGCCCCCGGCCTGGATCAGCCCACAAAGAAGAATATACTATTTTACAGTAAGAGTAATTTGATATATATCTGAGTAATTTGCTTATTTATTCTCCAGTAATCTTACGCCTTTACGTAATGGAGGACCCCAGAAACCACCGGAAAGTCAGGCCCCCCAAAATCTTTAAAATAGCTAAATGTGATTTTAGGAGCGTAAGCCTAATTTTCAAATATTATATATTCTAATATTCTATTCCCTCTAAATTACCCAGTAAGGGACCCCTTTTCAATCTCTGGACCAGGGCCCTTAAAGAGTCAGTTCGGACCCCAAAGAGCCTCATGGTTGTATTCGGTAAAGTCTGAATAATGTGGTCAAAAATGAAGTAGAAGACAATATTTCATCTAGCCTAAAAATACTTCTATCCTTGTTCTTCTTTCTTAACATAATGGCAAACTTAATAAATGTATGGAAAAATTCTGATATGAGGTTATTTTTTCTCAGATAAATTGGACAATGTGGTAAATCGCATATATTTAACTATGATTGTTTACAGCTATGAGCCGCATTTTTGAAATTTCAATCCATGAATATGTTGTGAACATCGTCATTATTTATTTATTTATTTATTTATTTTGTGAGCTTTAAAAGTTATAAACACAGACTTGTGGGAGTAAAAAATAGTCCATAAACATATCCAAATAGGGTAACCATACTAACAATTGATCTATTTTTATATTAACTTGATCCGTTACTGTAACGTAACTTAAATATATGATATTTATGCAAATAACAACTGAATTCATTTTCTATGTATAGCATGAGTTATCATGTGGTAACTCATCCTACAATAGTTTTACGCAAATAACACAACAAAACTGGGTGATCCCTTTTTTAAACCTTTCTTATCATTGAAATGGCTAAAAACTGAAGATAATATTAAATTTTAAAGCAAATGATAGTTTATTCCATTTGCAAGGATAACATAGCCATATTTTTCCTTGCAAATGTAATCAATGTATATGGTAACTCACGCTACATGCGCTAGACACTAAAATCATTTAGGAATAATATATACATAATTACTTTGATTCTAAGCATTTTTTAATTATTTTTACACTTTATGAGTGTATTTATCAGAAACAATCAGAACATATAATTCTAAAATTTATAAAATTACAAATATAACATACATTTTTGATGAAATTTAACGCTGCATATTACAAAATCTTCCGATGTTTGAATTTGAACTGTTGCCATTCTGATAAAAGAAACTTTTATGCAAAATAAACTGTTGCCAACACAGCTACAACAATTTTGAATAATTTCTCCCACAATTTATTAAAAAATTAAATATATTTTTTTAAATGATCGTGTACATTCTTCGTTCGTGTTTTATCTTATTTCGTGTATTAATGATCTTCATATGGAATTGCACCGCAGACGTTTGTTTCTTCAACTTTTATTATCTAGTTAACCGTTCTAATTAAAATATTCAAAAGTAATGCCTTTGCAAATGTCCCAGTATAAATAATAGCCATATTTCCCCTTTTAGCGTGCATTAAAAATTTCGTTTTCTATAACATTTAATTATTATAAAAGGCTAATTTAATTTGGTTTTTTCACTTCTTAATATTACATAACTGTGACCAACTTTGAGTGCACGACATTTTGTCCAGATGGGTTGGAAAATGTCACAGCGGCCATAGCAAACAAAGCTAGTGCTTTGTTTACCTTCCTATTATCACACTTGCGATAGGGTCCTTTGAATTCTGATTTCAAGCATCAAAGCCGTGTCTTAAACGACAGCAATATGTCGGAACTCCATGGACTCTCCCGCTGCAGATACGCAAACTAGCCTAGTTATGATAACATATTTTTTTAATTATCTGTAAACAAATATTGACATAGTATTCCATTTTACTAGATGCAATCTATGTGAATCAATGTTCATTAATGTATCAATGCTAAAGTGAGAAGTTCTGAATACCATTCAGTACAAGGGATACCATTTGTAACATTTTCTTGAGAATAATATAAAAAGAGAATACATTTATATAGATTCGAATTCTTATAAATCCTTGTTTTGTGTGTAGATCATATTCATTCTTTTAGGATACTGCTACAAAAAATGAAATGGAAAACTGTGCAGGCAAAATATTTCTGTGGGGTTTACTAACGACGAAACCTTTTCCGTTCCGAAGCGATAAACTTCAAAAACAAAAGTTCCATTGTTCTTTATTTATCTTGAAATCTTTTATTTCCTTATTGAGAAAAATTCCATTTATTTCTACGTGCGATGGGAAATCGAACCTGGTGCAAGCTCAGAGAGTGGAATCCAATCAGCTGTGTCTTTTTTTATCGCACTATCAACCGAAAACATTAATGGGAATTAAGTAACCGCAAAAAGCAGTCGTTTAAGAACTGAAGAAAGATTCGAAAGAAGTTTTGAAAAAAAATGGAGTAATATACGTTCTTTACAAATCATATTTTAATTTAGACTAATTTACGAATAGAAGCACACTTTAAATGGTTTTAAAACAGTACCTATTAAGAAAAAATTCTGGTTACTGCTGTTTTATTGTGACTAATTAGTTGGATATCTGCAAAATAGGAAAATAATAAACACTGTATTATATTGAATATTTTAAAAGAAGCTTTTAATGTTTATATCATTTTTACAAATATTTTATCCATTTATTTTTGAGTAAAAATGAAACTGCATGCAGCAGAAAATTGAATGTACCAGGTAGGTATCAAATAATATAATGTTCAAATATCGATTATAAAAAGTATGTTACGTCACTTGCATGAAAAAATTCGGTCTATATTTTATTCCCATCATAAAATGGAGGTCTACGAAAAACAAAAATTTACATGATTTCTAGTATGACATCGTTCATGTACCCTAATAAAAGGGTAAAGTAAATCTCAATTCCAAGTACATATATTAGGATTGCATCATGTTATTCATAAATTAGAACTCCCAATACTTTCAAAAGTGTTCATTTTGGATTACACATTATATTGCAGATTATTGAGAATGGAAGCACCTATTTTTCGACCGCAGATTGAAAAAAAAAACCTATCTTTAAAAAAAATATTCCTCATGTAGTGCTTCAAAAATTTTTATATATTTTTAATTTCGCACATAATTTGGAAGTAATTAAAAAATATTATATAGGCTTAAGACAAATCGCTCCTTGTTTTTTAGCATTCGTTTCTTTAGTTTCACCTTTTGTAAAATCTTCCTAATACTTTCAAGTGTAGAAAGGTATTGTGTTAAACTTTAAAGAAATCAAGGTGCATTAAAGAAATATTAGTTCATTCTAGAGCAATATTGCAAAAGTTAAAATTTCAGCAAACTTGGGACCTAAACATGACTGAGTACGCGATGTGCTACTGAAAGATATTTCCAGGATTTTTACAAAAGCTCTCTAAAACGCAATTTTGAACATGTTTTATCACTTCAACAAATAAGAAAACAACAAGAACATATAAGACGCCAGAATTTTTCAAATCTTTTGTGCGTAGGTAATTTAATAAAGCGTATATTCCCAAAGCTTCTGAATATACTTGCCATTTCAATTTCCTTTTGTATAAACGCTTTCTTTGACGAAAGAAAAAAAATAAATATTTGCGTGTATGAATAAATTTTATCTTTCCACTTTAACGTTATATGAGAAATATGATAAGCATTCTTTCGCAAACATAGTTTAGAAAAGAACTTTTTAACCATTTTCCTTTCATTTTTATCTAATACCTAAAATATAGAAAATGTTTAGGTTTTTATACTCTGAGTTATGTTAGAAGCTTAGCATTTCAGTCGCTAAATAGTAAAATGTACAGCGACCATTTTTCTTGGTGCATGAGTTACAAGTCAAAACTGAACTCGACATTTGCACAAATATACTTTGAATTATTGAAAAATTAGCTAGTAGGCAGACCAAATTTGTCCCTGTGAGAGATTTACTAATTTTGAAGTGATTCAAGATGAGGGACTTAACACTTAGATTGTCAGCGCTAGAGGTATTGTTTGCATGTAGGCTACATGTTTGAGCATGAAGTTTTGACATTGGAGCTACGGTGTATTTTGCGTACATCAGCTTTCTTTAGTATGCACAGTCCGCAGCATACTCAGTCGAGAGAGGTGTTCATCCTCCCAAGTACTGCCCAAAGCTGGTACATCAGTATTTGATGGGAAATGTGTTTAATGAGCACATTCCAGACATCTGTTTTTCTTATTTTGTGCAAATAAAAACTTTGATATTGTAGTAGTACATGACATGAAATACTTCTTTAGAATACTCGTAGAACTGAGTAAGAATATGAAAAATTCGCAAAGCTAACGTTCATAATCTTAGGGCTTAAAATTCATTGTGGTATATTAATTCGCTTTAACAAATTTGGCTCTTTTAAATGCAAGTATCTAAAACAATGCGGTTATTAAATAAAATACATTATTTGTTTTATCATAATTAAGAATGATAATTATTTCATCTGTAGTTTAGCAAACGAGTTTTAGAAACGATCTTACACTTGAATTACATATGTAGGGGAGACGGGGGGGGGGGGTAAATAATAAAAATATCTAAAAACTGCGCCTACTAATCCCGGTCTCCCGCCGTACTCCAAGATATGCTTTTCATTTTCAATCAGTAGCTCTTTAGTTATTAAGTAAAGCTAACTACCTGACCGGGTTTTGTGGTTTTTCAGGCCTGGGCCTATGGTTGAGGAAGCGTGACTATCAACATAGGCCTAAGACCACACTTGGGACGTTATAACACCGAGTTTAGTTTAAGTTACTAACTAATTACATTGATATATTTTACATCCTGCCCTGTTTCTTCTTCAATATAGAAATGAGGACTAGTTTGAATTTCTGTATTAAACGGTGTTGACAAAACTATGCAAGGTTCTTTAGTAACATATGAGATGACATCACAGAAATGCCGTAATAATTTTCAGTTTTCTAAGGCGTGTTAAAGAGTTACAGAATTTTTTTAAGCATTTCAATTTGCTTAACGAGTAAGAAGGAAAAAAAATAGCTTTTTAACCTCCACCCTCCTGCGACAGGAAAAGGACTTTTGGTACCCTTGTATATCCTACACACCCTGTATAGCCTACCTTTTGTAATGGTACTTTAGGAAAACTCTTCAATGCAAGAGTTTTCATTTTTATGCAAAATAATGAAAAGGAAAAGTTTTTGGTGCAGTTTGATTATATTCTGCTCATTATAAGTATTTAATTCTTTTTTATAAATTAAAGTTGTAAATGCACGAATTTTCTGTATGAATAAATGAAAATAAATTTTGAAACAGAGTCAATATTTTTATGGAAATTGCAATAATTTTTAATGATAACGCTGTATAAGAATATAATTATATTTTATATTCAGTATTTTTTATTTGTTTGAATAGGTTATGAGCACTAACATGTTTAGAGAAATTATGAAATCAAAACTCACTTTACATCTTGTGAAAGTTTCATAGTGTCCACTTTATTAACATGAACAGAACACTTGCAATGTAAAAACATGCTGAAAGCTAACTAGCTAACTCCTAAACCGTTAGCGGTAGATCCAGAAATTTAAAATATCTATTTTAGAAGGTTTTTGCTTCTAAAACCATATACATGCTTAAGAGAAGAACAAGAATTCACTACTAAGGACTGAAAATCGACAAAAACTTGTCCCGTTTTAAATCCTTCGGAGTCATCCTCGCTCTTCAGGAGTGAAATTTTGTTTCTTTTTTACGCATATATATATATATATATATATATATATATATATGTAATAATAAAATAAACTTTGCTAATTTAACCTAATTTAATTTAATGTTATTTGAAATCCATTGGGGTTTCCCCGCGCAGGTTCGAATCCTGCCGGCTTCTGTAAAGAATTGGCCTTACGCCATTCTTTGTTGGAATAATTAACGCAAATCCATTGGGGTTCTAGATTAAATAGTTTGTTTCTCGACCACACAAATATTACGCTCAGAGACGTTTTTTGAAGTTCCATAAGTAGAAAATTGTTTATTCAGCAGTATTCTCGGTTTTCTGTGGTTTTCATTACTACGTGCTTTTAGAACTCCTGGGTAAGCAGGTGTTTCTCATTTCTTGATTGACAATCTAGTTAACTAATTACATTTGAGAGTAACGCCTTCGTGATCGTGCTGCACCCTGCCAGCAGGTGTAGTAACTAAGGAGTATTTAAGCAAGAGCACGGAAATTTCGAGAGCTTCGTCTTAACTTCGCGCTTAGCTTTTTAGGAGTTTGGAACGTAAAGCTTAGCTTTGAGCCTTTAGACTGCGATGTAAGAAGATAGCCACGGAACGAATAAGGTCGCCGGCCCGACTCCTGCCCTCTGTCCGAAATTTGAAATAAACTATTTAACCTAGAACCCCAATGGATTTGCGTTAATTATTCCAACAAAGAATGGCGTAAGGCCAATTCTTTACATATATATATATATATATATATATATATATATATATACAAAGCGTAAAACAGAAACTAAATTTAACTCCTGAGGACCGAGGATGATTCTGAAGGATTCATCCTCGATTCATCCTCCGAAGGATTCATCCAGATTCATCCTCCTATATATATATACTAGCTGCTTCCAGCAACTTCGTCGGCGTCGGCTTTAGAATTAGGTCCCGAGAGAAATGAAGCATGTATGAATAACAAATATTGTTGCGACAAAAGAAACTGCATTTAAATATCATTTACTTTTTACTTGTTTAAATGAAGTATAATTCATCGAAGAATACTTCATTTAAAATAACAGAGTATGCTGAGTTACTAAATTTAGATTTTATTCAGGCATTTGGCGAATAGAGACAGTTACGACAGTATTTGCGAACTCTTTTGTAAAAGAAACAGTTATGCTATATGCATGAATTTTAGCCTATGTTAATCAGGAATAGAGCAGCTTTCTATTAGTGAAAAATTTTTAGAATCGGTTCTGTTGTTGCAGGGATACCCAGAGAGCGTAATGTATTAGAATTATTTTGAGTGTACCTGTAAAGGAACTATTTACGCTACATGCATGAATTTTAGCCTATAATACTCAAGAACAGTGTAGCTTACTATCAGTAAAAAAGTTAAGGAATCAGTTCAGTACTTACAGAGCGTAATATTTTTCTTATGAGCATCCCTGTAAAAGAACTATCTGTGATATATGTATTAAATGTATTATAACACTTAGGGTGCCACTAGTGTCTAAGAAGTTCTGCTCTCAAAACTGCAAGGCTGGAGGTGCCAGGTTCAAACCCCAGTCGCGCCTGTCGACCTAGCTGCTCGCAGTTTTCCGTGGTTTTCTAAAAAACTTCGCGTAAATACGGGCTAGGATCCCTTAGAAAGTTCTCCACAGAGGAAGTTACCGTATAGGCCTAGGAACCTAGTGCAGTCAATCGGTCTTAATCCAAAAACAAACAAACAATAATAATCAGGAATAATGTAACTTTCAATCAATGAAAAAAGTTTTAGAATCGGTTTAGTAGCTACAAAATTTCCATAGAGCGCAATGCATTAGAATTATTTTGAGTGTCTTTGTAAAAGAATTATTTATGCTATATGCTTGAAAGGTTGCCTGTATGTCAATCCAGGGCATAAGCTATCTTCATTACAAATTTGTCCAAATCCGTTCAACCATTTTGTGTGATTCAGTCAAAAACATCCAAACACACAAACGTACACGTTTATATTACTGGTAGGATTTGGAAATTTATGAACTTTAAGAAACACATGTGGAGTTTTCTTAGTACTTACGTATTATCCCGGCGGTCATTCCCGCTGAACTGTTTTTTCGTCAAATGAGTTGCCAAACCGTTGCCAATCGTATTCCAAACCATTAATAATATCATGTGCCCGGCATTTATCTCGGCAAAAAATCGCTCGTCTTGGCGGACCGCCGGGATAATACGTAAGTACCCTTTTCCTTACTTATGCTTTTTAATTTGGCTTAAAATCAACATAATTTCCACATCAATTCATGTTTTTCAAATGCATGTGATTTTGCAAATAGAATTTCTGCTTTATTTCAAAAGCATAAATCATTTTATGCGGGCGATAAAAAGGTTTTTAATTAATAGTTAGAAAAGTAATTAAAATTTCAAAATTCTGAGCCTCAGTTGCACTTTACCGAAGTCATGGGCTCAGTCATGCTCAAATTTGCAAAGTTCCTCTTTCTGTAGATTTGTCTGGAGAACATTCATTTTTATTATTATAGATAGATAGATTTGGCATAAAACTGGCCTAATTTCCGTGGTATTTAATGTTTTTCAGATGCAGATGTTTCTTCATTGAAGTAATAGCATTCCTGTTAGCTCAAAACATGAATCATCTGACACAGGCGAAACTCGCCAAGCATGGCAACGTAAAAACGGTTTTTAATTAATAATTAAAAAAGTAATTAAAAAATCTAGAATTCTAAGTAGCCTATAGCCTTCTCCAGAGTCCCATCTATATCTAAACCAAAATCCATCATTATCGATTCAGCGGTTTATGTGTTAAAGCGCATAAACAAACAAACAAACAAACTCACTTTCGCATTTATAATATTAGTTAGGATATACACAGTCGACTCTCGCTATTCCGCTTATCTCGATGCTTTTTTAAGTCCTAAATTGACGTAATGTAGTTGAATAGAATTATTTCTCACTAACTCTCTCGATGAAAAAAATATATGACTCCACTTATCTTCATTTTTACTGTTACTTAGAAATTCGCTAGCTGAGATTTTCCTTTGATCTTGAAACTGTTTCAAGATGAATCAGAATTTTGTGACTTCATAAATGTAGACAAAGAATGAATAACGTCCAAAGAACTCTGAGATGAGGTGATTATCACAGAAATAACAGCTCAAGAAAAGACTGATGAAGAAGATGACTCTTCAGTTTTTATCGTTAATACTGTGTCAACGAACTGTTAACACCTATGTTAATAATGCAATATCGGTTATTTATCGTTCCATTGAAATCCGTGTTGACGTACCGGAAGATATCTTTAATGCTTCATATAAAATTAATGATTTCATACATAAGGATAACATTCAAAACTAAAACAAGTAAGTTAAAAAAATATCTAGTAACGCAATCCTGAATAAAATTAGTCAATTATTGTTTTGAATCTGTGTATTATACATTAATTCTTCTTCTAACATTGCTCCTAATGATGAACTTGTGGATTTATCATCAGAGAAGTAAAATTATTTTACTTCATAGCTTGATTTGATGGGATATTTTCACCACACGATTGAAATATACCCCTGAATGAGATACTGCGCGGGATTTTCGATATCTCGAATTTCGGTTATCGCGAATGTTTTTGCAGGTGCCGTTGATTTCGGTATATTGGCAGTCAACTGTATATATATATATATATTATTGTTACAGGGAATATAGTTATATATATATATCTATATTATTTAACTGTATTCCCTGTATTTCATAATCAGTTACAACCACATATGAACTATAATATTTAAGACACATGATTCCTTTATTTTATAAGTAATCCTCTCACAGTCTTGATGTTTTAATTTGGATGAATTTTAGCCGCTTTTTAGCATAGAATATTTGACCAAGTTTTTAACCATATGTAACAAATTGATGTTACTGATATTGACATTTCTATAATATTGCTTATTAAATTTATCTATATAGCATCAAGAAGTACCTGTATTCCCATTAAAATACTTTAATCTGTAATTTGTTTAGAATTTTTTTAGACGAATATACGTTCATAGTTTTCAAACATAAATAAGCAGATAGGGAAAGTTTGGCGCTACTTTCAACTAACTAACTATCCTCAAATGTAGCCAAAATATTTAAGTAGCTAAAATTTAGTTTCTATCTTACATAATCGGTTACTTTTTTCTGTCGCATGCAAAGTGTATGGCGTTGGTTTTATTTATAAAAATATGTACAACGGGGGGGGGGATTTTATAAATTAGACATTGCCTATAAATTAACAAGCTATTCACAATATAGCTAGTGATTGTCGTTAAAAGTATGGTACTTTCAGATGCATTGTGCATCTACTTTCAGATTTAGTGAGGAAATTTTCATTTTTGACCACTGAGATGTCTACATTGTTATTGTGTTTCATTGACTCTCAAACTTTATTTTTAAAATGCCTCTAACTTTTTTTCAAAGCTTTTGTAAATCACAGCTTAAAAATAGTTTGAGTTTTTATTAAAAATATACAGGTGTGGGAAAAAACTAAAAATTTATCATTTTATAAAAAAGCTATAGTTTTCGATTCTTTCGTGCCCATTTTAATAAAATGCATGCTATGTGAATCTGGTTGATATTTTTAGGATTTCAGTTTCGTTGCGAGGTAAAAGCTTTTGATAGCAAAAGTAAAATAGAAAAAAAATGAAATCTAAGTTATTCATGCGAAGAAATAAAATTTATCCTTTCACGTTAGTATAAGTGACGTGATTTACATCGCTTTGAAGGATGCATTAGAAAAATACCGTTGAG
Organism: Cheiracanthium punctorium; assembly: GCA_038373885.1. NCBI lineage: Eukaryota > Metazoa > Arthropoda > Arachnida > Araneae > Cheiracanthiidae > Cheiracanthium > Cheiracanthium punctorium. Next base: position 122,729 of record JAWZYV010020167.1, on the reverse strand, counting down.
CTGTGGTTGGGCTTTTGATGCAGTACTACATGAAAAAGGGAAAAGAAAAATAATAATAAAATTTGAACAGAAAAATTCACGAAATTTTCATTTTAGAATATTAATATGTTCTTCCTATATTGAAATTTATGGAAAAGATGTAAAAGATGTAAGGTGACTGTTTCAGATTCTTGATGCAGCGATAGCATCGACTATTGTAGGACGTATATTTTTTCCCTGGTTACAAATCTGCGTGTACGTAAATAAAATTAACGTATAACTTTTAACCTACACCTTTTCCCATTTAAATTAATTTTTATGCGTTTGTAAATAACATTTACATATTTAAAAAAAAAAAAAAAGGTAAATACCTGCCAGTGTTTCAGTCTGCCCCCATATGCAGGTACAACGAAACGCTTAATAACACTTCAGAAACACTCACATAATATGATCCAAAATTAAAATTACAGCATATGTGTTTTATGTACATTTATGATAAGAATTAGTGAGACGTAAATATGAAGTTTAAATGGAAAAAACAAACTTAACTAAACTGTTATAGCTTAAGATGAAAACATAGTACTTTCATTTGAGGTTAGCCTATAGTTTTTCATTTTATATTATATTTACTTAAATAAAATTTAAAAAATTAGCCTTTCTGCTTTCCTTCTGTACCACCTGAAGGAACAGGAGGTGATAGGTTTTATTCTATTTGAGTTTTTTCAAAAAATGTATGTTTCCGAATAATGCACCAATTTGAAGCCTGGAAGCAGTCGTTTGACGCACAGAACTTCACATTCCATTTGATTTAAGTTTATTATTTCCAACAGAGTACATTTCTTTACACTTAAAGTCACCTTCATTGATTAAAACATATTTATTTAGAGCAATACTCCTTATGTCATGCATTTTAGGTGAAGATAGCTCATAATTTTTTCTGTTTAGATTATTAGTTGAAAGACAATCGGATTGTCACCATCTTCAGATTCTGAAGATGTAATAGGATTTGAAAACCATTCCTTATTAACTTTACGTGTCGTCAATCTAACTATTTGATCGTAACATCTTTATTTTAAGTAAATGTATTCACGTAGGAGTAGCGGGGCACAGCATGTTTCATTGTACTCCGTCTGCAAGTATTTCATTGTACTTCGCATTGAGGCTGCAAAATAAATAAATTTTTACTATTTCCTAATGTACATTTTTTTAATACTGACATTGGGTGTATAAAGACCATAACGTAGTGATCACAATATTTGAAAAATAAATAATTATACCAATGAGAAGAAGGAGGTAAAACAAAATTACTTTTAGAAATGTAACTTACTTTCAATGGTGAAAATTCAATAATTGTCTTTGGTTTTGTAAAAATACGACTGTCTCCAAATCATATCAGTAACTGGAACATAAATTTGTATAATACGTATGTGAGTTTTTTGTGAAGTTTTGCACACATTAATACTGTTAAAATATCCTAAAACTTCATTATAAGTACTGGTTATGTTGTTAAAATATATCTCCATTGAAAAAAAGATTGTGAAGTATTTAAATTTTTATGAAGAATTATGGTATTTTTCAATATGCCCCCATTTCCCCCACTTGACCCTATCCTTCTTATCTGATACACCGTAGTCTAGATGCCGCACATGTAGAAAGGCTGCACATTATTCCCACACAATGCATTATATATCGCATTTAGAATTTCTTAATCAGTCAATTTTAATACATCCATAAATTTAAATTTATGAAATAATAACACTGTTAATATACATATTCAAAATAAAACATATCCTTCATGTAATGAAAAAAGTAGGTGCATCTTCCCATCCTTAACAGTCATCAACATGCAATGCTGTCAGACGATTTTAATTATTATTGAGAAATAACAATAGCGGGCTCATATACGGGTTACACAAGGCTTAATGTTTACTTCGCGTGTTTTCCTAGTTGCAGATTTTTCTAGATGATTCGTTTGAGAGTTGAAATAAAACATGATTTCATTAAACCTCGATTATTTACATTGCTTCGAAGAGTGAAAAATTGCATGTTCGTCTGTTTTTATCATTATTTAACTGTTGTTTATAAATCTAAAGAAAAAGATGCATAAATATTCAGGAGTGAATTTTCCAAATAATTATAAAAAATATTTTCATGTAAAAAGATAGTTTTTATTTTTGCTGTGTTGTACATTTTTAAATTTCATCGTATTTTATTTCATTATTATTATGTTCTAGATGAATATCGGTTCTTACCTAAATGGTTAAATGTGCATACCATGTTCATTACTCTTCCTCATATCTGCATTCAATTTAAAGCTCATTGATCTAATGGTGTTAAAGGTAATTTCAAAATTGAATTTTTGCTAAAAATTGGAAAATATATATTTATTTATATTTTTCCTATCGCTACTACCTGGCTTCTACTTGCTTTCCATGTTTTTTTTTTTGTATGTTTTTAATAAATTGAATTGCTCATGGAAAACAGTTTATTTTATTTTTTTTTTGTTAATTTAAAATGACTATCTTACACAAAAATGGGAAAAATAATCATAAATATTTTTATTCTTGACTTAATTTGATATTTTTTTTCCATTGCCATTTCTAGTTAGTAATAATATTTTTACTAGGCTAATTAAATATATTAGCGTACTCTCAAAGAATATCGAAAATACTGAAAATCTTACGAGAATTTTAACAAAGAACACAGCAAACTTAAAATGTATGTAACTGAGCTAAAACAACTTTCCATCAAAGATTCTGTTTTTCCTCAAACGTCCTTTCTTTCACAATTGCTACTTAAAGACAAAAAAAGTATATAACCATTCCTTACAATTATTCCTTTGACTCAATTACGTTTCCAATCTTTGCCAGATCACAACAGCTAATCATAAATACTTTAAAAACGGAGACTTAAGATTCTAGAAAGTTTGAAGCTTTAATTTTTGACCAGTGTGTTTAATTATTGTAAGGACTTTACTTCAGGTTTTCTACAATTCAAATTTGCAAGACACATTTAAATAAAACTCCGTTTCTTGTATTGTTACATTCCACTATTTTACTATATTTTCCAACCAAAATCGCTTAGCCAGCGTACTGGTTTTAGTCTGAAAAGGTGTCAGTTTTATAAAAAAAAAGAAAAACACCCACGAGAATCATCACTTTTCTTACTATTACTACCTGTTTATTGGTCTTTTGGAAACCAAGATATGCTTAGGAATAGAAAACTCATGAACCGGAACTGACTGAATTTGTCTAGTTTGCGTTTTAGTAGAATATATAAAAGGAGAATTCTTTGATATATTTCTTTCAGCGAGAGTATGTATTGATAAAGTTCTAACCCATAGTTTTATGTATTTTATGTTTTAAGTTTTTTGTGACATGGTAGGCCTACACGAGGGATATACACCCACATTTGGGTCTAATGGGGCTGTGTTTGAATTGATTGATTAGAAGATCTTTTTTATGCAATATTGTTATAGTGGGATTGACGGATCGGAAATGTAATTCAGAATGTTGACATCAGAACGTTTTGAATGATATTATGCCTTTTATATTCTTGTTATAATAGGCTACAATCGTCAAGATACGATTGACTCTTTGATTTTTATTAATGCACATTCATCCTTAATTCCAGAAACTAACTGAATCCTTATTTAGCTATTTTTCATGTTTTACTTTTTATTTTGTTTTAAGTGTACACGATAATCGACTTTCTTCCTCTCTTTTTTTTCGGCGTTTTCAATTTTCTTTAAATCACTTTTAATGTGTACACTAAGGGAGGGTGACTAAACTTTTAAGTTTCCCTTTATTTACATTTTAATAATAATATTTAGAAGAACTATAAACTGAGTTCTATTCTAAGTTGTCGTTGGTTTGTAGAGCGTTTGTCACACCTGTCAAACATTTTACGTCTTTTCAGTTTATGAAAATGTCTCATTCAAAAAGTATATACACCATTGGACTGATCGTCTTGCAAATTTGCGTAAATACGTAAATTATATGGAAAAAACACTCAAAATACTGGTGTTAAACGATAATGTAAATAAAAAACTTTGTAAAGAACACATATAAGATGTTACAGGTAAGTTGAATACGTACGTTTCGGCCAAAAATTGTTTTGGCCTTCCGCAGTCAAAGCCCTTCGACATACGGAGCAGAAGGAACTGAAAAAAGATCTTCTTTTTTATATGAATCTTGTGAAGATATAACCGAAAATCAAACACAGATTATACACAACAGATAAAGTGTTTGGCAGTACTCCTTGTACTTAATCAAGGAGCTCAGACATCATGCAATAAACACATCTTCGGAATCAGATGTTAAATCACAATAATCACCTACAGTGCTTTACAAAATATTTATGTGGACATATTGTTTTTACTAATTTAAAAGCGGTAATATTTCACCCTATTTCGTTTAAAGCAAAAATCTTTATGCTTAACTCACTAGTCTAGAAAATCACCTAACTCGCAAAATCTCCTTTCTGACACAATCGCCAGAATATCAGAAAATTAGATTGAACATTATATATATATGAGTATTACTTTAAATGTGTGGACTTTGTTGGCTATTACCAAATGTTCAGACAATGCCATCTCAAACAAAATCTTAGAGCTTGGTAAGAATGCTCAGCTTAAAATATTATTAAAAATACTGAAACGGCTTAAGATACGGTTTATGCATAATGCATGCAGCCCACACTTAAGTACTTTGTTATGCTGAGGTTTAGCTAACTTAAATATATTGGTAAAAATATTTACGAATTAACTTTAATGAAAATATTACACAATATAACAATTGTAGTAACTATATAAAGTATTCACATTCGAGTTTCGGTTTGAATAATACAGTTTAAAATTTTTGAGAAGATGAACAAAAAATAAACATACTTATTAAAACCTCGAAGTAATCCGTGCATCCATAATATAAGAGATGGAATATTAAATGAAAAAAAATAGTTATCATATTTTACTATAAGGATATTTCTGAATTCATAATGTGCACACTCCAAAGATAAACACAGTCATATACATACTAAAATGAAATCAAGATTTTGAAAAATGTAATATGAAAGCTTAAAACGTGTCGAGAATATGCAACAAATCCAATTTGTTTTATGTTTTTTAGATGCAATAACACTGCATGCATTAGTCTAAAAGGATATGCATGTTTCTTGAATTTAAAACAGATGGAGAAACATATATAGCATGTTCGGTATATAGTTTATGAAAGTGGTAAAGCTAGTAATAGAATTTTGTTTATATAAATAGTGCAAATATTTCTGGCAAAGTTTTTAACTAAAAAGAAACGAAACTGATCAAGCTTATTTATTCAAATTGTAGTATAGCAGTGAAATTAACTAATAAATAATTCCCTAATTTTTATAGATAACACCACTGATAACCACATACAGAAATCAATTTCATCAAAATTTGTTACATTTTGGATCATTGAAATTGGGTGCGTTAATTCGCAGGAGCGAGGGAAAAAAACCATTTGATCTAAATATGACAGGATCAGAGTAGCGCGATCTAAAATCTTTTGCTCAACCATGGTAAACCGGTAGTGCTACTCGATATGAAAAACACAATAAATATGAAACATGTAAGAGTAAATCAGAACTAGTTGATAAAATTACGGTCGAATATTACTCGAGGGATCTAGGCCGAAAGAGTGTGCCCTCTTTAAGGGGGGTGGGTCTTTCTAAGGGGTCCTAACCTGCATTTACGAAAGGTTTCGGAGAAAACCACGGTAAATTCCAGTTCACTTTCTATCTCCCAGTTTAGAGCAAGTCATTTTGCAGAGTGTTAATTTCAAGGTCACCCAATTTCAATCAGCCCAAAATGCGGGTAACGCAAAGAAGTGATAATGCGTCGGTCATATGCACTAGTATTACTATTTATAAAGGCAAATGGACCACGTAAAGCTGAACACTTCCCTAACCACCGAAGAATGACTCAATGCATGATTCTTCTCAAATAGTTCTATGATGGTGACATTTGTAAATATCCAAAAAAAATGTGAAAACATTATAATTAAATTTGAAAATCATTTTAATCATGTATCTTTAACTCCTTTGAAGAATCAGAATAATTATCCTTCAAAGGAGTTAAATAATTACTTTGATTATTACTTACAATAATTAATTTTACCAATTAAAAAAATTTATGATTTAATTCTGCAAAAATAAACGTTTTGCAATTTTACTGTGCAAGCATGCTAGTTTTGACAGAAGAATGAAATAAAGTGTTTATGCTTGCCTATTTTCTCTCTTACCACTGAGTGATCACCATTCGTACGCTGATGAAATAGAGATTACTGCGATTGGTAGATTATCCGGTATTGCAAAGCACCAATTTTCGTCCACTTAGCTGTGGTGGTTTTCTTCAGATTTAATATTACTTTAATCGAGCTATAAATACAATTGATGAATTCTTCCAATAAGCATTCACTCAGAGAATTATGATTTGATTCATTAAATACGAGTAATAACCAGAAAGCTGGACGTGGTAGTTCTCAATCCGATCTGCCTATAGGGCTTACAGTATTCAGAGGTTCATCATCTCCTTGGTAAGGATTTAAATCATGGATGAAATCTCAGGTAGATCTTAATTAGTATTTGATGTACATCAAGATAAGATGTTTCCCCCTCATTAGATATGGGTTCGAAAATTCAAGGGTCAGTTCTTTTTTAAAAGGTAGTGTAACATGCTTTATTTATTCATTTATTTGAAATTAAAATGTTTTATATGGTTTTCAAAAATCTATGATCTGAGTATTTAATTAAGGTGGTACTCAAGTTGAAAGCAAAATTTAAAGTATTTATAAGACCATTTAATATAAAAAAGTTTTTTTTTAGAATCTTTAATTAAAAATGGTTTATTTAAGCCTATTTACATACATTTTGTTCAATAGATACTCATACAAATTAAAAGTGACTGAAATAAGCATTATTGTCTTAATATAAACAAATGACGTTTCTATAATAAATAATTTAAATTGTCATTGCGTATAACATTTTAACAAATAGAAATGTCTTCAGAGCAACAATTTATAGCAAATCATTTGCAATTCTTGATCATAAGGAGCAAAACAAAATTTTTATTATTTTGTGTAAACGAGCAAAACAACAGATCATAATAGCTTTTCTTTCCCGTTTGTTTTCTGAAATAATACACTAATGTAATTCTAATGTAAATTTCTTTATTTTTTCTAAACGAATGCTCCCAAGGATTTTTATTGGGAAACGAATAAAGCGGGAAATATTTATGTGAGTTGGGTTTGATTGTTTCAATGAATTATTCATGTTTTTTCTCTCATTCTGGAATGCTTGATTTAGGTTTTATTAGGCTATATTCAAAATCGTAAAATTTCAAATATTCTACAGATATATATTAAAAGAAACATACGTGTACCTTTCAGCGGTCGCGTTGTAATAATTTGCAAGAGTATCCATGCTGTCTTTTTATAACCGAAAAGCTTATATCAGCCACGCTTCAAGGAATGTGAAATCTTTTTTATAAAATCATTAAAAAATATTCATTTATAACCGAAATTATATTTCAATGTTATTTGATATTATGTTAGAACAAATATAAGTAATTTTACGTTTGTTTTAGAAAATGGATTTTGTCACTGAAATGTTAATCAATATGATTTTTTTGCGTGTGTAAGTGTGTATTTGAAATTAGTACGCTATAGATTAAAAAATATTGAAATCTTAACTAAGTTTTATAAGAACATTCTAATAGATATTCAGTAATGCTGTCTAAAAAAGAAGCAGTATGTTCAAGTTTTAGATATTTTTGCTATATTCCTTGCTGACTTCATTAACAAACATTTTTTACTCCTATAACATTAAAGTATGATTTACAGCGTATCATTTTCAAATAAATGTATGTTTTTTATTGTATCATTATTTATGCTCATTATTAAAAATTTGACTAATACTGGAGTATATATATTATATACATATGTATGTTTCTTTCTTTCTTTTTAATATTTATTTTTTACTCATTTTATTTATTTGTTTATTTATTTTTGAATGATAGCTTAACTTCACAACATTGTTTTTCATTGGAATTTTAGAAAATTTGTATCTTGAATTACCTGTTTATAAACCATTTTGAGATATGAATACATGTCGTGATTATTTATAAGCATTGATCACAAGAAGAATGTAAATAACTGTTAGTGCTAACAGCATAAGTGTGAGCCTGCCCCTGTAGAATGTATACAAATATGGGCCTATTATGGTAGCCAGACTGCACTGAGAATATTGCGAATAGAATTTTTTCGGATTATTAAACCACGACTTAAACTCTCCAAACCTTTCAAATTAAACTTTTATATGTAGTGCGTATAGCTGTCTTTAAGGTCCCTTTCAATAAAGGGGAGAAAAATCTGGGCAAACACTGATATTGAAAGATTGAGCAGAAACCATCTGCTAAGTGTTTTTACTATTTCAAATAAAATAAGATTTCTAAAGTATATTAGCTATGTTTTATTTGAGTGCTTTCACATTTACTTGGGTTATTTACTCGTATTTATACTTAAACTACGTAACAAATAATATTTAATAACACTTCCTACAATACATTTTTTAAATTGTGAACTGTTTCAGAAAGTGTATGTTTGCAGACTTGTATTGCTATATGAGTTCAAGTTAATTCACTCTACGCATTCTAGGGGGCAAAATGCAAAGATCACATTGCATAAGCACAAATTTAAAATACACGATATATCTATGCATTAAAACTCAGTTTCTTTATTTAACATTTTGTGTACGTTCGTTTAAACAAGCTAAACAGTTGGAAACATTGCTTGCGTAGTAAAGAGATGTTAAATTTATCAAATAAATATGTATGTAACTTAACAGCCGTTTTAACTACCGTAACTACTCGAAGAATTCAAATTCGGTATGAAAGCCAAACGAAAAAACTAATTCATAAAAATTTTTCGAACTACTGTCTAATATTAGGATCATGATAAATACACTTCTGGCGAACTATTTATAGTGAAAAAGGAATGAAAAGTGCTTCCCTTATTATGAAAATAAACGCCCACAGTGAAATAATTTGTTCCATCATATCAACAATGAACTTCGAAGTTAAATAAAGCGAGAGCAGTTTATTTACATAAAAAAATGATAAATGCAGATTCCAAAAATAGAACGCTTATTTATGTGCTTTTTTGCAAAAGCTGAGACACGACATTCAAGAAAACAAGAGATGGGTGTTTAGGCTGTCTTCGAAATTCTAGTCAAAAACTTCAGGAAAAATTCTGAAACAGACAAAAATGTGCTAAATAGTTTGTATCATGCGCAACACTATCAAGGGTAAAAGACTGAATTTTTTACCCCGAGAGGTCGCAGGGGTTGTCGGGGGGGTGGGTTAAGAAAAGTTTCTGAGAACTGAGTTCATATCCGAGAAGGACTCTCGATCCAGAAAGAGCCCTGCAAAATGACCCAAAGAGCTATGGAGTGCACTGGTACGCTGGATGTCCTCCGGAGGGCTCAGCATGTGCTCCTGAAAGGATATCATTCTGCTGCTTGGATGATACGAACTCTTACCTTAGGCCTAATTTTCTTAAAGAAATTTAACAAATGATAAGTCAAAAGCCCCATTTAAACCAGATTCTATCTGGTGGATATTTGATATATGATGTTAGAAAATGCATAATGTTCTCTTGGGGAAGAAATTTTTATTCCTGATTACCGATCGAATAAATATACAAATAAAACCCACCTAGATCCTGTGTGTTTTTTACTGTAAAACTTAGCTCTCCTATTTGAAAAATAACTATGCGTACGGTCTGTCGTGTTTTGCGGCTTAGCTACAATTTACATTCATTAAGCCAACCTACATTCTAATGTTCACACAAAAACTGCCACAGAAACATTTCATTAAAAATTAAAAATAAAAATATATGTTTGCTATACACACACACACACACACACACACACACACACACACATATATATATATATATATATTTATCCATTTATTTATAAATACAAGCAAACAAAGAAATGTATTCAAATGTGTGAAACTGGAATTTTAAAATAAAATCGTGAATACTCACATTTTCATTTTAAGACACAATTTTATTAATTAATTAGAGTATTATAATTTTCAAAATGGAGATTTTGAAAAACTATACGTTTCATATTACAGTTGAACAGTTCAGTTTCTTTCGTTTCTTTGAGAGATGACAAACACCAATTTTCTTTTCTTGAAAGAAAACTCTGGTCGCGCGAGGACAGAAAATCAAGCCATTTTCACTTTGAAATTGTAGGGTTGAGATCCAGAAAATTCTTTTACAACTTTCTAAATCAGCATCGTTGATTTAACTTGAAAATAAAAGAATGGTCAAACAAAGAAAAAATAATTTTTAGAAAAGTTTTCTTCATGTGGCAACTACAAACGATGACTGTTTAGATGTTCGCTTGTTATCTTATAGAGCTAATATTTTGATATCTTTATTTTTTTAAATATCTTATAGAGGTAAGTTTGTGTGGCGAGACTAAAATAACATGATGTTGCTTAAAAAATAAGATAACATAAATATCTATTAGGTTGTAACGAAAGTTTTCCGCCACTGCAAGTATTGACTGCACAAGCAGTTCGCGTTGGTGTCTTTGCCACTATTTTGCGAAACGATCTTTGTTATTTGAAAGAAAAAGACTTGTTTTAGAGCACTGTGTTGTGAAGTCTGTAAAAAAATATCGTTATGATTAAGTATAAGGTGTCTGAAATGGAACTATCACGCTACCAGATTGAACCATCATTTACTCTCAGTTCTGTTGCAAAAAGTCAGCTACAGAATGACACCGAATCATGTGTACAGCTTAAGGTACTACTGTTGTATCATATGACACTGTGAAGATTTGGTACCTAAAGTTCAAAAACGAGGGATAGGACATTAAAGAAGCAGGGCGCTCTGGCCGGCCTTATGATGCTGATGAGGCCCGCCTACGACAGTCTGTGGAAGAAGATAAAATATTCATCCACTCGAGAGCTAGCTAAAAGTGTTAGACTTTAGTGCCATGTATATTAGTCGCGCTAAGCATCGCATGAACTTGACATATAAGGTCAATAGCTGGGTACAAGCTGCTGAGCTGACTCAAGCAAATCTGGCGGAAAACTTTCGTTACAACCTGATATAATGCACGTAAAAGAAACTTTATTTATAGTCTAATGTTTAAATAGTGAATGCGTTTTTTCGACATTTAGTATCATAATATATTTATTTCCTTTATAAAGATAACCATAAAACAGTTTAGAAACCGTTTACAAATGTAGGTCGAAATTCCTAAGTTTATAACACATTATTGTATTTTTCGTCGAAAAAAGAAAGAATCTTAATAAAATCTTAATATGGACAATTGAAACATGCTGTTTCAGATCCACTTCATCAAAACAAACCTTTTACTTAGCTTAGGTAATGCTTGCAAACTAACAGAATTATGGTATTTAGACTGGCGAACGATGATACGAGATAACTGTTTTTCCCCATACTTTGGTAATGATTTGATTTGGGAATACAGCCGATTATCTGCACAAGGGACCTAGCCGGGGTGAGGGGATGCCATCCGTGGAGATCTTTTAAGCTCTCCTAACTTGTACTTACGGGAAGTTTCGAAGACAACCATGGAAAACACCGAACGGATAGGTCGGCGGACGCGACCTGGGTTTGAACGAGGCACTTTCCGTCTCCCAGTTGAGAGCTCTATGCGCTCGGCCACTGGTAGCGCATATATTTTGTTAAACACACACACACACACACACATACATACAGAGTGTTTCACTACCAGAACGATAAATTTGCAGGAGATGTAGGAGGCACGGAGACGATGCGGAATCTCATAGTTTTGATCCAAAGAAGCAGAGACGATGAACCAAAACAAAAAATAACACATTAGATGGTCAAAAACACTTTACTGAAATGGTGTACTACAAAAAGTATGTGTTCGGTATTATGACCAAAACTGGTCAGTCAGGCTTGACAGCGGTGCCGCATAGAATTCCTTACTTTCTGGAAGATTCCTGACGTGCAGTGTATCCTTCCGGAGACTACAAACATTCGAGTGGCGAAGTCTTCAGCTCAAGGAAATGGGGGTCTCGTACATCAAACTCTTCATTCAACATGACGACCAAGTTCACCGTCTGAGTACACTGTCCTCGGGAACCGGGTTGCAAATGACTACTTCAAGGAGGGCGCTGTTTACGCAACCTTCTGTTGAGAGCCATTTACGACAAGATTGCCAGAGGATACGAGACATGCCAAGAATCATCCAGAACGTTCGGAATTTCATGTGGCGCCGCTGACAAGCGAGCCTGACCACTTCTAATCGAAACTCAGAAACCCCTTCTGTAGAACAACCTTTTAATAAAATGCTTTCTATCCCATTAACTTTTTGCTACGTCCGTTCTTTTCTCTGTAGTTCGAAACTACGGCATTTTACACCCTGCCTTTCTATGAAATTCCGAGCCGTCTCTGTGCTCCCTAAACCACTTGAAAGTTTGTCGGTTTGGTTTTGAATTATCCCCTATATATCGATGCCCTGCATTATCCACGCGAAAAGTAATTTAAAATGTTTGAAACTATTCTTATTACAAACAAAGGATTATGAAGACATCTTAAAAATTAACGAAAATATTAAAAATTAAATAAAAATAAAAATAAAATAAAATTCAATGTGTATTTTGTGTTATGAAAAGATTGCACGATGGGCATCTGCCCCAGACAGCACATAAGCTTAAATCAAGCTTGACATTTCTTTGAATTTGACGTATTAATACAAGCTTGACAGTTCAATTCATTTTAAGCTTGCAGCAAGCTTGGAGAAGTCATTTGAACTGTCAAGCTCGAATACAGCTTGATTACTGCTTGATTTAGAAAGCCACATCCACATAACAAATAATTTATTATCAGTCATAAATGTACTTGACCATAGAATTACAAAAAAAAAAATTCTATATTTCCTAATATATAAATTATTCAAAATAAAATACAATTATACTACAAAATTGATTTCAACATCATCGTTTGTCTCGATTTTGGCCAGTATTGCCCAACATGAGTGTCGCGATATTGAAAGTTTTAAAACGTGTGCTGCTTGTAAGTTTATATTATGGTTATTTCCCTATTATTAGAGTCTATAAATCACACATAACATTATTTTAATTTTGATTCATCCCATGGAAAAATAAAAGAAATAGATCAGCATCGGCCACTCGATCTCTCCAGAAAACGACGTGACAACTTTAACAGTCACTTCAAACTTTAGTCTTACCAGCGCGAGGCAGATTGGCTAAATGGTTAGGACGCTGTCCTCCCAACACTTAGGTTCTAAGTTCGATCGCGGACGCTTGATGGAAACAGATTAAAGTAACTTGAAATTACAGCAGAGAGGGGAAAATGCGTTGAAAAATAAAATATGTGAGGCGAGAGTTTAAAAATTTTTAACCTTCAAATTAAGCTTGCTATGTCAAGCTTGATTCAAGCTTGCATTAAGCTTACACGCTTGAAATTTTCAAGCTTAATTCAAGTTTATTGACTTGATAAATCAAGCTTGCTGCAAGTTTGATGCAAGTTTGCTGTGATTTCTGGGGGGGGGGGGAGTTCCATGGGATAAGGAATTTTTAAGGAGCTGCAACGCGTATTCCTATTACATTTTGAGAAAACCGCCTGAAACTTCGGAACCATAGATCAACGGTCGCAGGATAGGCTAGAACCCAGGGCATTTACTCATCAGCCATCTACCATGTTTAGCGTCTTATCCACTTGGCCATAGTGGGGCTTAAGATAACATAAAGAGAAAAAAGAAGCCTTAAAAGAACAAACTTTACTTTCTTTCGTAGAAATTGTTAATGAATATGCTAACATCTAAGAAAACACTTTTACTACAGAACCATGCTTTTTACAGTATTGTGTACTGTGCACTTTTTTATTATAAGTAAATTTAATGCCAAATTTAAATTCTTTAAAAGTTTAACGCTGTATAAAGTATTATGTTTTATTTCGTATATTATCAAGTTTAAATTAACAAGAGGTTTAGTCATACGCATTGTTAGAAGTTCTGAGTGTTTAATTTAGTTAAAAAACCGGTTAAAAACAATTTTTTTGTGCGCGTGTTATAATGATAAAAAATAACTTTCGACAATCAGTAATTTTTCAATTTTCGGTAGTTCCATTCAGCTTAGTTGTTTTTTACACATACCAACGAAAATTAAATAGATTTTTTTTTTAGTACTTGAACCAATATTTATTTAGAGCGTTTTGTAATTTCTTTTTTTACGGGGAGAAAAGAAAATTGATATTGTACTACTCTTAAATACAATTATTAGCATTTTATGAATTTTATCATTAACGGCAAAGTAAACATGTTGAAGTAGTAAAATATGAATATTTATTATTTGGATTAAGATTATTGATCATTCTGAAGAAAAAAAAAGAATTCTGAAAGTTATTTAACACTATTAAAACAGTGTTAATAATGCGAATAAAATTGTTAAGCTATGCTGTTAATAAAACGAATTGCAGTATCTAATAAGTATTTAAGCATCTGGGAACTAATAATGTTTCACTTCAAGGAGAATCTTTTTTTTTTTCATTCTTTACGGATCGCAAATAAGTAAATATTGAATTTAAAAAGTAAATATATGAAATACTAGGAAAAACCTTTCTGGAAAAAAATATCTAATTTAAATAGTATTTTATTTATTTCTCTTTCATTTACTAGGAATAAAGTGATATTGCAAGCGGATAAAACTACTGTTAAAAAATGTACATAATTGTACTTGTAAGTTGCCTTACGATAATTTGAACATAGAAAAAAAAATAACTCTTTCTTTTGAGGTAACTAATTTCAATTAACTGGAAGGTATACTTACTATAGGATCTAAAAATGTTAAGCAAATTCTATCTAATGCTTACTGTAATAATTTGAATTAATGAAATACAAATTATTTATAGATTCGAAACTACGCCATTTTCTGTTTTCCAATAAGTTGGTGAATGTTGTGTTGCAGAACATAGACTAATGAGAAAAAAAAAACAGCAAGAAGGAGTTGTGCGAGATGAAAGAAATTGCGTTATTGATGCTTGCGTTCTAATCTAATCTCGCTCTAGGCGCATAAGTGTGACGCTAAAAGCGTCACTTTGAAGATGCAAATCAGGTTTGCTTTCAATACGCGCTGTAGATTTCATGAGCTTTCTTGAGATTTGACGTAGTAAACTGATATTAGTAAGGAATGATTTTAAGAAGAATGTAGCCATTGTCATCAGCTCACTAATATTAATCAAGGTCGTTTACTATGGCTATGAGAGTGTGGGTTTTCCTTCCACGATATTGCTGAAAAATTTGGAAGGAATGTACTCACTGTCAATGACTGACGAAAGCAATGGTCGCGGGAAGATTTGGTCGCAAGTAATTTGGATGCTGGGTTCCCGCGTGACACTACTAAGAGCGAAGACTGTCCCAATTAGCTGACGACTATAAGCGAGTTGTGCAGCGACTGCGGCAGAAATTCGAACTGCAGCTGTCCCTACCGTCACACAACGAGCTGTTACAACTTGGATACTTCAAGGACGGTTCTGAGACAGATGCCCTGTAACCACTGACTCCAAACTACTCTTGATTGTGGCGTCAATGGTGCCGAGCTAAAGATCATTGGAGAACGGATATCAGATGTGTTGTGTTTTCTGATAAAAGCCCGTTCTTCCTACGTGTCACTGATGGCCGTGTGTTTGTGAGAAGGAGGTCAGGTGAGTCCCCGCAACCAACCTGGACCTACACCAGGGGTTATGGTCTAGAGAACAACGTCCAACTACAGCAAAAGCACTTTCGTGAGTATACGAGGGTTGCCTTTTAAGTTTCTACAAAAAGTAGGAAGAAAAATAATTTTTTGGGAACAAACTATTTTACTGCTTTTCAAAATATTTGCCTTTAAGATTTATACACTTTTCCAGCTGTTGAAACCAATTCTTGAAACTGCTTTTCCACTCTGAAGTTGATAACTCAGAAACATGGTTTTGGGAGGCATCAGCAGCTTTTTGAGGTAATGAAAATCGCTGATCATGCATTTTTTGTTTGACATAAGGGAACAAGAAAAAGTCGTTAGGCGACAAACCAGGAGAATTGATTTGGTATTTTTATCCTTCAAATAATCAATTCTTTCACGTGCTGTGTGGGAGCTGGCGTTGTCGTGATGAAGAATGATGCGTCGATTTTTGTTGTTTTCCCTGATTTCGTTGATGATTTTTGGCAAACAAATTTCTGTATACCATTTAGTGTAAGCAATTTTTTGATCATGCAATGTAATGCTTGCGATATGTCCAGTAAGGCCGAAGAAACAAGCAAGCATTTTCTTGAAGTGCTTCGTGAACGAACAACTTTCGTGAGATTCGGTTCATCTGGAAACGCCCAAACAGTGGATTGTTGTTTAGTTTACAGCTCATACGAATATATCCAAGTTTTGTCACCTGTAACGATGTTGTATATGAATTTTGCAGTTCCCAATCTGAATTTTTTTAGCATTTCCTTACACCATTTTGCACGTGCCTCTTTTTGAGGTTCTGTCAAAATGTACGGAATCCTTTTGGAAGAAATATTTTAACAGCTAAATGTTCGTGCAAAATCGAATGTATTGCAGTCTGTAATATGCCAAGGGATTCTTCTATCTCACGATATGTGACCGATCTTCTTCAATCCTCTTGCGCACATCATCGGTGTTGTTTGGAATCACTACCGATTTTGGTCGTCCTTCACGAGATTCATCACTGACGGACGTACGACTACGACGAAATTCTGCAAACCAATTCTAAACAGTCTTTTCTGATGGTGCTTCATTACCAAAAGTTTCAAAAAGTGATACTAAGCATTATTGATGAGTGAGACCTTTCTTAAAATCATAAAAAATCATCCAACGGATATTCTTTGTAATATTCCTGTTCTATTTTTCATTTGAAACACTATTGAACGAACACTGTGAAATTAACATTTCTCTCTTTTGAAAATTAGCCATTTCATTTATATAAAAGTTTATCGTTCATATTGTTTAAATTTTTAATTATTTATTATCAGTTAAGTTTCATGATTATACAGAAAATCTTAGATAATCATACAACGGTAGATTGGATTGATGTAACTTAATCTAGTAATATGTCGTTTATTTGATTTAATGCAATCTGTTTTAAAAGTGAATACCCATTAGTTAAATTTAAATTCTAATTAAAAACTATCAATTAATAAAACTGTTCTTTTAAAGTAATTAATTGAAAATACTTTTCAATTAGTATCAAGGTCGGCAAAAATTCTATTTTAAAAAATGAAAAAAAAATGGGTATATTTATTAAAATAATTAATTTTCGGTATTTATCAATCAATTTTCAGAATGGTAAGATGATGAAGGTAAAAAAGAAGCTACTCCATTATATTGTGCAGAAATGATTGAGATTTATATATATATATATATATATATATATATATATATATATATATAGTGACATTGTATTATAAAACCCGAAAAACCCCCAGTCTTTGTCAAAAAACATACAAAAACAAGACAATAAACATAAAAATACTATAACCAGCTAATTCATCAGAGGGAGACTGGTGTGCTTGTTAGTTACAGGTTTCTGGACTGGTGTCAGGAGATTGTGAACTATTGTATTAACAGAATTATAGACTATTGTATTAACAGAATTATTGAAGCTTAAATATCTTGAAATATTGCCTGTTTAATATAATTTTAGTTTAATCAACGGACACCAGTTCTCCCTGACCTGTAAAAAAGATTTTCAAACATTGTTAAAATAGAAAATGAAAAAAACATACTTAAAATGTGGCTGCACCTAACTTCCAGCCGTAACTCAAAAAAATTGAAGAAAATTAATCCGTGTATCTTGCAATCTTGGCCATATTCCATTCCAGTCAGCGTCCGACAGTCTCGTTGCCACATCCATCTGTGCGCGTCCAAAAACTAGGCTTTAGCGTGCAGATATCATTCGCAAACCGCTGCGGACGCAAAAATATATAGGCAAGCCCCACCTGTAACTTTTGGACTATTTCCAGGGGTTTAAGTTATTTTTAAGGTGTCTAGTGTAATAATCAATAAAACCCAAGGGAAATGAGTTATTGTAAAACAATTTTGCAGAAAGTAGATATATTTGTGAATTCAAACTATAGCTATTGTTGCATATTCGAAAAAATCTTAACATTTGTCCAATTAAAATATTAACAAAGATTTTTCTGTGTAGATTTGAGGTCCAGTGTGGCAAAGCAACTGTATCGAAATTAAAAATTCTTTTTTTATCATATATATCTATATATAGAAAGTTATTTAGAATGTTCAACTTCAAGTCTAAAAAAACTGCGGAATAATGGCTGTCATTTGCTTGATTAAGCTTTAAACAAGAGGGATAGATCCTATCTTTAATTTTATTAAAATCGCCATTGACAACAAGAATGTCGTCTATGTATCGAAATACGGAAAAATGTATTGTATTAGAGGATGTAAAAACATACTCATAATAGAAGAGATACAGGTTAGCTGCAGTACTGGAATAACTAGCACCCATGCCGATACCTTTAATTTGTCTGTATATTTCGGAATTAAAGTTTATGTAATTATTATTTAAACAGAAATTGGAAATAGTGACAAAAAACTCTCTATTTATGTTAAGTGCAGATTCTATTTCAAAATCATCAAAAGTATTTAAAAGCGTTTTATAAAGGTCATCTATTGGGATATTTGTAAATAAATTTTCAAAATCATAAACTTGCAGACTAGTTATAACCATATTATTTAGTTGCTGTGTTAGTGAGAAGCTGTTTTTAATAGACCAAAAATATTGCGTATGAATAAATTTGCCCTCCAGAAAATTATAGATTTTACTCAATGTATTTTGAAAAATGTTGTTAACTGTAGTACTCACTGTATTTCTTGTGTTACAAATAAATCTGAATGTTATTGGGTTTTTGTGAAATTTCGGAGTGGCAAAAAAATTTGCAAAGTTATTATGTTTATTTATATTTAGTTTGAATTTTTTCGAAAAAGCAGAGAATTTTTTAAGTAGTACAGATTTATTATTTTTATATTTTGTATAGACCCCATTTTTGTCTATTTCTTCACTGATAACTTCAAAATAGAAGGCTTTACATATAATAGCAAAATTGTTTGAAGCTTTGTCCACTGGACAAAAAATAAATCTGTTTTTGTATTTTTTAATTACGTCATTTATTTTTTTATTGTAAACAAAATATTCATCACTCTTATTAGCATGTATGTTTAAAAAGGAGTTTTTGAAATTATATTTAAGTCTATATTTCCATTCATAGAATGCCTGTGGTGGTATACTGTACTTGTAACTTAGTTTTAAAATAAATTCATTTAAGTTATTGTTAAATGTCTTCTCCATGTATTCAATTTTTAATTTAGTGTTTAGTCTATATTTTGTTCCATAGCTCATCATTTTTCTTAGATTTTGATCTGTGATGATGTCGAGATTTCCCGTAATTATATGCCCATGTTTTGTATTATAAAAATTAGTATCTTTATACTCTTCACAATATCAGAAGACATCCTCTGAGGAGATATTTTTGTAATTAAATAAACGTTGTCCCATAGTATTGGCGTATTTATACGTTGGTATAATTTCACAACTCTTTAGAGGGAAGCAATCCTTTGTATTTTTCAGCATGTTCTGACAATTTAAAAAGTTATAACTTTTTTGTAGAAAATTAATGATTAAATACTCTTTATTAATTGCTTTATTTATGTTCTTTAATTTAAATGATATTAGGTCTATAATAAGTGACTTGAACTGATTGTTGTCAAATTTAAAGTCAGTGCATTTCCCATGGATTTTTTTAATTGTATTTATTTTTAGTTTAAATAATTCATTTTTAACATGACTCACTATATTATCGGAATTAAATTTCTTTTGTAATATATCCAGCCATATCTGTGGAATAATATTGTTAATGGTATTGGAATTTTTTCTGGAGCCTCTTTTGCCTCTTTCTATGATTCTGTTGTTAGAAAACTGTAAAAAACAATCATATAAGATATCTATTTTATCTATATTTATGAAGTTCAGAGATGTATTTAATCCATATGGATATAAAGTTTTGTGTTTAAATATATTCAAATTTTCTTTGTGTAATCTATTATTATAGTCTTCCACACACTCCAAAATACTAATTAAAATATTATCGAAATTATGTTTTCTAAAATGTAGAATTTCAAAAGAAGCATTTTTATTAAACCTATTATTAATATTGGAACGGTGTAAGTTAATGCGTAGATGTAAAGCCGTACTGGTTTGACCTATGTAGGCTTGTCCTCATGTGACACAATATATTTTATATATAACATTGCTATGTTTACAAAAGGGAATATTGGAGTCCTCTGTTTCAGTAATGCTTGCCTTGACACATGTTTTTCATCTCTTGTCATTGCATTTAATCATAATAAAATCATGTATAGCTCTAAAATTTTTTTATTGAACGTTTTTTGAGCTTTAATGCTCCATTGCGTAAAAATATTGAAAAGCAGACCCAACAAATATACCCCCTAATTATGGCAAGTAACCAAGCGCCAAAGGGCGGCTAATAACATTACCTCCATGCTTATATTTATAGAAAAAAGAAGTGAAGTAGTAAAGATTATCACGAAAATTATGAGCGCAGCAACTGCAGCTCTAATATAACTTCTCGCGCCTATAGTGACATTGTATTATAAAACCCGAAAAACCCCAGTCTTTGTCAAAAAACATACAAAAACAAGACAATAAACATAAAAATGCTATAACCAGCTAATTCATCAGAGGGAGACTGGTGTGCTTGTTAGTTACAGGTTTCTGGACTGGTGTCAGGAGATTGTGAACTATTGTATTAACAGAATTATAGACTATTGTATTAACAGAATTATTGAAGCTTAAATATCTTGAAATATTGCCTGTTTAATATAATTTTAGTTTAATCAACGGACACCAGTTCTCCCTGACCTGTAAAAAAGATTTTCAAACATTGTTAAAATAGAAAATGAAAAAAACATACTTAAAATGTGGCTGCACCTAACTTCCAGCCGTAACTCAAAAAAATTGAAGAAAATCAATCCGTGTATCTTGCAAGCTTGGCCATATTCCATTCCAGTCAGCGTCCGACAGTCTCGTTGCCACATCCATCTGTGCGCGTCCAAAAACTAGGCTTTAGCGTGCAGATATCATTCGCAAACCGCTGCGGACGCAAAAATATATAGGCAAGCCCCACCTGTAACTTTTGGACTATTTCCAGGGGTTTAAGTTATTTTTAAGGTGTCTAGTGTAATAATCAATAAAACCCAAGGGAAATGAATTATTGTAAAACAATTTTGCAGAAAGTAGATATATTTGTGAATTCAAACTATAGCTATTGTTGCATATTCGAAAAAATCTTAACATTTGTCCAATTAAAATATTAACAAAGATTTTTCTGTGTAGATTTGAGGTCCAGTGTGGCAAAGCAACTGTATCGAAATTAAAAATTCTTTTTTTATCATATATATCTATATATAGAAAGTTATTTAGAATGTTCAACTTCAAGTCTAAAAAAACTGCGGAATAATGGCTGTCATTTGCTTGATTAAGCTTTAAACAAGAGGGATAGATCCTATCTTTAATTTTATTAAAATCGCCATTGACAACAAGAATGTCGTCTATGTATCGAAATACGGAAAAATGTATTGTATTAGAGGATGTAAAAACATACTCATAATAGAAGAGATACAGGTTAGCTGCAGTACTGGAATAACTAGCACCCATGCCGATACCTTTAATTTGTCTGTATATTTCGGAATTAAAGTTTATGTAATTATTATTTAAACAGAAATTGGAAATAGTGACAAAAAACTCTCTATTTATGTTAAGTGCAGATTCTATTTCAAAATCATCAAAAGTATTTAAAAGCGTTTTATAAAGGTCATCTATTGGGATATTTGTAAATAAATTTTCAAAATCATAAACTTGCAGACTAGTTATAACCATATTATTTAGTTGCTGTGTTAGTGAGAAGCTGTTTTTAATAGACCAAAAATATTGCGTATGAATAAATTTGCCCTCCAGAAAATTATAGATTTTACTCAATGTATTTTGAAAAATGTTGTTAACTGTAGTACTCACTGTATTTCTTGTGTTACAAATAAATCTGAATGTTATTGGGTTTTTGTGAAATTTCGGAGTGGCAAAAAAATTTGCAAAGTTATTATGTTTATTTATATTTAGTTTGAATTTTTTCGAAAAAGCAGAGAATTTTTTAAGTAGTACAGATTTATTATTTTTATATTTTGTATAGACCCCATTTTTGTCTATTTCTTCACTGATAACTTCAAAATAGAAGGCTTTACATATAATAGCAAAATTGTTTGAAGCTTTGTCCACTGGACAAAAAATAAATCTGTTTTTGTATTTTTTAATTACGTCATTTATTTTTTTATTGTAAACAAAATATTCATCACTCTTATTAGCATGTATGTTTAAAAAGGAGTTTTTGAAATTATATTTAAGTCTATATTTCCATTCATAGAATGCCTGTGGTGGTATACTGTACTTGTAACTTAGTTTTAAAATAAATTCATTTAAGTTATTGTTAAATGTCTTCTCCATGTATTCAATTTTTAATTTAGTGTTTAGTCTATATTTTGTTCCATAGCTCATCATTTTTCTTAGATTTTGATCTGTGATGATGTCGAGATTTCCCGTAATTATATGCCCATGTTTTGTATTATAAAAATTAGTATCTTTATACTCTTCACAATATCAGAAGACATCCTCTGAGGAGATATTTTTGTAATTAAATAAACGTTGTCCCATAGTATTGGCGTATTTATACGTTGGTATAATTTCACAACTCTTTAGAGGGAAGCAATCCTTTGTATTTTTCAGCATGTTCTGACAATTTAAAAAGTTATAACTTTTTTGTAGAAAATTAATGATTAAATACTCTTTATTAATTGCTTTATTTATGTTCTTTAATTTAAATGATATTAGGTCTATAATAAGTGACTTGAACTGATTGTTGTCAAATTTAAAGTCAGTGCATTTCCCATGGATTTTTTTAATTGTATTTATTTTTAGTTTAAATAATTCATTTTTAACATGACTCACTATATTATCGGAATTAAATTTCTTTTGTAATATATCCAGCCATATCTGTGGAATAATATTGTTAATGGTATTGGAATTTTTTCTGGAGCCTCTTTTGCCTCTTTCTATGATTCTGTTGTTAGAAAACTGTAAAAAACAATCATATAAGATATCTATTTTATCTATATTTATGAAGTTCAGAGATGTATTTAATCCATATGGATATAAAGTTTTGTGTTTAAATATATTCAAATTTTCCTTGTGTAATCTATTATTATAGTCTTCTACACACTCCAAAATACTAATTAAAATATTATCGAAATTATGTTTTCTAAAATGTAGAATTTCAAAAGAAGCATTTTTATTAAACCTATTATTAATATTGGAACGATGTAAGTTAAACTTTATATCCATAACACAAGACTTTATATCCATATGGATTAAATACATCTCTGAACTTCATAAATATAGATAAAATAGATATCTTATATGATTGTTTTTTACAGTTTTCTAACAACAGAAACATAGAAAGAGGCAAAAGAGGCTCCAGAAAAAATTCTAATACCATTAACAATATTATTCCACAGATATGGCTGGATATATTACAAAAGAAATTTAATTCTGATAATATAGTGAGTCATGTTAAAAATGAATTATTTAAACTAAAGATAAATACAATTAAAAAAATCCATGGGAAATGCACTGACTTTAAATTTGACAACAATCAGTTCAAGTCACTTATTATAGACCTAATATCATTTAAATTAAAGAATATAAATAAAGCAATTAATAAAGAGTATTTAATCATTAATTTTCTACAAAAAAGTTATAACTTTTTAAATTGTCAGAACATGCTGAAAAATACAAAGGATTGCTTCCCTCTAAAGAGTTGTGAAATTATACCAACGTATAAATACGCCAATACTATGGGACAACGTTTATTTAATTACAAAAATATCTCCTCAGAGGATGTCTTCTGATATTGTGAAGAGTATAAAGATACTAATTTTTATAATGCAAAATATGGGCATATAATTACGGGAAATCTCGAAATCATCACAGATCAAAATCTAAGAAAAATGATGAGCTATGGAACAAAATATAGACTAAACACTAAATTAAAAATTGAATACATGGAGAAGACATTTAACAATAACTTAAATGAATTTATTTTAAAACTAAGTTACAAGTACAGTATACCACCACAGGCATTCTATGAATGGAAATATAGACTTAAATATAATTTCAAAAACTCCTTTTTAAACATACATGCTAATAAGAGTGATGAATATTTTGTTTACAATAAAAAAATAAATGACGTAATTAAAAAATACAAAAACAGATTTATTTTTTGTCCAGTGGACAAGGCTTCAAACAATTTTGCTATTATATGTAAAGCCTTCTATTTTGAAGTTATCAGTGAAGAAATAGACAAAAATGGGGTCTATACAAAATATAAAAATAATAAATCTGTACTACTTAAAAAATTCTCTGCTTTTTCGAAAAAATTCAAACTAAATATAAATAAACATAATAGCTTTGCAAATTTTTTTGCCACTCCGAAATTTCACAAAAACCCCATAACATTCAGATTTATTTGTAACACAAGAAATACAGTGAGTACTACAGTTAACATCATTTTTCAAAATACATTGAGTAAAATATATAATTTTCTAGAGGGCAAATTTAGTCATACGCAATATTTTTGGTCTATTAAAAACAGTTTCTCACTAACACAGCAACTAAATAATATGGTTATAACTAGTCTGCAAGTTTATGATTTTGAAAATTTATTTACAAACATCCCAATAGATGACCTTTATAAAACGCTTTTAAATACTTTTGATGATTTTGAAATAGAATCTGCACTTAACATAAATAGAGAGTTTTTTGTCACTATTTCCAATTTCTGTTTAAATAATAATTACATAAACTTTAATTCCGAAATATACAGACAAATTAAAGGTATCGGCATGGGTGCTAGTTATTCCAGTACTGCAGCTAACCTGTATCTCTTCTATTATGAGTATGTTTTTACATCCTCTAATACAATACATTTTTCAGTATTTCGATACATAGACGACATTCTTGTTGTCAATGGCGATTTTAATAAAATTAAAGATAGGATCTATCCCTCTTGTTTAAAACTTAATCAAGCAAATGACAGCCATTATTCCGCAGTTTTTTTAGACTTGAAATTGAACATTCTAAATAACTTTCTATATATAGATATATATGATAAAAAAAGAAATTTTAATTTCGATACAGTTGCTTTGCCACACTGGACCTCAAATTTACACAGAAAAATCTTTGTTAATATTTTAATTGGACAAATGTTAAGATTTTTTCGAATATGCAACAATAGCTATAGTTTGGATTCACAAATATATCTACTTTCTGCAAAATTGTTTTACAATAACTCATTTCCCTTGGGTTTTATTGATTATTACACTAGACACCTTAAAAATAACTTAAACCCCTGGAAATAGTCCAAAAGTTACAGGTGGGGCTTGCCTATATATTTTTGCGTCCGCTGCGGTTTGCGAATGATATCTGCACGCTAAAGCCTAGTTTTCGGACGCGCACAGATGGATGTGGCAACGAGACTGTCGGACGCTGACTGGAACGGAATATGGCCAAGATTGCAAGATACACGGATTAATTTTCTTTAATTTTTTTGAGTTACGGCTGGAAGTTAGGTGCAGCCACATTTTAAGTATGTTTTTTTAATTTTCAATTTTAACAATGTTTGAAAATCTTTTTTGCAGGTCAGGGAGAACTGGTGTCCGTTGATTTAAACTAAAATTATATTAAACAGGCAATATTTCAAGATATTTAAGCTTCAATAATTCTGTCAATACAATAGTCTATAATTCTGTTAATACAATAGTTCACAATCTCCTGACACCAGTCCAGAAACCTGTAACTAACAAGCACACCAGTCTCCCTCTGATGAATTAGCTGGTTATAGTATTTTTATGTTTATTGTCTTGTTTTTGTATGTTTTTTGACAAAGACTGGGGGTTTTTCGGGTTTTATAATACAATGTCACTATAGGCGCGAGAAGTTATATTAGAGCTGCAGTTGCTGCGCTCATAATTTTCGTGATAATCTTTACTACTTTACTTCTTTCTATGAATATATATATATATATATATATAAATTGCAGTTTCTACACATAAAATAATCGCGCTAGCATCAAATCTGTAGAAGCAAAATCAAAATTACTAAGTTGTTCCATGCAGAAAAAGTAGAAGCAAAATCAAAATTACTAAGTTGTTCCATGCAGCAAAAGTATACTTAAAAAATTAATTTATCTCCCTAACTTAAATATCACTTATTTTTATCATCCAATAAAAAATGTCAGACGAAAGACTGTAAAAGAAAATAGATATCGGCCCGTAGAGAATTGGATCTCATGTGTAAATGCATTGGATATTCATTAAACTTTTAAGGAATTTGAAGTATATTGTCCTTCTAAAAATATTATTTTCTCATTCCATAACTTATATTATTTACAAAGGTTTGCGAAACCTTGCATATATATAAGTCAATTTTAAATTTTAAAAATTAAGAAAATGCTTGTATATCTTCATACGAAGATAAACTCTTCTTCAAGCAAAATATTTCTAAAATATAGTGATATTTATATTTAAACTTTGATTTCCAAGACAAACATATGCATGAATTTTAAATATGAACTTTTATTTTAATTGAATCAGAAAATATCATTATTAGATATAATAATTTTTATAACCTAATTATCAAATTAATTTAATACATTTTATTTTTATTATGATAAATTTACATGCATGGTATTTTTACCTATGCTTTATACAAGTTTTCTTTATTTTTAAAGAATGTCCTTTTTTTAATCTCTTGCATTGATCATGTTTTTTAAATTTGCATACTCGAAGAACTTTCTCATAGGCAAGAGACAAATAATTTATGTATAACATTCAAGTTTAATTTTTTATTATTATTATTGAAAGTTACTAAGAAAATGGAAATAAAACTTGGTAAAAAATGAGGATTCAAAAAATAAATCTAAAAAATGTCTGCATAAAAATCATACAGCTACTACGTAGAAAAATGAATTTCAGATTATCAATATATTTTTACTTTTTGAAGATACATATTCAGCTTCATTTAGAAAGCATCCTTTTAAAATATGCTACACCTCCCTTCCCCTCCCCCCCCCACAAAGAAAGAAAGAAAGAAAAGAAACATAAAAAGAGAGGAACACGCTTCTCTTGAAATTTAGCTTAAGTGAAGGACTAAATAATTATGAAAAAATACTTGAAAGTTTCTAGCCACCGGCTAGAAAAGAGAAACCTCGTAACAACAAAACAACAAAAATTGATCATATATCTAATGTTTTTGACCTCTGTGTGACTACAGTATTTGTAATTTGTACCATTGAAAATATTATAAAAATAATGGTAACATAATTTATTTTATATTTTTATTTCTTTATGTTAGAAAAATACTTAAATAATTGTATTAAAGTATCTACTTATATATGTACCCAATTCGTAAATTTGAACTGAACAACATTTATTAACCCATTTGTGCCTGGATATTTTTGCGACTTTCTTCGATTTTTACTGATAATTGAAATAATAGATAAATTTCTGATGTCAACTTCTTACACAAGGGATGATTTCTTTTAAAATCATTATGTATAAAAATCGAAATATCAACATCTTACTTGGTCATGTTAAAATATTTTGTAGAGTTGAGGATTAATACTCATGAATAAAGGCTAGGAAAAATAAATAACGTTTTCGACTAATAGTGAAAATGCCGTCCCAAAAAAGGGACACTAGGCATAAATGGGTTAATGAAAATTCAACACTTTTTGTTAAAATTAAAATTTTAAAATTAGCAGTAGAAAAGTCAATAATACGTAATACCACCACATTACTAGCAAAAACGTCGAAAGTTTGTGTAAATTTCAAAAATTCTTTACAAATATAATGAAAAAAATTTCGATTTGGAAAAGTTTGCGATCTTTTTTTATGTTATATTTACTTTTGATTTTCTATAAATGACATGTTCCGATTACCATGCCTATTTGCAAAGTATATACACATTATTTGTATATATCTACCGTGTGGGCAGAAAGTCCGTAAAAACATTAAAAATTCTTAAAAGGCGGAATTAAAACGGTTTGTAAGCTTAGCATCGATAAATCATGGAATTTTTTTTTTTTTAAAGATAAGAGAGAAATTAACTTAAAAAACAGCCGATAGGTGGCGTTTCGTACATAAGCGAAAGAAAAGACACGAAAATAATAAAAAAAAAATGATACCATATCATTTATTATAGCAGTATGTGTTCCAGAGGTTCTTCGACACAGGTGATAACACATTGTGTCATAATTCCAACAAGTGTAGAGTGCAGTAAGTCCAACTATATACATGACAGTTCTCGGCGGATTGCATCTTTCAAATCCGACAGATTGAATGGAAGGAATCGATACACCTGGAATGGGATTTTAAATGTACTCGTAGCCAAAAATTTGCTGGTGTCAGATCTGGAGACTGAGGAGAGGAGGCCATGAAAACTTTCAACGTAATGATTTTCTCTTCCATAAACGTCTGCATCAAAAATTCCTTGATTGGAATAGCTAATAATAATGATTTACAATGTTATCTTTGTTATTTGCATGTCTTTTCTTTATTTATGTGCAAAACGTCAACTATCGGCTGTTTTAGATTTTTTAAAACTTTTTTTTTTTTTAATCCCATGCTCACAAATGCTAAACTGCAAAACATTTTTTTAATTATTATTTTGGTAATTGTTTTGGGGTTTATGAATTTTGAAAGTGTTTACGGACTTTTAGCCCACCCTGTATATGTATTTTAAATTTCAAACTGCAAATATCAGTTTTATCATAATATGGTTAATATGGATTTATCAGTTTTCACTGCACAATATTTCTAAGGTTCAGTGGTATATAGCAATATATGTTTATTTTGTTTTAACTGTAAGCTATTTGAAACATCATAAATAGTATTTTTCATCCAGAAAACCTTAGTTCAGAAAGAAAAATTATGAATATCTTTATACCCTATTTTAAAGCATTTTTATAGTTTTTATTTTTATTTACGTTAAAATTGACAATAAAATATGTTAAATTCATGCGTTCATTGTTATAACTTTTCGAAATGGATAAGGTTATATTAATGTTTTAAATATTTAACATGAATCTTTATACAAGCATTTGTCTATTATCCTTAATATATCATTAACAATAACATATAATTTTCCGGAAAAGAAGAAAAAAAAATGTAATATTTTTTAGAGTGCCTGAAATCCAGGCCGTTTTAGTGAACGGTTGATCACTTTACGCAACTGAATCCTGTAAAAGTGATAAAACACCGGTTATGGAATGGTTTCATCCCTTCATTCACATCGATTCAGTTCCCCAAGGGAATAGCGTGATTAATGCGATGTCATTGGCCGGGAAATACTTAACAGTCGTAACCCTTTTTTGCCTCAAGGGGCTATCTATCAGTGACAACGATCCAAGTCAATATAACTCAATATCATTCTTTTTTTTTTTTATTTTTTTCGCGTTATTGATCTGAGTAAATAAATTTACTTTTAAGTAGTTTCAGTCTGTATTTTAATATAAAGGAAATGTGTGTTAAAGCGATTTAGCATGAGCTACTGAATAAAACTTTAAAATTGAAATAAATTCTGCTTTAACTGTATACTTTCTTCAGTTATGTACTATTCATTGTACGGTATGTACGCATTGAAAATAAAAAGTTATTAGAAAAGTGGGGTAAGAAAGTATACAATATATAAAAGTATTGTTTTTAAATTATATTTTTAAATCTTTTAAATCAAGTTATATCTTGCCTTCTTAAGCAATAAAAGCTTTATCTTCAAGAGAGCAAATAATAGATTCTATAGAAAGACTATATTTCTAACAAAACACCTCATGACTATACTTTTTTTTAAGACTGAAGATTAATAAGTATCTCTCTCTCTCTCTCTCTCTCTCTCTCTCTCTCTCTCTCTCTCTCTCTCTCTCTCTCTCTCTCTCTCTCTCTCTCTCTCTCTCTCTCTCTCTCTCTCTCTCTCTCTCTCTCTCTCTCTCTCTCTCTCTCTCTGTATATATAAATATATGTAGGAAGCCGATCGTTAATTCAAATCAAGCGAACAAACTTATAAAATGACAAATAAAATACTTTTTAATCCATAAATAAGCCCTTTTAGCTAATGCAGCATTTACGCCACTCATACACTTTAAAAAAGGCGACTTACATTTAGAACAAAACCAATGAGTTTATACTGGAGTCAGGGACTTACCGCTCCCACAAATATATAAACACATTCATCCGAAGTGAATATAAAAGTCTTATAAATTTGATTTTCCCGATTTTTACATTAAATATTTTGCAAATTCATTTAAAAATATTTACATCCTAAGACCGTTTCGATGAATTGTGCTTCGAAAATTGTCGTAATACTAGTCATAACTGAAAACTTGATTTGCGTCGCAAAGCAAATATATTTAGAACTCAAAATTTTAAGATGATATATAAAACAAAACCTATCTTTACAGTACGCTTTGTTAAGCAGAAATTTGTAACTTATCAACCCTGGTTACATTCCTTGTATTACTATTCATCTTCATTCAAGAGATTGCATAAAAATGATCTAGTCTCCTTATCCTCTATACGAGAGATGTATTTAACAGTAGTATAATTTACAATAACTTTTGATTAAAAATAATTTACTCAGATGCCACTTGAAACTACCGCACACTGTGCTATATTTTGCCTTTACAGTGGTCTGAAATTACTATAGTAACTACTACAGAGCAACGTGCAGGGAAAAACTTCCCAATACTTTTTGGAGTAGATAATATAAAACAATTAAAATACTTTATTAAGCAATGAATAAAGTTTTTAATAGAATTACACAAAAATGCAATATGCGAGTGAAGTTTCATCGTAAAATACTGATTGAATTCACTCTATAGAAGGTGAAGGTATCAAAAAACGCTCATCTGGGAGATGAATACGAAATAAAAATTCACTGACATTTTCTATCGTACAAGTAGTACTGGTATACAGCTACGCGGAATAATATACTGCATAGCGCATTCTTGTTTTGCAATTGATTCGAAAGTCTTTTAAAAATTTTAAACTCCAACTCTGCAACATTTTAAGTAGAAGAAGTAAAAGTTGTGCCGAATTTTTCACTAACTCAAATCCTGATCATTTCAATAACATCATGATGATCACATCAGCAACAGTATGGATTTATCCCTCCAATCATTTGAATTGAACCGCGAGGGGAAAAGCACGATTAATGTTGTGCCGTTGCAAAGACTTACTGAACAGTTGTAACAAGGAGTGTCATTTTGCCCAACTGAATAACTCTCGATGTGTCTCCTTCTATATTTCCTCCACTATTTATCGTGGTATATAAATTTACTTGTAATCTGTTAGACGAACATGAAGAAAAACGTAATAACGCACTTTAGGAATTCTCAAATATTTTATAATAGTCAAATTGGAGAGGGTGTACGCATTTATTATCTTTTGCATTTATTTATATAATACCTTCATAGATGAATTATGAGAAGAATGACTGTGGCCTATTAAATAATAACAAATACATATATATTTCAAACTTTTGTTTTAGAAAAGCTCTTTCTAATATATTATTAATCCATTTGTGTCTAAACCGTTTGTATGACTTTCTTCAATTTTCTGACGTCAACTACATGAACAAGTGAAAATGTGTATAAAATTAAAAAAAAAGCAAACGGCTCATGTGGTCAGCTTCATGTATTTTGTGGAATTCCGATTTAATACTCGTAAATTAAGGCTAGGGAAATTCAATAACTGTTGCAAAATTTTGCGGCTTGGGCACATCGGAAAACGAAGTAAAAGAGCACCAATACAAACATTAGAATAGCAGACGGGTCTCGGCATGTATGAGTACAGTATCAATTGCCAATGTGGTTTATCTTATATCGGACTAACTAAACGCGTCCTTAAATTTAGAATTAAGAAACGCATAGTTCTTGTTGAAAAAACATGAAAGAAACAAATGTGCGATCACCAAACATTGTTGGGATGCCAACCTTACTTTGGACTTTAGATCATCTAAACACATTCGCAAAACCCGTTACCGTTACCCCAGTGAGTTAGATTTTCTTGAAGCTTTTCTTCCCTTAAAGATCCTATTCCTACTGAGAACCGTTGGGGTGTTTATTATATTCCTTGTGGATCTTGTGATTTGGGCTATATTGGTCAGACCAGAAGAGCTCTCAAATTTAGCCTCAAAGAGCATGAGAAATATGTTTCTAAGCACGAACTTTCCAAATCTTCTATTGCCTCACATTGTTGGAATTCCAATCATCGTTTTCAGTTTTCTAAGGCTAAGATTTTCTGCACGCCTCAGTCTTTGTCCCATCTTGATTTTTTTGGAAGGTTTTTCCATTACCCAGCATAGAACATCTTGTGAACGATAGTTCTTCCGTTCCTTTCGTTCATTCTGCTAGGAAGCTGCTGTTGTAAGGTTCTATTCCCCTTGGAAGCTGCTGCTGTAAGATTCTCCCCCTTTCCCTTTTTTCTATTTCTTTCGTTCCCTTTTCCCCCCTTTTCTTTTATTTTGTTTCCCCCCTTTTTTTGTTTGTTTGTTTGGGTTTTTTTAAGTGTGTGTATGTGTGTTCCTGTCCTTCCTTTACGTTTTTATATATAAATAAATTATAACAAAAAAATATATTGTACTATCCTGCGCGTGGTTTTTATATTATAATTTAAAAAAATATTATTTGTGTTTTTATGTTATATTTGTTTTTTGTTCTTTTGTTTGTTCTGTTTTCTGTTATTTCTCTTTTTTGTGTGTGTTTGTATTCGTGTGTTCTTTTGTTTATTTCTTTTTTCTTTTTATTTTTATTTCTTTATCATTTATTTATTTATTTATTTATTATTATTATTATTATTCCTATTTATTTTCGTATTTTTGGGCTTCTTTCCTTTCTTTTTATCTCTTTTTATCTGTTTTTTCCCTTTTTTTCCTTCTCCGTGGTTTTGTTCGGCTTTTCTTTGTCCCTTGTGGCAACATCCTTGCTTGTTTATCTCTTTTCAGTTCCCTCTGTTCCTTGTGACGAAGGGCTTTGAATGAGGAAGTCCAAAACAATTTTTGGTCGAAACGTGCGTATCTTCTTACCTGTAACATCTTATGTGTGTTTTGTACAAAGTTTTTTATTTACTTTATCCTTTAACACCAGTATTTTGAGTGTTTTTCCGTTGTCTTTATAATGTTGATTCTCTCCCCCTCCTCCCCCCCTTCTTTCTGAATGTTGGAAATCCCTCCGATCTCAGTCACCTTAATTTCCTACGTTCCCATTGGCCCTCATAAAACACTCGTCTGAATTCATGCATTCTTATTGGCCTAGTACACACTTCCTGAATCCCTACTTTTTCTATATAATTAACAAATTATTGCCATTTTCATTTTATCACTGACAACGGAATACCATACATGTGGAAACCGGTCCACTATTTTATTTTTGTATTGGTGTTTTTTTTACGTTGTTTTTCGATGCTTATATAAACAGACTTTTTCCAGAAAAAAAAATAGTTTTTTTTTAACTGGGACTACATTGTGCTAAAAATAAGTTTTAAAAGAAATCGGGATTATTGTATTAAAAAGAAATCAGGATTTAAAAAATCATATTCATAGACGTCACATAAAAAAAAATAAACTTATAAGGAGGTACTCAGATTAAAATATATTTTAAAAGAACCATTTAGGATGTAGAAACATCCGCTTAACAAATGTTTTCGTATAAATCTGTTCGTATTCCTTGCACTGAAATACCAATCTTTATCAGTGAATATTTTTATTGTAGTGAAAAAGTCATCACCGTTACTGTTTAAGACTGGTCTTATGAAAGAATATATTATCGGAATATGTGTGTTTAATAAGATAAAATATTACTCAATCAGCATCGTCAAAGATTGCATCGTCAAAGATTATACAGCATGCTTGCAATACTTTACTGAAAATTGACGTACCACTCTACAATAAGCACCTAAATTCAGTTTCTTCCAAACGTCTTTCCGTTAACTAAAAAAATTTTTTTAATCTTCGGCATTTTTTCTCTGAATACCGAAAATCCAAATTATTTCAACGAACAGGTGGTAATTTCACCATCCGACCTCGGCGCAGCATGTCTGTTGAAGGTTGGGGGATGTCCGGTCAATGACGGTCCCTGGACTGTCTACTCCTGAGTGATTCTGTGCGTCTCCGGACTATATCCCGAGGGTTCCCCGACAATTTGCTCTGTTTCCCTGGTTCAGCCGAGATTTTACCTATTGCTTTAAGGACGTTTTTAAGGAGCTATCCTACATAAATTTTCCACTTCAAATTGATAAAGTAGTTTTTTAATTCGGATAATTTATTAAGATGTTTATAAAGATGTTTATTAGGTATACGAAGGTGTATACGAAGGACGTTGGTTGACTTTTCACCCGAGGTTAGGGAGATGCGGAATGATTTGCACGTCTGCTGTATAGTTCCAGCGGACGTTAAATGGACATCGAACATAAATTCCCGAGTACGAGAAATAGACAGTCGGCCAACCTTTTACTGAACTCTCTTGCTGCCTGGGTAATATAAACTGATATTTGCAGATTACATGCATCGTCAAAGATTATACAGCATGCCTGCAATACTTTACTGAAAATTGACGTACCACTCTACAATAAGCACCTAAATTCAGTTTCTTCCAAACGTCTTTCCGTTAACTAAAAATTTTTTTTAAATCTTCGGCATTTTTTCTCTGAATACCGAAAATCCAAATTATTTCAACGAACAGGTGTAACTCTATGTAACCCAATCCTATGAAAATGATTAAAACACTGGTAACATAATGGATTCACCCCTCCTTGCTCATCAATACAGTGACCCCGAGGGAATGGCGTGATGAATGTGGGGCCATTGACTTTGAAATACGTAACAATTGTGACCCTTTTTCCCTCAAATGTCTATATATCAGTGTCAGTTTGTCCGAATCAATATCGTTCAATTTGTCTCCTTTGATTTTTGGGTTGTTTATCTGAGTGTATAAAAATACTTGTTCTATTTAAACTGCTAATTAAATTTATTTAATGCCATGTTTTCCAATTGGCCATAGGTGTGCAACAGCTCATACTCAATATTATAGTCCTGGAGCCATCTGCCATTTTGGGGTCATCATGGCAAAAAATCTGAGATTTTTTACTTTGGTTCATTTTATATTATACTCATATTTATATTGTAAGTCATTTTATATTGTAAGAAAATGAACGTCAGCTGAAAGAGTAGCGGTGGGTGTAGCCTTCCGGGCGACCCAACATGTTAATTATAATAAAAAAGTTGATACTTTGTACACATGCTTATCACGTTGTATACAAATGAAAAAAAAAATAGTCAGGTGACTTTATACCGGAGACGGTGGATTATACGTCAGCTGCCGACGGTGATCTGCATTCGGCTGTATAGCGGTGGAGTATACATCAACATGTGTAAAGAATACCTGTTAAATAAACAATAATAAAAAAGCTGAAATTTGGGGAAGCGACAGTTAACTCCAAAAACAACTTAACAGCCCAAATTAATCAGTTTTATAAAAAAACATAGCCCGCTGAGTTTTTCGTGGTGGCTATGTCCTCAGCTGGCGATTGAAAGTTATATCGTCTAGCTACACGCACAGGCGCCCGATATATTTCACTTGCATAAGCTGATTACTTTTACACCTCGATCATTGCACTGGCAAATTCAGCGGACAACGTCTTTCAGGTAATTTGTGTTCAAAAGTTGAGCAAAAATAAATTACACATAACTTGAGGTACGAAATTTTCGTTTTTTTCCGAAATAAATGCGGATTTAAGCGAAATTTTCTTCGATGTTTACATATAGGGGAAGGTTGCCCAAAATGATTCTCTTAAGGGGAAGCTTGCGCAAAACAACATAAATGTTAAATAAAACATTGACCCTTTGTTACAATATTTTACACTATATTTTGCATCAAAAATTGTGACCTGCAATAAACGGAAAAATGAATTGAATGATTTAATGAGGATACATGTATTTTAAGAACGTCTGAAGGTCTGCCATGATGACTAGGGCCCGGTACTGGAGTTTCTTCAGTCGATGGATCATTTTATCCGGCAGTATGGCTGCCCAATTTAGTTCATAATACTGGAACACGCCAAGAAGCATAAACTAAATAAGTGCAATTCACATCTGAAAACGTACACTATTCGGTCAACCAAGTCATATTTCTCTAAGATTGTATTTATGAATAAATAAGAAAGTCAGTGCTTATCTCATAAGAGATATGATAATACCAAGTTTTTGAAGAATTATAATCAGACACGTAATACACCGATTGTTTAAATATTGCCATTGCTTCTATTTGACTCGGCACAGATAGTTTATGTGTTGTCTGATAGGTAGCACGACCTATATCTAACAAAACATGTCTGGATCGTTTTGCACGATAGGATCATTTTGGGCCACCTTCCCTATATTTGTCTCATTGTTATGTATTTTAAATATATAATTCGGCGTAAAAAAGGATTTAGGTATCTTCATCTCATTCATAAACGCACTGTGAGACGCACTATGTAATATTAGAAATTGATAGATATCATAGACCATGGAAGCTGAAGCTTTATAAAGTAGTTCTTTAAAAAGTTACCTGAAAGAAGTTGTCCGCTGAATTTTCCGCT
Source organism: Cheiracanthium punctorium (assembly GCA_038373885.1). Lineage (NCBI taxonomy): Eukaryota > Metazoa > Arthropoda > Arachnida > Araneae > Cheiracanthiidae > Cheiracanthium > Cheiracanthium punctorium. Next base: position 85,864 of record JAWZYV010020167.1, on the reverse strand, counting down.
GTGTAAAGTGATCAGCTGATTCAGTGAAATGCATCAGACGCCTGTTCGTGTAGCAATACGCTCTAACTTTCAATCGCCAGCTGACCACTTTTCCACCACGGAAAACTCAGCTTATTTTTTTTCTCAAACTGCTAAGGTTAACTATCACTTCACCAAATTTCAGATTTTCTATTATTATTTTACTTAACGGATGTTCTTTACATGTTGACGCATAATACACCGCTGTACAGTCAAAGGCAGATGGTTGTCGCCAGCTGATGTATAATCCACCGCTATGAAGCCAGTTGACTATTTTTTTCATTTGTATACAACGTGATAAACACGTGTATAAAGTATCAACTTTTTTATTATAAATATTTTTAAAAATTATTTTACATGTTTGGGTGGGGAGACTGCACCCACCGCCAATGCGCCAGCTGACGCTCATTTCTATTATATGCACAACTAAATGAACTATAGGACGGGATTTCAGATCTTTTGTTTTTGGTCATCAAAAATGCCAGCGGGCTCCAGGACTATTAAGGACTATTAAGAGTAACAATCAGTTTTGGACTTCCCTATTAAATTCCATGTTGATATTTCATATTAATTTTATCTCAACTACAATTTTGACTCTGCTTTATATGTGTATAGAAAAAGTATCAAGGGATGGATGAGACGAGACAGAGATTTACAGCTTTTTTGCGAGAAGAGACAAATTTTTTAACATTACGATATAGGGATTTTGCGAGACGAAACAAAGTTTTTAGGCTGTTTTGCGAGACGACTATTTTTCATCTCGCGTCCATCCCTATATATATCAAAGTTTGAGATTGTAAGTATCACATTAATCTTATAAATAAAAATGAAATTCTGTTTGTTTGTTTGTTTGTTTGTTTGTGGATTTGAGTTGTATACAAATCCACGATAATGGACCTATCAGCCTGAAATTTTGCACAGATATGTAAAATAATATAGAATAAATCATAGTCCACTTTAAAACTTTGAAAGTCCACCCGTTCCCGGAATTTAAGAGATTTTTTATGTTCTGCACGCAAAAAGCTTTCCGTAATTGTAACCCCTGTAGTGAAAAAAGTGTGAAATAAGGATCGTGGTTGCCATGTGTGGCGATTTTGCCGAATAAGATGTTTTAAATTCTCAAAGTAAAAATAAAAGAATAATAATGATTTTTTTTTGTTAGTTTATATTCGTAAGGTTATATTTTTTTTTATTATAATATCGTGTGCATGGGAAATCGGAGCAGGAATGAAATGTTTTATACGCAAAACAATAAGAATTGAAGATTTCCGAGGCTAATATGTTAAAATTTTTTAGTTTGGCGAAAAAATAAAATGGCTCAAATGCCGAGAAAGTGAGTTCTAGCGGTTTGCACAGTTTCCGGCTAGGCGCAATTTACTGAGAGCTTAAGGAAACGGATTTTTGAAAACAAGTGCAAAGGTTTTATTAGAATACAGCGTTAAATTTTAATGATCCGTGCGAAAATAATGCAGTTATTAAGGGATTTCAAGCGATCTATCTTCAGCATTCTCGCGATTTTGAGGAGGATTCTAACGCTTGGCGCTATTTATCGTAATTTAATCGTCTGCTATTTGGGTTATGAATACACCTGCGTATAAGTTTTTGAAATTTTCATTCAGTTGGAATTGTGCATTTTTCTGAGCAGCTTTTCTGCATCTAATGTATTACATCCAGAAAAAAGGATGTTAGAAATATCAATTTTAATTTTGTTTAATCACACTCATGAATAATGATACACTTTCCAACTTAATGAAAGAAGGAACGAAAATAGGGAAGACCCATGGATTATAACTCTTTTTATATATAGCACTTTAGTGCGTATTTAAAAATCTGAAAGTGTGTCAGATTTTCTATGATTCTAGCGCTTGGCGCAATTTAATGAGAGGGTATTTTTAAAAACAAGCGTAGGTTATCTTATAAATAAAAATGAAATTCTGTTTGTCAATTTGTTGATTTGGGTAGTATACAATTCCACAAAAATGGACCTGTCAGCCTGAAATTTTACACAGATATGTAAAATAATATAGAATAAATGATAGTCCACTTTAAAACTTTGAAACTCCACTTTATTTCCGTTCCCGGAATTTAAGAGATTTTTTATGTTCTCCACGCAGAAAGCTTTACGTAATATTAACCCCTGTAGTGAAAAAAGTGTGTGAAATAAGCATCTTGGTTGCCATGTGTGGCGATTTTGCCGAATAAAATGTTTTAAATTCTTAAAGTAAAAATAAAAGAATAATAATGATTTTTTTAGTTTATTTTTTTAGGTTATTTTTTTAATTATAATATCGTGTGCGCATAAGAAATGAGAGCAGGAATGAAATGTTTTATACGCAAAACAATGAGGATCGAAGATATCCGAGACTAATATGTAATTTTTTTTAGTTTGGCGATAAAAAAAATGGCTGCTAGGCCGATTTTTAGAGAGTGAGTTCTAGCGGTTTGCACAGTTTTAGGCTTTTTGGCGCAATTTACTGAGAGCTTAAGGGAATAGCATTTTTGAAAACAAGTGTATAGGTTTTCTTAGAATACAGCATTAAATTTTAACTATCCGTGCAGAAATAATGCAGTTATTAGGGCATTTCAAGCGATGTAGCTTCAGAATTCTCGCCAATTGAGTACATTGATTTAACTTGGGGGAAATCCGCCAAATTTCAGAAAATTGAAATCTTCGCATTTAGTACATCGAGGTAACGATGAATAAAACATGTTATAGTTGATAATTTAAAAAATGCGGCTGTATTAAGGGATTCCACTTTTCAAATAAATGCCTGGCGGTCGAACCATTTCCCATTTTGATTGCTGCTAAGGCAATGCTTCGAATGATTCCCTGAAAAAACTCTTGCAAAATGGCGTATGCTGGCACTTTGGCGAGGCTTAGATTTGAAACTGGATTTTACTTGAGACTGGTATATACGTATAATAAGACTGGTTATAGATAAAAATGAATGTTGGTATGTGTGTAGGAGGTTGAAAAACTCCAGCACCGTTTCACCGATCACCATGAAATTTGGTTCACCTAAGTCTTTTATCATGGAGAAGGTTTTTATGCTATCCGTTTTCCTCTAACTTTTCACTAGGTGGCGCAGCAGAACGTCGAATTCTATTCCGTTTAGCCGTTTGCTATGCGAATATCGTCCAACCAATTTCGATGAAATTTGGTACACGCGAATATTAGAACACGGAGAATATTTTTCACTATCCATTTTGCTGTAACTTGCCGCTAAATGGCGCTGCAAAGCATCAACTTCTATACCGTTCGACTGATCGGCATAAAATTTTTTATACTTACACATTTGAGCACGAAGAATATATTCTAACTGCGTTACTTTTGATGTTACTCGCCACTAGATGACACTGCAATGCATTATTATTTTAACTCACCACTAGATGACGCTGCAGCAGGCCAAATTTTTGACCATTCAAACGGTGGCTATGAAAATCAGTATACATAGCTATTTGAACAATGAGAATATTTTGGCGTTATCCATTTTGCTATAACTCGCCACATGACGGCGCTGTAGCAAATCATTACTTTAATTAACCACTAGATGGCCCTGCAGTGTATCACTTCTTGACTGTGCGAATGATCGCTATGAAAATAGGTATACATAGATATTTGAACACGGGGAAGAGTTTGGCACGATCCATTTTCCTATAACTTGACACTAGATGTCGCGTCAACACATGAACTTCAAGACTATTCAGCCGATCGTCATGAAAATTCGTATACATCGATATCTGAATGCGAAGAATATTTTTGCCGTATCCGTTTTGCTAAAACTCGCCACTAGATTGTGCTACGCCGCATCGCCTTCTGCACCGTAAAAACGATTGCCTTGAAATTCAGTATGCATGATTATTGAACACAATATAACGCGATATCCATTTTGCTATATCTCTTTATTACAATAAATAGTAATTACAACAAATATTAATATCAAAAAGTCCATTCATTCCCGTGCGAAGAACGGGTACTTCAGCTAGTATGATATAAATTGAAAAAATGATGCTTAACATTTCAATTCGATGCAAATTCGTTCACTAGATGGCAGTTATATATTTTTGATACATTATGTTTGCGCCATGTGAAATGTACACTTTTTCTTTGCATGCAGAATAAAGAACCCGTGCATCGGAGTCGTAAATAGGATAAAAATATCTAAAGCAGATTTAGCAAAGGAATCAATGGGACCTTCTTAACCTGACTGTTATTCTTAATGCAAGGACATATCATTATTAATTTTGTAATTCAAAGAACCATTCTACCTCACCACCGGTCCAGGTTCCACTCCTGTTTTGAGCTTATGTGTCATTTCGTCTCCCTTCCCAGGCAATGAAGGGAGGACGAAAGGCAATGCCAGGTGAAGGCAATGCTGGTACAGCTATTCGGTGCCTCCATGATAAAGCGGTAAGTATTATGTGCCTAATATGTGGCAGTGACTGACAGTTAACTGCCTACTCTTAGAAAAAACTTAAAATAATGAAAATGTACATATCACAGCACTCACGCATGTTGAAGAAAAGAGCACTATTTTTTTTTTTACATTTTTACGTAAATTTTGTTTGAGAAAAAAAATAGATCAGTCTATGCACAACATTTGAAAGGTCCGTTGCTAAGAAATACTTCTATTACGCATTGCAAAATCACAGGGTTATAGCATCAAAAAGTACTGTCAAAGTTGCCCCTTGTCATTCACTGCTGCTGGTGTATTCTTATAAACGGCAGAATACCTGCTGAAATGATTGAAAAAAGTTCACGCAAAGGAGTTAAATGAAGCAGAAATATCTTTTTTTCATTTATTTTTTTTCCCCCTTTTTGGTTCGCAAAACATGCTTGAATGGCGCATTATTCGGAATGACAATTTAAAAAAAAATAGCTCGTAGTTATATTGCCGCCATTCACACTTACTTCTTCCTTGCATAAATATAATACCATGAAATTTTCTCGCTTCAAACAACGAGGCACAGATTTTAAACAGATGACGCTAAGTTCTTTTCTTCATCCGAAAAGAATACTTTATGTGATTTTTAAAGCAAGTGATCACATTTAGTTGGTGTTTCAGAAGGGCTTAGTTGGGCTTGGTGCTGAGAGTTCTTTGAGGGTATTTGAAGTTTTTAATTTGGCAGTTTTTGTGCAAATCGAAGATATTCTTTGAGGAAATCAACACACTGCTGGACATAAAATGTTCAATCGCCACTATGCAGCTTTGAAAATTGATTGTGTTGTCATTACTGAAATAAGCCAACCTTGACGACAAGTGTCATAGCGCTTTTGATCGACAACTCCAGGTGAAGCATTTCAAAGTCAAAATAATCACCTTTAGCAATAAATGAGATAGTAAATACACACACACGCACACACAATAAGATCATCCAATTCTGAAAATAAAATACGTATATGTCAAAACATCAACAATGAAGTTAAAATAATGGGAATGCATAACTATAAATACATTAAAGAAAAAAATGCATTAAATCCATAGACAGCCTTTGCATTCTTATGCAAGAACAATTCCTAAATCCATAGTAAAGCAAGTAGAAAATAAATCCTGTCATACAATGTGCAATACGTAAAATCACAATATAGACCTAACGAAAAATATTATCGAAATAAACCATCCGTAGAAAATTAACTATAATCCTACAAGTATATAAATGCCAATGCTTGTATGTATGATTGTTACTCTTTCACGCTGAGACAGTCTTGGATGAAGTTTGGAATAAAGACAGTTAAAGTCCGGGATTAACATATAGGCTACTTTTTATAGCGCGAAAAAAAAGACTGTTCCTATAAGATACAAAAAAATAACTATCTTCTAAAAAAAGAATACAATTGCGCTTTATTTTATGGGGACGTCGACAGGTGGTGCAAACTTAAAGAATATCGTTAAATAATGCTAAAATAATGACTAAACGTCATTTTATCGTCTTCTACACCACACTTCGATGAAGAATACACCTGAGTAAGTTTTGAAACGTTCATTCAGTTCGAATTGTGCATTTTTTGTCCCAGCTTTTTCCCATTCTATTTCTATTGTATTACATCCAAAAAAAGGATGTTAGAAAAACCGAAGAGCATGTAGTGATGCATATTTTTAAAAAATCATCTTATTTATTCTCATTTTTACTCAAAAATGTATCCATTTTCGCTTAAAATGTTCATTCAAATTTTACTGAAACATTATTTTCTAGAAAACTCGACTAAATGTTCATTGTTAAAGATTAAAAAACTGAATGTATGCTGAAAAATGTGAGGGGGGGGCGTCACCGTAAATTAGCCTTTGAAGGGGGGCAGCGACGTTAAAAGGTTTAGAACCGCTGACTTATTCGAAGAGCAACTATTGAACAGGCGGGGATTTTCAGGGATTAGGGAATGATGCTGAAGCACACATAGAGAATACAGAAAAAATGTCAAATAATTATAATGTGACGGGAATAATCAATTGAGGAAATATGAAGAGAATATTACTATAATAAGTTATCTTAACAAATATAACATATTATAATAAGAATCGCCAATGCCAGGGACTAAAATATTATTACTAGACATCATATAAAGTTAAGTAGAAACTAGTGTTATTAAAACTGCAGAAAGTGCTAAAGAAACAAAACTGTACTGTTTATGCATATATTCATTCAAGTTAGAGATTTTTAAGCTTATGCTCTGCGCTTTAATATTAAATTGCACAATTTAAAATATTGCAGTAGAAACTGTTAAGGTCACGTTTTGAATAGATTTCTTTTTAGCTGTAGCTATAGCGCCGAAATATCTTTCCGGTAAAAGAAGAGATGCATGTTTTTTTATTTTTCTTCCAATACTGAGATATTCTAGAAAAATTTCAGATTTCAGATGATGATCCTTTTCGTAACTGAACCCTGTGAAAGTGATAAAACAGCTCCAACAAAATAGGTTTATCTATCTGTTCAAATCAGCTCAGTCTCTGCCCCGAGGGAACATCGAAATAGATATGGTGTGCACCAAAGTTACTAGAAATTGAAAGGGAACTACTTAACAGTTGTGACCCCCCCTCTGTCTCTGAGGGCTGTGTGTCAGGTGCCATACATCGTTTTGTTTTTCTACTGCCGTTATTGAAAGGGATACAAACATTTTTTTTAAATTTGTTTGAAAATAAAAATAAAGGATATATCTGTACATATTGCACTTGAATGTATTTTATGTTCCATAACTTTGAGTACAAATTGTAGATATATGTATAATTTTATTGATAAAGAAACTTGAAGGAAAAATTAACTCTGACTTTAATTAGTGTATAAAGGCATTAATGAATACCTTTTGTGAGCCTATTGGGATATTAAACCAGCAACAGCTACCATGCTCAAATTATTTGTGACGTATTAGACATGGTTATATAGTATAGAGGCTCATTATATATAAAGATAAATACCGTTCTTTGTGTTGCTCGCTGCTGAATGAGATACAATTAGTGCGAAGTAAATATTTTCTCAACTTGTTTTTTTAATATACTATAAATGTAAACACACTTAATAAACTAAACTTATCGTCCTTTTTATTACTCAGCTTATCAGTCAGGTTCAACATTATTCACTTGTACGATCATGGTAGTAAATTGAATGTTATGTCTCAAAGTTGCATGGTTATAACATCCTCAAGCGTATGAATTTCGTCTTTAGATTTTATCAAAAATGAAATCTGACAACACAGCACTTAGAATGATTGATGAATAAGAGGATAAATCGCCATTTCATTTTTCACTATACAACGCGCGCTTAGAGAATTTTTAAACATAATTTTATTCCTTCACATAATGCAGTCATTTTAAATTATCAGTTACCTTCAAAACATCACTTCATCGCGTTCAAACATTCTGATTACTTATTTTCTTTCGTCTGGGCCTGAAGTTCAACGCATTGAGGAAATTAATTCCAGAGCAAGTATATTTTGCTTTTTTTTTCAATACTAATACTTATTGATTTTATGAAAGTAGTATAATTTACACAGGTGAAGCCTTATACTTGCCACAATTTTTGATATTAAACTTCAAAAAATATCTATTCATAGAAGATAAACACGCTGAATAGGAGTAAATCAGAACAACGCATCTGCTCAGAGGGTTTCTTGGTTGATCATTGTTTAATGCGCTATTGATGCACATAGCCCCAATGCGTGTGGTCATATTGCAAAAGCTCCTTTTGAGCACCCACTACCGGTGATCTTGTGCTAAACTAGTAAATGCCAGGGATAACGTCCATCATTTTGTGTGCACCTCTAAAATTCGCCGCCGATGGTCATGTCTAAATTACTCAAAAGGCATCCATGTTTATTTTATTTTATTTTATTTTATTTGCCATTAAATAATTTCTCACAGCTAATCTGCTGAGCATTCTACTTCAGGATGAACTTCTAAGATAGGACGAGATTTCATTCTTTTTGCTGAAACGAGTGATCGTTAATGAGGCATACTTCAGGGAGACTTGGCGCTGTCACATGGAGTATTTTCGTCTTCCATCCTTTAGCTTTACCATAGCGATTGCGTAACAGGGCTAAACAGAACAGTAAACCACCAATAGGATGCTGCATCACTCCTCAAACTTAGAGAATTTTGAAAACTGAATATATATTTTTTTAAATGATGGAAGCGGACATGTTCAGAAATAGTGAAGCAGCACATTCTATAGCAGTTAAATCTAAAACCAGTATTGACAGTGGACAAAATTTCTGACCGACAGAAAAAATAACGTACTTTCAACTTTGTGGATGAGCAAAAGAATTTGCGAAGAGATATCCAAAATTTCACGTAAACCACAAAAAAATGAAGCAAATTTTTGAAAGGACTAGATTTCACGTTTTGTGAGCTTAAATTGGTTAAAAAGAAAGTAAATGTTGTGTACAAAACATTAGAGATCTTTCGGGCATGATAGAAAGTACCAGGCGAAAGTCTATCACTTGATACTAAGAAGGGTGCTTCTATAGGAAAAATGTATTTAACGCAAGTAATGTTTTATATTCATGATGACTAAATTTGATACACTCCTTCTGCAGTTCTTAAACATAAAAGTTGATTGAAATCAATAAAAAAAAACATAGCTTCTAATCAGTTACGACTGATATTTTGAGATAAGGCCGGATGCCCGTAAAAACGAACATAAAAATATCTTTCGTGCAAGTGAGTCCTAGAATGAAAATAAACATTAATTATGAAATTAAACATTAAAACCTGTTTCAGTGTCTCATTATGGAAATATGACGACCGAGACTACTGAGTTGAATCTGATAATATTTTATATTTTACTACTATGAAATTTCTAACGTTTCGCAATGTCATATTTTAATTTTATTCTATAGTTTGTAAGGATTTAGAAATTTCATATAATTCCCTACTTCATAATATAATTTGTTAGAAGAAATCCCTAGACGCTATCTAAGTTTTTTCAAAATTTAATTGCATAATCTTATAGATAGAGATTTTGAATAAGTAATAAAAAAACTGTTTCCAAACCCTAGCACTCGGTAAATCTTCTGTCCAATAAAGAAACATTCCTCTAAATTTGAGATTATAATTTATGACGGCAGTTGTGTAAAAAAGACAAATTTATTCGGCAAAAGAAAGTTTTCTACATTCAAAAGTACGTTTATTTTGAAAGTTTTGTAAATTTGTTCATCGTTAAAGGGAAGGGAGGGGGGGATATTGGGAAATAACAATCTATTGCATAGCTTTCCTTCTCTAGTGTTTTAGTAGATATACGAAATAGCACAGAGTTCATCTGTTTACAAGGATAACATAATGAGTATTTTTTATATGAATAAATATATTAAATCTTTAATCAAGGTAAAAGAATGAGAACATGTTTTACAAGATATTTTTAAAAGCGTACGAACAGAAGTACATAAATAAGCTAATTATTAAATCTTTTAATTTTGGTGTATATACCGCCGGAAAGAAAGCACTTCAAAAATGACGAAATGATCCACGTTTATTTAATGAAACTTTTGTTTTATCCCCGAGACAAATTATGAGACAAATTATACCCTTTTAGTTTATTCCATGAATAAATAATACAGTTTTTTTGTATCATTCAGAGTAAGGAGGTTAAGCATATAATTAAATTAATGTGACGCAGTACAAATTCTTTTAAGACTTATTTCTAAAGCTTGTAAATCTTTACTCACTGTATTCCTCATCCCACAGCAATATTTTAAATGACCTATTCTACAAAAGACTTTTGAAAAGCTGGATTTTTCTTCCAAGAACAACACATCTGAAACAAAGATGCTCAACCTAAGGTTTCAATTCATCAATATAGGGAAACACTCTACGTCAAAAGCACACTTACAAAACAATGCATGGATTCCACTTTATGATAAAGCACTCAGAAGACAAGACAGATATCTTTACTCTTCTTTGATAAATGATACAACTCGAAGCCCTTTTAGGGGCTTCCAGGAGAAGGAACTTTATTTTTCCGTTGTCTTGTCACGAACGAGATATCTGATTCAAACATGCAGAAGCTATTATCTGTAATGACTTAATTATATGCAGTTTTGACGTACATTGTAAAACATATTATCAGACAAGTTATTTGTAAGTTTTTAACATTACAAATGACACGAATGATTAGTTTACTAAAGTTTGAAACAAATTTTGAGCGGATTTAACAGCTGGAACAAAAGAATAATTAAGGATGCAATTTCTTGTTTTAAAAGTAAATACTCGTTTCTAATCAGAACTTGAGTTATTTACGACATGAAAGATATGATTAATTTAGAAATTCGATTCTAATTAACCTATATATTTGATAATGTCAGTAGCAGTACATTTTTTGTCGGTGTTCTCCGGTAGAATGCGAAGTTTGTCAAATTAAATCATACAAATATGTACATTTATTAAGTCAATTTTGTGATTACATGATTAATGCCTCAAATATTTGTAAAATTTTAACGTTGCAAAATGGCTCTTTTCATAATTTCATTTTCGATTTAAAAAGTATCTAAAATATAATATTAAAGTTATTTAAACTTATCTGACGTTGTAATTTTTAAAAAAGACATTTGTTATGAATTGAATTCAAATTCTGTTTGCAAATCCCAAATCTAGTTTAATTCAATCATTCTGTTAGTTGTTGGAACTCCACCATAATGCCATTTTTCAAATAGAATTCATTTAAAAATTTAATCGGAAATATTTCATTAAAATAGTTTTATTTATTTATTTAAATTAAAAGTACATTCTTAATAAGTTAATATTAATTGCTAGAGTAAAGTTACAAAATAAATAAATAAATTAATTAAAATAAAATAAATTAAAAATTAAAAAATATTCTTTGTTAAATTGCAACCTGATTTTTTTTCTTTGAGAATTAAAATTTCTGTTAAGAATGAACACTGACACCTTTATTACTGCTAAAACTGAAATTTAATGGTATTGTAATTAAATTTTTAGAATGCACTTAAGATTTTAAATTTTTATTGTAATTTGCTGTTAAAAAATTCAAAATGAATAATTATTTGAATAAACAAATTATAGAAATAAATGTACTTAACAATTGAAAATTCTTAAAAACGCAACCTAATTAAACTTTAAGACTCATACATTAAAATTATTAACTTTATGTAAAAAATCCCCAAAAAATTAAATTATAATAAAGAGATTTAGTGTGTAATGACATCAAATTAGATTGGTTTTCTAATCTTTTGTATTCATAAACAACCTTAGAAATGAAACCACATATCGTTATTAATAAAACGAATATTATCATGTAATACTTAGGCTTCTTAAAATTTGAATAGAGCTTTGTAAACAAAACATTTTATAGAAATAATATACAACCTTTCAAAACGAACAAATATTGGCAATTTCTACATAAAAGTATAGTTGATAGTTTTGAATTCTGCAAAAATCGCAATTCTGAACGTATCATATAGCTTACATATATCATAGTTTACACCATACAATCCATATTTTAATCTTCAGATTGTTTCATGTCGAAGTAAGATAGTTATCTCATAATCAACTGTTGTTATACTGACTTATTTGAAATTTAGCCAAGGTAGGTAGTTGAGAGGCTTTAATTTTTGTTTCATTATATCTTTTGGGATAGATTCCATAAATTTTAATTACAGCATATTCGACGACATTTGACACACTTTCTCTTTCCTACTTTCATCGCACTAAGGCAAATTTTGCTATTTAATATCGACGAAAAAGTATTCGATCATTACATCAAGTATTTAAAAGAGGTTTTGACTAAATAAATAAATGTGCCATTTGTGAAAAAACTACACGAGATAATAAATAAAGACACTGAGAATGCAGTGCTCGATACGACAAAACTGAGAACTTCATGTTTTGAGATGAAAAGGATGAACGCAGCTTAGTACCAGTATGAATGACCTAGAATTCATTTAATGGCGTCCAAATCATTGGGCCTCCTCTGCGCTATAAAAATTTGCTTCAGATTTGAATTCAGTGCAACAAAAGCATTTGCAAGGTTACAGCAGCATGGGGACTACATTTAGATTGCAGTCCACATTTTCAGATAGTTTAAGGAAAGTAATCGAGTGAAGACGATCGATTGATCGAGAGCCAGAAAATTTGCTAATGCAACGCTGGAATTTTATGGTTTGTGATCACCACTTTATAGTCAGAATAACTGAATGAGTTCAATTTGTGACCACACACCAGAATTACATAAAAATTAAAAAAAAAACCCTTTCTAAAACTACATTTTCAGTTCATGGAGCCAGTAAAAGTGTGCCTCTGTCTTGAATTATTCCTTGACTTCAGTTCGAGTGATTTTTTTTCCTTTTTATGTGATTTATAATCTACCTCAAAAGACATAATTTTAGAACACTATATGACATTAAAAAAGACATAATCAAGCATCTGAACGCAATTTCAGGATCCAAGATTCACCACATACACGAAGATTGGTAAAAGAATTTCCAATCCTGAGTGTCTGTATAGAGAAATTGATAAGAAGTAAATAATTTATTATAATTTTAGTTCAATAAAGCAATATAAAAGGAATAACATTACATTGCTTATCATTACGCATTGAAAGTAGATGTATATGCATTATTCTCCAGTATTCCATTGAACAGTTTCTAGCAAGTGCTGAATTAGCCTTTAGAAATCGGAATGGCAATATGGATAAGCGCCGAAACATCATTTGTACACTCCATTCCCCGAATTACTTGTGCTGAAGAAATACATTTACAATAACATAAGAGAGAGAAATAATTTTGACAGATTTCTAATAATATTTAGAGTATTAGTAGAGATCAATTAATCTTTTTTAATATCAAGTATTCATTAAAAATATTCAGTGCGTTTAAGTATAAAACTTCGCATGTTTAACTGTAACGGAATTTTTACTACTATTAAGAGCTTTCTTATTACTATTCGAAGAAAAATATTATAAGAATACGATCAACTACATCACGTGAACTGATATGAAAAATATCCATCACATCATTAAACATGCCGAATATTTTTGAAATGCAAATTTCCAACTTTAAAATTTTAATACATTATACTAACTTTACAAAAAAGTATATTAGTTTTGATTCAACCAAAGTAAAAATCTTTAAGGAAGCTTACATGGATTGCATGCAGAAATATTTATTTTTTGCACTTTCCTTTTCTGTAGTCTATCTTGAGTATACGTTTCACATTAATGTCGACACTGAACTATGTTTATTCTGCTCTTGACGATACTGTCTTCGTAGTAAATAGGTATCATATGACATTTTCTTCCACTTAATATACAAATTCCAGTCACCATATAACAAGACAGTTTACTGATCAATTATTTTGCCAATGTGCGAGACGAAACACGTTTTCATAAAGATCTAAAATTTATCAGGAAAATTTCAAAGTACGTCCACAATTTACACGACCAACTACTTCTTTTTATTGCAACTAAAAACAGAAAGAGAACTGTTTCCGTTTCTTTTTTGTACTAAATTCGTATTTTGAGACTTACTGGTAAAAACTAGAAAAAAATCAGGACTATGTGATTTTTCACTACAATCCACCAATTTTTGATTCTTCGTTCCTAAAGATCTGCTTTTGTCATCGCTATCTACTTTTGTCTCGCATTCAGACATGAAAGACCATTATCAGCAAATAATTTCAAATACAGATGTTCACAACATTTTATATTCCCTCGGCCACACTGGAGGAAAATGCCATATTTTGGTCCAAAGAATTTATTTCAAAATCAAAGACAGCTCTTGACGTCCAAAGTAAATTAATCAAGCAGTTGCTCAAGGTTTCATTAAAAGTTTTTGGTTTCGCCTTATGAAATTTTCGAAGTTCACTTCGAGAGCAATGTTTGGATGCTTGGATCGTTGTAATTCAAATTTGCTGTGTTAAAATGTGTTTCTTTTATTACACATTTAGAGTTCTTCCTGCAAGAATTTTGATTAATCCTATACTATAAAAACATATAAACAAAATAGCTTTCTTTTTCATTTTTTTTTCTTTTTTAAGGGGAATATAAAATGGACTTGCGTTTCAGAGAACTCAAGCAGGTATCTACTTTCTTCTAGAGAACTAGTCGAAGAAAACAAAATAACAAAATTTCTTATACACGGTGATTCTAAATTGTTTTTGCAAACTAAGACGCATGGTAGTACTCATCCAGACGAGCAATAATTACAAAGGGACGTAGGGTCACATTCTACTCTGAGAAGCAGAAAAGAGGAATATTATAATTCCATGTTATCAAGATAATACTAGAAGCGATGATATTTTGCCGTTTTGCTGCTCTGTCTCAGAAGAAATTTGCATACGGTAAATTCTTGATAGTTTTAGGATATATGCTACGTAGGCAGATACAATATTACGTCAGAGGCGATGACTTGTATGGCTTGATGACGCAGGATTCGCCTGTAAGACCGGAAGCATATTCATTTTTTACAGCGTTATTTCATTTAATTTCACGCGTTTTGCGTGTTATATTACATTTCATTTGGAAACGGTTTAATGAACTATGGATTTGATAAGATTTATCATTATCATTTATTTTAAACACAAAAACAATAATAAATTTCAATTTTTCTTTGAAGGCAAATGTTTTATGAAAACCTAATCAACAGCGATATATATTCAACACGCAAAATATTAAACTATATTTAAATATTTTTATTCATTCCAAAGAAGATATTCGTGAAGCATTCAAAGAATCCCAGCTATGAGTTTGGAATATACGGAGTAAAGCTCACTAATGGTAAAGCTGGAAATTTAAATTGTTCAGAATTATTCCATTTGACCGGTTCTTTTAAATGGGTGCCAATTTAATTAAATGGATACGCGTGGCGGTGATATAAGTTAATCTACTAGAAATAATCTACCGTGAATGAAATTAAAAGCAATCAATCTTAATGACTTGCCATCAAATTTATTCAAAGATATTACTCATTATTTCAGATATTGCTAATTACACATGATATGTATTTTTTTTTTAATAAAATGCCTAATGATTTAGAATTTTTTCTTAAAGCAAAATTTGATATTGCGTTTGACTAATTTTTTTTAAACTTCTTTTAGGGAAAATTTTTTGGGAGTTTTAGAGAAACGTTACTTCTTTTTTTAATTTCTACGAAAATTTGATTTTATTAATAAATAAATAATATCTTTTGATAAAATTAACTGTAATTCAAGAAATAATCTATACGTATTGGCTTAGGTCTTAAATTTGAAAAACCGTTTAACTAATGCTATAAAATTTTTCATAAGGTAAGTTCTAACTTTCCTATTTATTTAGATAAATAATCTTCCATGAGCAGAGATATGGCTTGGTTTACTGAATGAAACATATTTTTCAGATTATTATCTAGATTTGGCCCAGTATTACAAATACCTGAGAATAGTGATCATATGCATTTTTGTGATATGTGCTGAAATATTCTGAGTTTTCGAAGTGGCGAAAAAGGGCATCATTTAATTTATTTCTACGTTTATTATAGGCCATAATTTTTGAATTATAATTTTCAAGTATTTACTTTATTGTTTGTGACAATTTTATTTTAAAGCTTTCATAAAGTAAATTGTGTGTGTAATCTGGTTGTAAAACTTTTTGTTCATTATGTACAATCATAATTATTTTTACATCTTTTTATTTTGTCGATATAAAAAACAATTTGCAATTATTTTTAAAAGAATTATTAATTTGATATTCGGAAGAGGGTAAAATGATCTTTTGAACACTTTTTCAAAATTCTACTTTTTAAATTACTTAATACGCGTTAAAATTATTATTGAACTATATTTGTTTAACTTTATAGTATTGATATAGTTATTATTGAACTATATTTGTTTAACTTTGTAGTACCGATATAGCTATTATTGAACTATATTTGTTTAACTTTAACTTTCTTTGTAACTTTGCTCATAATGCAAAATATAGTGTAAAACATACTAGCAAAATGCCGCAAAATGATTTGTGTTATTTATACAAGTTTTCCCCTTAATAGGATCATTTTAGGTCACCTTACCCTATAAGGTAAAAACTATGCGATACAGAAAACGCAATTTGTGTGCTGTGGCTGAAACTGAAATTCAGCGAATAGAATTTTTTGTGTTATATTCTTGTCCTAGATTGCTCTGTATACGTTTCATGAAAACAAACTGAAAAAATTCATTTTGTCTTATTACAAACATCTGAAAGGACAAAATTTATTTTAAGAACAACAAATCCACTCTTGCTAGAGTCTCTATAATTTTGAACTTTGTAAAAATTGTTTTAGGTAAACAGTATTGGTGTTTTTTATTCAAAAGATATCATGAGAGTGTGTAAGATATATATACAGAGTGATCATAAAAAAACTTGCCCGATATATGGATCTCTAGCCGTCATTTCTTTCAACCAATCAATATGAAATTTCAGATGTAGTTATTCAGAGTCATACACTTACGATTGGGGTAATTAAAAAAAAATAGAGCTCTCACGGTTACGGTTACAGTAAAAAAATTTCGAAAATTTCCAATGGCAGCACCCATTTTTTTACAGCGAAAATTGATAAATGCATTGAAAAACAAGAAATGGTGTTAGAACAATACACTTATGGCGGAAATTGTCGGCGTAAAACAACGACAGCCCGACGAACCAATGACAGAGGAGAACCAAATTGCTTCTATTCGAATTAAAAGTTTTCAAGTGCTCTACTGTTATTTTAACATTTGTACTGTCTATTCGAGGGAATTAATGCGAATTCTTTCAATGCATTTCCTCTCTCTGTTTACTGGTTTTCTACCATGCTCTTCCTAACATTTTTTTTACGCAGTCAATTTTCGTCGTATGTGCATTGTACCAATGCCACTTGTGGTTTTTCAATGTTCTCACACTCAAAAAAAAAAAAAAAAAAAAAAAAAAACAGCTCACGGTAACCGCAACCGTGAGTTGTTGTTTTAACAATTGTCAACTTATTGTTTTGAACAATCCCAATTTTGAGGGCATACCTCTGAATAATGACATCTGAAATCTAGTCTCGATTGCTGGAGCGGAACGGTCCATATGTTGGGGAATTTTTTTATGGTCACGCCGTGTATATTTTATTTCTAAGAAAACAAAAATGTCATCAAAACTTGATGAAGCACAACAGATGGGTATCACTACTACTACCACTACTATTACAACTACTAGTACTAGTACTACTATTACTATTACTACTACTACTACTAATAATAATAATAATAATTTCATCGTCATCATCAGCAGCGCGATTTTTGGTGTTATTGCTATAATTAATCTAATAATTATTATTAGTTGATGAATGTCATATAATATAGTCAGATGAGTTGTTCTTTGATGATCGCGTGACTTTGAAATATGTTGAATGCATGTGTAATATCCATTTGATTGTGAATTTTTCAGTGATACGCACTTATCAAACATTCTAAATGTACTAATCATCCAAGCATTTTGCATTACAGCATTTTGCAATAAATTATGCATTATGCATAATTTATTGTAAAATAGTGAAACAGCTATCAAAATTTAGATGTAATTTTCAACCATTGTTGAATTTTCGTTAAACAGTATCTTTCGTGCACCTTCTCAAAAAAGTATTCAAGATTAAGAGTAAGTCTAATTTCCTATGTCACTTGATTACCGTAGGGTATAGATTAAAACGTCTGTCTCATTAAAAAAAAAAACTGCAAATCTCTGAATTGTCTGTTTTCGTATCCATCCCTAACTTGCATGAATAATGTTTTTCAAAGAACATGGTTATAATTGCAAAATTTTATGTAGCTTATGCATTTAACGATTATACGTATATTACAAGCACCTGTTCCAAAGCCTTTAAAAAATGATTAATATTTTTTGTAACCTTTGAAAGTGATATGGAATTGTTCATAAATATTGTGCTAACATCTTCATAAAAATATACTGGTTCCTATCAACTCTAATCTAAGAAAAACAGCTACAAAAATACATCTCGACTGGGTTTGACATTTCTACGTACAGTGTAATATATCTGGTGCATCTTTCTCTAACAGTCCTTACACTGTCTGCACCAGCCTTTTTCAGATAAAACTTATAATGTCATAATACTTATTTCAAGTATATTTCTTAAAGCTCGTTTCTCTTAAACTTCGCAATGGGAGATTAAAAATGATGACACATTTATTTGACTCAGCTTTTTTTTTTTTAAAAAAATTCTTTTTATATTGCCAATTCTTTTGAAATGTGCATGGCGGGAAAAAGATCTATATAATTTCAAGGTCTCATTTTTAGAGAATAGAAAACATTATAATTGCGGGCATTATTTCTGATATAGTAAATTATTCAGTTGCAAATCACTGTTTTGTAACTGTTTGTGAATTTGTGAATAATTGGCTCGATTTGAAGTCTTAACAGTGTTAAAATTATTATGCTTATTATTGAGAATGCATGGAGAGACAAACCAAAGTTCAATCCGTTAACATTAGTAGAACATGAATAAATACGGTTATGTATCGTGTATACTTGGTGCATTTAAAAATATCCTTATAATATTATGAATAACATACACATAACAATATTTACTAAATTAATTAACATAACGTAAGTGGAATTAAAATCTAAACAAACAATATTTAAAAAATTTATAATTTATGTAGTTAGATGTGCAATACCTTGAGAAAGTATTGCTTCTAGCACTGATTTAAGATTGACAATGAAGAAGTAAAAAATTTCTAATTTATATTTCAATGAATTATTAAAAAAAAATTTAAATCCCATCTTTTTAGAATCAGTAAAAGTTGTACAAAACAGATACGCTGTGCAAATTAATTGGGACAAATACAAAAATATACACATACTAAGTTTTATTAGTCTGAGTTCACTAACGTGCATGGCATGGCAATCAAATAGCATGTATGTCCTCCTCTAGCTTTAATGATATCATGTACATGTTTCGGCATAGATTAATTTAGAGAATAAAGTTTTGAACTGACTAATTTAGAGAATAAAGTTTTGATTTCGTCATCATGAAACCAAACTTCATGACATTCTCAATCATTTTTCTCTTGGTTGAACAATCCCTCTAATTCACCCATCTATTCACTATGCTCCACAAATTTTCGATTGGATTTACATCTGGAGAATTGCCAGGCCAATCTAAACCTGTTAATGTATTTTCTTGAAATTTTTTTAGCAGCTTAGAATTATTGCGAGGAGCAAGATAATGCTGAAACACTCCAACACCGCCAGCAGATTAATAATCCCGGAAACACAAGATTTTCCAACCCCAACAGTTTCAAAAATATCTCTCTCAGTCATAGAGGTATGCTGATTTAGAGCAAAAATGCTACTCCTTCTACTGGGAGTGATATCCATTTTTTTAATACACGTAAGAACCAGACAACTCGCACAATCTAATGACAGCTGAAACTCAACTAGCGCGAAAATGCGCCGCGTGTGATGTCCATGTGGTCAAATGAGTTTAGACTAGTCCAGGCCAATCTTCTTTCCTACAAAAACACTACTACAGTTAAAATCGTTTAGGTGAAATTAATATCATATTAATAAAGCAATTAGTGTTTTTAGGTATAAAACATATATGAAATTTTCTTCTCGGAAAGCATGATGTTTAAAGGAACTGCTAGAAAATCTGTAAATAAATCTGAAAAGCACGATTTACTCCAATGAAACGTAATAGAACTGACGTATTTTACGTTTTAAGTCCACAAATTTGTTTCTCAAACGTTTTTTGTCAAAAATATAAAGAAGCAAAATAGGGTAAGATTTACCCCATGCGAGTGCTTAAGTTACAAAAGTAGACGCGCGTGCTTACTGGTTAAGTTTATCAGTACTGTACATGGTTTTTCAAGGGCTTCTTCAGGATTCTTGCACTCATTCATGGCTTACATGCAGTTTTTCAAAGGACTGATTTATTTACCAAAGGAAAATTTTTCTTTATTCTCTCGACGAGGAACATGATATTTTAAGAAATTAGCATTCGTCAGTTGCAGAGTAAAAAAAAAAAAAAAAATCTACTAGCTCATGTTAACTATTCTCAAAATTTCGGGGGTGGGGGGTACATAGACCGAACCCTAGCCTCCGCCACTGCCATAAAGACAGTAAAAAAGGGAAACAATCAGCAGTCACTTTGATTTACGTTAGGTAAAAGATTTTGACAAACATCATGTAGTTGAAACCTTTCGTCTGCAGCAGATTTCTTTTTGCTGTTGAGCAGAATGCATTAATCATGCACTCCTCTTACGCAGAATTTCCGCTCTAACGCTTAATTTAAAGAAAGATTTTTGAGAATTGATTGAAAAATCGCAAAACATGTTTGATCACGTTTTGAATATTGAACTAGGAGCCAATGCTTTTCTTGACAAAAGAGGATAAAAACACGTATTGGCATAAAAGATCATAACTGAAAATTTTTAAGCATAAAATTTTGGCCATGAGCTATTTCACAGGTACAATCCTAGGCAACAATCCTATATCTGGCTTTTTCTATTCTTGATTCTACTCGTGAAACTTTTTTAATTTTTTTTTTATTAAGCATCAAGCAATGCGTTTATTGATTGCTTGCTTATATGATAAATGAGCATGAAATTAAAATCTCTTTATATACGTTATTAGAAGTCCATATTATTCGAATAAGAAACCGATTAACAATATATTAATTATTTACATAAAGTATAAAAGATGATTCAAATTGATTCATTTTGTTAATTTTTGAAGTACTGAGTTACAATATTGTACCCCAAAATAATGGTGGCAGGTATAATATTTGAAAACCCTGAAGTGGAAAAGCAAATTTAAGTATTACTTTCATTCTAATAATTTATTACATTAATAATTGATATTAATGAAGGAATTGAAAAATTATTATTAATCGGTATTTAGATACATTTACTATTATTACCCGTAATAAAATATTCGTTAAATGAAAAGAGGTTGCTTTATTTTTTTTAATAATAAATGCAAGAGCTGTTGCAAAAGCAATAAACAAAAGACCACTTAGCAGCATATTTGCCTATCATAAAGAATTTTAAGGCAATAAATTAAGAAATGAAAGATGAATCGTTCAAAAATAAGTATGATAAACAGACATTTATTATGATAAATGTTTCTGTATAGACCCAACACATTATAAGATCATAATTTATGCACCAAAAATACTGCAATAAAAGAAATTCAAAATGATGCATTAAAACCCCCAGTTACTTATTCATTTTGCATACTTATGTGCTCCCGAAAAGCCTATTTATAATCATTATTCCAAACGCGCTTGAGATGTTGAATATCAAGTATCCTTCGCCAGTTAAAACTAGCATTGTTTTATTTCGGAAAATAAAGAAAAAGGAAACGGTTAAATTTTATTTCACACTTTGACAAATGAAAGATATAATATTTATTAGAGCAAGATAAACGTTGTGTTATGGACAAAGTTAGAGAAAAGAAAGAAAGCCAACTGTACATATTTTGCCAGATATCGGATTTCCGCAATGTGTACGATAATGTGTTTTTAATGTGTATTTTGAAGCGGCAGAAATCTATATATGTCATCGAGAAAAAGCCCTGAGTAGAGAAGATAAACATTTTTGTGTGGAAAAAAAAACATTTAAACACTTCTGAAGAGATAGTAAAAGAAATAGTTTCCATTAGTGCTCCGTTATCTATATCTTTCAGAGTAATAAACAAAATTCTCAGCGAAAGGGTAATGCAAAATCAGTGATATGTATGCTACACAGTTTGCTGAATAAATGTGTTTGCAAATCACAATTAACATGCGTAGTGAGTGAAGGGCGCAGTATAAAATAATAAATATTGTTTTATGAGTAATTTGTTTTTCGTAAAACATATATATCTGATTTCTTTCGCGAGAAATTGCGCTTCTTTAAATACGAGCAAGTTCAGCTTTGATTTAGAAATTTGATTTATCGAAAGGCTTGCTGAGTACTGATGATTTTAAATTCACATAATTACCGAACTAAGGCATATTTCAATATGCCTACCACTGACTGAATTGATTAGACACTGAACGTTTCGAGTCTGCTGAAGTATGAGAGTCCAGGGTTCTGGCGTGTCTGTCGATCTGAAGGTTTGGAGTTTTGGGAGGTCTTTTCAGATGCACTGTGAATATCTACCAACATATACTTGCAAATAACCGCCGTGTAGCTCGTGAAGTTTTATTTGTACAAATGCTCTCCGAACACTTTTAAGCAGCCTCTCGAAAATTTTAGTGTAAGAGTGTTTTTTATTTCCCCCCCCCCTTTTTTTGAAAAACGATCAATATTTATATCTTTTTTGGTGTTATTTTACATCAGTATTTAAACTCTCTAACATCATATAGCAATGATAATAGTAATAATGAAATAATTCGATGATACATTTTTATTGAAAAAAACAGAAAATATCTTTAAGAACAGATATATTAAAAATAAATTCTATAATAGTCACTACAATCTTAAAAATAAATACAAGTCTCTACTTTACTGTTATTGTAATATGCGATTTCTATTTATTTGTGGTAATAATACACAGACACCATACAAAGTAGATCTAAATTACATGAAAATGAACTTTTTCACAAAGTTTAAATTTTTATTTAGTGTATAAATAATACCTCAATTTAAAGGAGATAACTTGTATATTTTAAATACTTCTGAAATAATCTTATATATTTCATACTTTTCAGTTTAAAGTTCCATGTTTATGAATGCCAGTAAAATAAGAAGTGCATTGATGTAGTGAACAAAATACTTTTATGTGCGATTTTGTATGTATATAAATCATTAAAAATCTATACAGGGTGTCCCAAAAACACTGATCTAGGTTTTTATTCCTTTAATATTGATCATAGACATGTGCAATAAAATATAAAGTTACGTAAAAAAAAAAGATACAAAATTTTATGGTATCCCTTAAAACGTTTAGGAGATTAAGTCTAAATAAGTATAAAATTCAAATTTTTAATCTTCTTCCGAACAAAAATGTTCTTAGTTAGTAAAATGTGTGCCATACGTCAATAAGTACGTACAAAACTTCGAGTATACCATATTAAAAAGTGTCGGAGATATGAATAAATAAATGCTGACTTAAAACACTTTTCAATAGATCTGGAAGGGGAAACAAATTGCGTAAATTAACACATCTCAGGGATCCCACACAAATAAAAAAAATGATTATGTAAATACACAATACTTCTGCTATTATCAGTATTGTATATCCCCTCACTAACTTATAAACATATCTCTGAGTCTTTATATTACGAAAGGCTGTAATTCGTACAACACCTCAATAACGTGTGGGGCCTACTTACTGAGAAGTTTTTTTTTTTATACGGGATGCTATAAAATTTAAATTTTGTATCTATTTAGATTTAATCTCCTGAATTAATCGGCGACATAAAATTCTCCATCTTTTTTAAAATTTAAATTTGTAATTTGTTGTGTTGTCTGTAATCAATATTTAAGGAATAAAAATAATAGGTCCCTGTTCATGGGACACCCTGTAGGTTTATCAGTGAGATTTATCGAACCAGATGTTTCAATGCTTAATTTTCATGTTTGTGAGACTTGTCCATAAATACACATTACGGTACACAGAATTTAGTTCATGACATATAAGAAGTAAATTTGGGAAATTTCTTATAAGTATACTAATATAATACGGTACACAGAAATGAATATTTTCATATTAGTTAATGACATATAAGAAGTAAATTTGGGAAATCTCTTATAAGTATACTAATATAATACGCTTTTATTGAACTCATAAAGTTTGCTTGTATCAACTTTTATTGTACTTTTTTGCTATCTTCTCCATATTCAACTGGAGCTGAAATTTTGCTTACAAATATATCGCAGATAACAATTCGATAATCAATTATGAAAAGTCTTAATTTAATACTTAGATTTTTTAATTTACTCTTTTATTTATCTTACATTGTACTCCCGAGTCAAGCTTTGTTATTAATTTCTCGTTTTTGCCCAATCTCTAATTGAGCTGAAGTTTTAGATATTAATGTTTCTTACTAAGAATGCATGGATCAACAAATATTTTAAACTTTCATAATTTTATTTTGAAAAGAAGCATTAAAAGATTATTCAAGTGGGATTAGTAATATTAAAAAGATATATTAGCTGAAGATAAAGCCTTTATTAAAATTTTAACAGAAAATTATATATAAATTTATAAAGACACAATATTATCAACAAATCTTAAAACTTTTATTGAAATAAAAAATTAACACATTCGCTGTTTATACATAATTGTGGATATGAAATGATAATGCTTGTATATGTTGTGTTATTGAAACAATAGGGATATCCTGCAATCAGTATTAAAAAAATTAAATATATTTCTATGAAAATATTCATAAGCATATGAAATAATCTATTGTTCTAATCCAAATGAAATACAATGAATCGATGGTAATAAAGTACAGAAATAAAATACATAATAATGGCAGGGAATAAAAAAGGGCATAAAGCTCTTGAAAAGTAGGTAGCAAGAATAAAAGTATTGAAAAGCGGGAAAAAAAAGTATTAATCATTTATATCTCGAAGTGGCTTCTAGTAGCCGAGGCTATTGACGGTGCCGAAAACCACTTCACTGAAAAATTCGGAAGAGATAAAGAGATTGGTAACTGGGTTAGCTGTCATGTTAAAAGATAAATGAGATTATTGATGTTGCAAAAGTAGATTAAAAAATTATGAGGGCATTATAAACATGGCGTCTTAGGAAATTGTTAAAAATATTACAAGACCTTTTTAAAGAAATTGTAATTCTATAAAAGTTTAAAGTAACGAAACTCTATAGATGTAAAAATGTTTGATATTTATCTGTTGTTATCGGGCTATACATGGCGTTTCAAAATCACTGGAATCTAGGCTTTTATTCTTTAAATATTGATTCTAGACACATACAGTTAAAACATACAGTTAAAACCTACGTAAAAAAGGAACAGAATTACATGCTATCGATTAAAATTTTCCACAGATAAAATCTCAAGAAATATAGTTAATTTTTTATAAGTCGCCTTACAAAAGTTTCCCAGTCAGTAAAATTTGCCGTATACATTGATTAAATTAGATACAAAATTTCAGCTTCTCATAAAAAGGCTCAGGGATATTTGCGAAATAAAGCATTGATTGCATAAATACATAATACTTTTACTGTTAGTGGTATTGTATAACCCTTACCAACATTCTGAAATTAGGGTACGACTATACATTCACTTCCACGCGGCGTATCCTGGAAATGTTCGACGGCTAAGATATCTATAACATTCTCTGATGCAACAACGTTTCTCGGAGTCCGATACTGGGGAGCAAGACGTCGAATGGGGAAATTATTGTTTAATGTTTAGGTCCTTGTTATTTTAAGATTGATGATTTTGTTAAACCCCTCTGGCATTCGAAATAAAAAAATATTGTTAAAGATATCTCTGAGTCTATTTATGATGGCAGACTAAAATTTTGTAAATCACATATTCAATCCATGGGGCACATTTCCTTAACTGCGAATGCACCGGCACCGTGTAAGAATTATAATTTTGTATTTATTTCGATTTCTTTTCTTGAAAATTTTAATGGATATCATAAAATTCTGTACCTTTTTTTACGTAACCTTATCATTGATTGTATATGTCTAGTATCACTACTGAAAGAATAAGAACCTAGGTCAAAGTTTCTAAACATCCTGTATTTAAGCATAGAGTTAGTAATTTTTTTAGGGATTCTTAAGTCTTTAATATCATCTCCTTGAGGAAAATGAAAATATAAATAATGAATTTGTGATAGTTGATCTTAAAGAAAGAATTTTTACTTGAAAGCAAATTTTCCTGTTTGGAAATTTTGTGTAAAATAACAAACTCTACAGTAAGAAAGTCATTAGTAATAGTTCCAGAAATGTTTAAGAAGCATTGCAATTGTACTTTCTTTTTTCTGCCAAAAGCTATGCATTTAGTAAATGCAGGAAGTGTGAACCTATTAACCACTTGGAAACCAGCACCACAAAAATATTTTATAGCAAAATTCTCTCACCATTATACTATCAAAAATAAATCTTAATTCTGTTCAATAATGATCATGCAGGGGTAAACTTTGAAGCACATAAATATAGGAGACATAGGGCAAGATTCAAGTGAAATACAATTCGAACGTTTTCCACGTCGAACAGGGGAAACTTCGAAATATATCAATGTTTCTTATTCAAGTAAAAGAAAACAATCATGTTTTGATCACGTGACAGCGCGATAGGTTTGTTCATTGGAAGCATTTTGGGGACTGAACTATAACTGGAGACTGAAAAACGATCGATTCCAACTCGATCGCGTGCGTTTCACTTGAATCTCGCACTAAGAAACACTTTGAATCTGTAGATTTTATTACGGTTGCTCGATTGCAGGGCAGAGATCCATGTTATTTCTTAATGTAACAAAATAAATAAATTAATTAATAAATAAAAATAATGGACCGTATTCACTAGCTATTAGTACATATATATATATATGAAACGTCAGATATTTCAAGTAAAGTTCCAGAGTTAAGGCAGGTAATATGGTTTATTGAACATTACATTTAAGTTACAATTTAGAATGAGAAGAGGGGAGGGGAGACGGGTACAAAAATCAGCGTGGACTAATTAAGCATTTCCAGTGGCAGAAGTCCCTCGATTTTCGATGTGCGGGAGTATTTACGTTTACCACACCACGTGGTTTGCGAAGACATAACTCCGCCTCTCTCTTATCTCTGATCGAACCACACACATTTACCAACATGACCCGCATCCGGGGCTACAAAGGCGTGGGGACACGTGTACATCTAAAGAACTCAGAATCGACGGCCTGATGTCTGAGAAATAACAAAATAAGTAAAACATAGCTCCAGAGCGCGCGTGGCAAGGATGACAGGAAAGCAAAACTTACAGTGAAAGTATCCGCTTGAACAATACCCAAACTAGTAAAACCCAAATTACCTTTTTATACATTACATATATATATATATATATTTACATAGACAATATTTTTTTCCCTATTGCTATCGATGTCATAGCTATTATGAAATATTTTACTTATTTTTTTTTATAAAAATCGGTTTTACTTCAAGCAAATAGACACAGGTGGTAGAAAATTCTTTTGTCGTTCAGTGCTTCATTATTGCCGCAAGGCAACTGATTAGAAGTAAGGAAAGCATTTAAATTTGTTCTTGTAATCCGTCAACTTTTCTAATAAAATACTATAATGTTACTAATTTCTGGGGTGTTCTGACCTTCAAGGGTTAAAGTAGTCAATTCGTTTTCTAACTATCGATAAATTAAATATTGCACTTTACTGTATCAAAATCAGTTTACTAGAACGCTAGATAGGGAGTTTTGTGTGTCTCTATTGTTCTTTGGTTTTCTCGAATTCTGAGAAATATTGGTGCCATAGATGATTTCACTTTTGGGACTTATTCTTGGTGGGAAATTTTTTGATGTTTCACCAAAAAGTCGCCAAGCTTGGCGACATTCGGACAATTGGCTCGATTTTACTTAAGGTGCCTGTAAAGTTTTCTTCCTTGCATTAGTATAAAGCAATAACCCAGTATTACTCCATTTCTGTGACGCAATCAAGGTTCACAATTGAGAGGGATTTTTCAGGAATTGAGTCTCTCGAAATTTCAGCTAGGTAATTAAAGATTCGACGGAACCCGCCGAACAGTTCGGTTTGCTGCAATCAATTGTGATAGCAGACGTCGATTCTGGTGAAGGCATAAGGCTCTATAATGTGTCCGCTTTTAGAAGCAGTATTCTGCTTATTTTCAGAAGCTAGTTTTTGAATACTGCTTGTGAATTCTTCATTGGTGAATGCTTAAGAACTCTTTATGAGTTTCCTCGAAAACATCCACTGAATTTCAGCCAGTGGAGTATTTTGCTGTGTGTAAAATACAGCATCTGAGAAAGCTTTTGCGCTAAGCTGACCCTTATAAAACGTGTTCTTGCTTGTTATCAGGGGCGGATCCAGAGAAATCATCTAGGGGGGCTCCGTTTTTCATTAGGATGATGCATTGATTTCCCAATACTTTTTCTCCCAATGTGTAACTAGACATGGTATATCACAACTAAATAAGTATGTTGTCTGCTGCAAAAACCGTCGAAGAAAACTCGGAAAGGGGAGGGGGGGGTGCAGAGCTATCGTGCGCCCTATACCGATCAAGTTACGGCCGATGCTCATAAGCTACGTGTTTTATGCGTTTCAATGCACGACGGGACTGATACGGGAAAAAAATGTTCCGTTGCTCTCTCCATTGTGTTGGGGAAAAGTGTTTTAAGTTTAACGCATTAATCTTTTGTTGGTAGATCCCGACTGGCCATTAAAAGTCGTAAACTTCGCCAGAAAAATGTCGCCTTAACCCCTGTAGTGACGACAAGACATGGCTAATCAGCAACGGCAATTATTCATTTTGTTGTTCGCAGGCCCTACCCATTAACATTTTAGTGTGTACAGAGTACAACTGCTGAATGCAATATTGAACCCATTTCACAGCCACCGTGCAATATACAGTGTTCACAGTATACATTTTCGCATTTTAGGTCGGTATTAAATTTTCCAGTTTAAGTAATTCCCATCCTTTTCAGTGAAGACTGCAGTAAACAAACCTCAATTGCTATTTACAACTATTATCACTATTACCTGCTATTTACAATTTGAGCTTTCTTTTTTAAAACCAGACCAGCTATACATTGCCAGGTACTCGCTTTGTCTGATATCTTAGAATATGTTTTACTTTTATAATGAGGATTTATAACCATAAGTCTGGGTGGTGTAGACAACTTATGAGAGCAGTTGAAAGAATGAAAGCTGTACAAATTGCGGAGGGTTGGATTGTTCGTCTATGCTTCAGCATCACTTAAGGCCGATGCTGATTGCCGCTGCGTCTAACGTGACTGCAGTGGGTAAGAGGGCATTCTCGTCGCGAAATTTACGACTTTTTAATAGCAATTCGGGGTTTACCGATAAAAGATTTCCGCACTAAATCGCAAACTCCGTCCCCTATAAAATGGAGAGAGCAACGGAAGATTTTTTTTTCCCGTATCAGTGCGCCGTCGTCCATTCAAATATGGTGGAACCTGCTAAAATGACCACTTTGGTAAAGCGATCGTCTGTCTATAGTGACAACTTTAATGCAATTTCGCTTTGCTACCATCACACTTTACCACCTTTGTAAGGTGACCAGTTTTGTTCTTCCCAAGAGTAGTCCCATTAGACAGGTTCCACTGTACAAATAAATCTGGGAACACTGCTCCAGCCACTGTGGCGATAGCGAGTCAATAAAATGTGCCTCTCACATTGCAAATCAGAAGCCCGCTAAAATCCCACATTTCTAGAACTAAGCAGTTTTAATTCAGTTGGAACAAAGGAAACTGCTTTCAAAAGCTGCAATTACTGCACGGTCCCATGCAATTCCTTTGTAATTTTGTAGACGGTCCCCGCGTCCAGTCAATCTAGCTTCTTAAAAGCCATAAGAAACCTTGAAAAACCGCTGCCCAGATTTTGGGATCTGCCAATAATTGCAACTTGCATGGATCATGTGACACGACCTCAAAAGTTAATAAAAGGGGCTGATGCAGCGCAGCAGCGACATTTTCGCTTGACTGCAACTGCCAAGGAATGATATATCGAATCACCCCATAAAATAATGCAACCACAGTTCGACCGATTCTTCCACTGGCAGTCATAGCGGCCCAAGGATTTTCACAGCTGGCTCCAGGGCTTTGCCGTCCAGCGAATACCGGCCAGGATCCCACAATAACGGCCCTAAGAGTCTCGAGTCGCCTCGCCTAATGCCCAACCCCGAGAATGGGTCTGAAACATCCTTGCGTCCTCCGGCACACGACAACACCTCCCCGTAGCCGTTTAATGCTACACACAAGAATAACATTTCCCTTAACATTTTGGAAGGTGCCTGGTTCAAAACCAGTTCGCGTCCGCCGACCTAACTGTTCGGAGTTTTGCGTGCTTTCCTCCGAAACTTAAGAGTAAATAGGGTTAGGCCCCTTAGAAAGACCCCCCACGGAGTGCACCCACCCATCGGCTTAGATTCCATTTGCAGATAATTGGCCGTAATCCTACAGCACCAACACCAACCCTTTACTCTTTACATTCTTAGAACTGTGAATATATTTCTTGATATATTGGCATGTTTAAAGATGTTACTTCTATTATCATTATATTATTTTATTATTCACAAAAAATTATTTTAAGTTACCTTAAAAAGAGTTAGTAAAAACAAGCAATACAATAAAACTAGGTTTCATGAAAATCAAAATGAGTCAGTTGTTTCATTTTTCGCCTTCCCGCTATTCTTTCTTCCAGATTTTCTCATATGTGAAATGCGTCAGCTTCCATTTTATGAATTTTTCTAGCTAACCAGCCGAAGCCTGAAAATTTTGCATTCCAAATTTTTCTGCCGGAATAACAGCACTGCAGTAATTGCTTGATTTTATTTTATTTTGGTAATACGAACAATTAATTATCTGCATGAGGGATCTAGGCCGAGTACGGGATGCCCTACGTGGGGGGGGGGTTTCTAAGGGGTCTTAATCCGTATTTATGAGAAGTTTCGGAGAAAACTGCATAAGACTCCGGACAGCTAGATTGACGGACGTGCCCTGAGTTTGAACCAGGCACTTTTCTTCTCCCAGTTGCGAGCGCTATGCGCTCAGCCACTCGTCGGGCCTCCAGAAATTGGAGTTATGTGATATGTGATGCTATGTGGCAAGCCTATACTAGAGGCATCTGCATTCTGGGGTCGGAGCCTTGGTCGCAGGATTTTTTCAGATGTTCTGACGCGTATTCACGTTAAATCTAGAGAAAACTATCTGGAAAAACTCCAGATAGTTAGATCGAGAGCCGCGCGGTACGCCCAAACGCGGGACCTTCACACTTCAACCGTCTATCATGTCGAGTGTCTTATCAACTCGGCCATGGTGGGCCCCAGAAATTAGAATGTTGGACGCTCTTGCTTCATGCAACCATTTGCATGCAGAAGTGCCTTAGTAAACTCTTCCAATCGGCCACATTGACTTTTCGGCCGTTTGAATTTGGATCCCGAACTAAATTTTTGCGCTGCTTCAATAATTTTATCTTTGCTTCTAAAATACCTTTGAGAATACACTCAGGTAGTTGAGATTGTCTTGCGAATGGCAGAGTTTTGACATTCCCCACGCTTAAATAAATTTTCCCTTGTTCCTGTAGCGTAAGATGAAAAAAAAAAATCGTTGTTAAATAGAAACGACCTCGTCTTTGAATAGAAATTTTTTACGTTGGAGTTGCTGGGAATTTGAAATATCGTCTTTAGAAAGAGATCGTCGTTAAACAGAGAGTCAACTGTATATACAGTGCTGCTTTTTTAAATTTCAGTTCATGTGAAAATTTACAAATTTTTTTTTAAACTTCCTTAATCCACAGTGTATTTCTAGCTCTGGGGGGGGCTGGAGCCCCAGAGCTCCCCTCGTGGATCCGCCACTGTATACAGTGCTATTTTTTTAAATTTCAGTTCATGTGAAAATTTACAATATTTTAAAAACTTCTTTAATCCATAGTGTATTTCTAGCCTTGGGGGGGCTCGAGACCCCAGAGCCCCCCCCGTGGATCCGCCACTGCTTGTTATTCCTTTGAATTGTGCATAGCGAATTATTCGTCGAAGTTCTAGAATCAATAAAATTCGTGTACTACGTGTGACAAAAAAAGTGGACTGTTCAGTACAAATTTCCACATACACTGGACTTCTAAACAACGAACAAAAAACTAAGCAGAGTTTTTTGCAACAATCCTTACTTGCTAATGATGTGTTTTAGAGAGTAAGTCAAACTAGAAGAATATCTGTAATTGATGTGCATATGGAAGACTGCGTTCTTTTGGCACTACGAAACAAGGAATATTTTTCTGTCCTTAATAATAACTATACGGATGCTCATTGGCTATCACTGACATGATAAATTCTCTAAATAAATAAAATCTTTGCCGTCTTCCTCAGACACATAAACGTACTGAAAAACTTTTCTAAAAATCTTGTTTTTTTTTATTCCTCTCTTGATCATCAAGTGGTTCTGAATTGAACAGACTTCTCAATGATCCCCTTCCTTTCAGTAAAGTTACGGTTCTAAGTTGGTGAATATCCCCTTTGGGTACTTTGTTGATTTTAGTGTAAAACAATCATTATTTGATAAATCGATAACTGTGTCACTAAATAGCGGAGACTTCACATTTCCGGTTTCTACGAATTTGCATTTTCATATAAAATTAACTTTTATTTAACCATGACTCTAGAACTTTACTATCAACTGTGAAGAACAAAGCTGCAAAGCTGGCGGTCTCTTTTCTCTTGCTTTAGTTGTGTAATCTCTACAGTAACAAAAAAAAAAAAAAAAAAAAAAAAAAGAAGAAGGGCAAATTGTAACTGGCAAGTCCTTATCCATTTCTAATAGGAGATAAAACAGAAAAACGTAGTCTGTCTGAATTGAAAGAAGATTAAAAACATACAGTTATAAAACATTTTTTTTTCTTTTTTTGAAAATGATCGAAGAATTAATTCACAAAAACAGAGTAACGCAAGTTTGCAGTCAATGATCTTACAAATGCTGCATGCAAAGCAAAATTTTGATAGTTAAAATGTACAGAAACGTACTCCTTTTGACAATGCAGCTTTTCATGCAAAAATATTTGTCTTCTTGTGAAAAGATAAAGTAATAAAAATACAGCTTCTATACCTTAGAGAACTAGAAGCTGCAAGTAAAGAAAAAAAAAACAATAATTAATCAATTATATCGGAAAGAGGCTTTTACTGGGAAACGTTAGCAGCGGCGCTGAAAACAACTTTAGCTTGATGTAGGAAAGATAATGGGAAAGTTAATTGGATTACCTGGCGAGGGGAAAAACACTTTATTGATATAAATTTATTATGGACACACAATACAGAATTTGTCATTCCTGTGTGTGCACAAAAGAAATTGTAAAGCCACTGATAACATATATATTCTCTAATAATGGAGGTAATCACAAAATACAAATAAATAACTACTTATTAAACTATTTCACCAATTTGCTATTGATTAGTTGAATGCATGGTTGGAGAACGTACAAAAAACGAAATATAGTAATTAATCTATAAAATTTGCAAATGTGAACATTTTATATTAAAAAAAGTGTTAATTTATGTTTTCTGATTATTGTCTTTAAAACAGTAATATTGATAACATATATACCTATTTAAAATACGTTTAGTACAATCGATTTTTGTTTTAGAAAATTATTTCATTTCTAGCACACCATAAATCAGTATATGTTATTGATCTACTGATGGGACAGTGCAATTTGAATTAAAGCTTAGTGATAGGTTTTAAACAATCTGCCTCCAATAATTTCATTGCATGTTGTCATGAAAATAATTTATTAAAGTGTATAATTTTATTATCCTTTCTTTTAATTTGCAAAGAATGAAATTCTAAACTACTTCGAATACTTAGGAAAAATTAACAACAGGCAGGTATGGAACTGTCTCGTTAGTCAAATTTTTCTGAAGAAGTTTCCCAACTCACGACTTCGTACAAGGAGTTAAAAATCCATGAAATTCGTATAAATGCACTAGAGAAAACAGCCTCGCATACACTATGTCTATACATTTTATTTATGACATCTCTAGAAAAGTTAGAGGGCAACAAATTTGGAGATAATGAAAAGAAAATTATCCTGCGTCCTATAAATATGCAAAAAGTGAACAATTCTACTTACGTTCGTGATGTAGATCACATATTAATTTATTAATTCTCAATTACTTTCTACATCTTAAATTTAATCTATCTAAAATCATGTATTCAAAATTATTTTTCTGTTCGCATTTTTTTTTTAATCATTTTGGCTTTTAAGTCTATATATTCGCTTTTTCCAGTATGCATTATTCTTAATTGTTTTTTCTTCTCAAGAGAATTATGTCGCTATGTGGGCTAAAAATAGATTATATTACGTTTGTTTGCAATAGCAACGACATTTTCCTTTCCCCTTCTTTAGCATCCTGCTGGCGTGTAGTTACTTTTGTTGCCCTGTGACATCTTTAAAATTATTTACTAGCGATTCTGTTATTTTCATAAATTTTTCGGGTTGCTCAAGGATTGGCGTTATTTATCTCAGAAGAGTTTTTGTTCTCGCTATTGTGTAATTCTGTGTTGGCATAGTTTTTAAACCATTCCATCTTTTCACTTATATTGCAACTAAGTGTATCGAACCTGGATACATTCGTCACAACGCATTATGATTGTAATAGTCAAAGAAAAAACTCCGTTACAACGTTGAGTGAATAAATTAAAAACTTCGACCACTGAAACTTGGATCGACATGAACAATGAAATATTTCGGAGAAATAACTGTAAAATACTACTGTTTCTTCTATCTTTATCTTCCGGTGTTCCCAAAGTTTGTTCTTAATTTCAAAATTATGTTTGATAAAAAAAAAACATACTCTTGTATAAGTGGTATAATTCTTCGGGTTTACTTTTTGTTGGAAGTAAAGGAAATATTAAGATTACGAAAAATTTCGGTACTCAAATTTTTTTAGAAATATTTATTTTGACTGGTTTTATGTGGAATCCATGTACGTATGTATCTTACATCTCAAAATGAATTAGACGTAGAATGTAAAAATTTGGTAACTAGGACTGCTGGGCATAGTGTAATCAAGTTTGAAATACAATCTGCTCGGTAGTTTTCACCTGGATGCTCAAAAAATTTCTATCACATGAAGGTGTTTAGTCAGTCGTTGTGTAAAATGCAGAGTCGTTCAATTACATAAAAAGAAGCAAAATAATTGGAGTATTTTAATGAAGGTTATTCAATAATACCAAATTCAATTCCAAATTATTCAATAATTGAAAGGCAAATTCATATTAAAAATGGAAATTACTACTTCAGAAAGAATAAAAATTATGTTTCAGAACTCAAAACAAGGAAACAAAGAAATAATGTAATTGACGCATAAAATCATAAACATTACATGCTTATGTAATGACACATTATATGTTCTTCCGTTATACTCTATAAACATTTTGAAACAAGCTAGAGTTTAACGTAGCTTTCTTGAGCACATACAATTAGCCTCTATTTCTGTTTACAAAGCGCAAATGACTTGAAATCCTTTACTAAGTAAGCATATTTACCTAATCTTACATTCAATAACTTTAGACAAGAATAAGTTAGATTTAAATCACGAGATAAATCTCTCTATACCGTTAATGTAAATTCCAAAAGTCAAGTGTTAAATTAATTATGTTTTGTTTGTTTTTCATGAACATTGCATTCAAGAAATTGCTATTTAACGGAATTTTGAAATAAATTTACTATTATATTACTAATTTTCACCGTTGGTCCAATCAACATAGGCATAAATGTACTAACAAAAAACACTCAAAATAACTGGTGTTTAAAATATAAAATAACTGAAAACTTTGCAAAATAACACCATAAAAGTTACTTGTCAGACCAAATAGCTGTTTAATCGAAAAAATCGCGATCTTCGTCTCTGGAGATTTAAGCCATTTACAGACTGGAACAGGGAACTCAATCTATCCATCCATCTATCCAAATCTATATCTATAATATATATATATATATATATATATATATATATATTTATACATTTATAAATGTATATAATAATATAAGAAAATACTTATTACTAATTTATAAAATTAGAAATTAGTTCCTTGTTCAACTCTTCCAGTCTATCAATGACTTATATCACCACTGAGGAAGATTCAATTATTTTCGATCAAAATAGATGTATGACCTGACAAGTAGCTTTCTTGGCGTTATTTTGTAAAGTTTTCAATTATTTTATAAGTATACTAGTTAGCGTTCTCGCGATAAATTTTCATTTGACTTTGTAAAATCAGAGAATAACTTTCTAATTTCTTCTTATAGTTATAAAAATGCCCCCCCCCCTCCTCCCCAAGAATTTGTATTAACTAAACTGCAAAAGAGATTTTTGGAAAATGTCTCTGTTATTATAAAGGACGCACCTGGATAAATTTTCTGACAATCTAAAATCATGAAGGGAAAATATCTATTTAGTTTATGTCAGTTATAACTTTAAATAAATTGTTATGAATGACGAATAAATTAGCCTTTTGTGTTGCTGCTAAAACAGAAAATAATTAAAATCTTTTATAAAATGAGAAAAGTTTGTAAGTGTAATCATTTTCAGAACACAGGGAAAGACAGTATCATGGAACTTCACCTGAACCTTTCTCAGAAGTGCATTGTTCTTTGAATACTTAATCTGGATATTGCTCACTTAAAAGAGTTGCTACCAACATTCTTTCAAGCTTGTAATGGCGTTGAATAGGCTTTTATTCTTGTACAGACAGCGTTAATAATAGGATTTTACTACGGAGTTTCAAAACTTTTCAGTATTCCACAAGTTGCACTAATTGTAAATATCGGCTATAACAAACGAATAAAAAAAATCTTTGAAAGTTAATTGCTTTCAATTTATCGAAATGAGTTTTTATTTATGGAATGAAAATACTGTAGGGCGGTATTAGGTTCATATAATGCAGAATATAATTTGTATAGATTAACACTAGAAATTTGTAAATAAATTTTAAGTCTTTTACCACTTTCAAATTATTTAATCGATTTTCAAGTTTATTCTTCCCAAACAATGTTAGCATACCAATCAGTTTCAAGATAAGAGCCTGCAATGAATTTTTCGTAATCGAGTATGTAGAGTGAAAAATATAATTTATGAATGTTTTAGTTTATATGCGTGTTATGACTATTAGTAAGATTTTTTTTTTCTGAATACGGAAATAATTAGATCTTAGCATCGTTCGACTATTCTACACTTTATATATTTTCTTTAGCCTGAAAAGTTTGTAAACAGTTATATACCCACACTGCCCCAAAAATGGGCGCACCGTGAAGTAATCGGGGGATAGTGACGAAACTTACCATGAAGGTACGTGTCAAGAAGATATGCAAATGACTAAAATTGAAACGTGATTCAGTACTACGCAATACCACCAGAGGGCACTGAACCTCCTCTTATCCCCTTAAAGCATAAAATAGGTGGGCAGAGCTTGTTTCTATTGTTCTTGTTTAATTTTAATAGTATTTCTAGCTTGTTTAATTAATCTGCTGCTGAGGGACGCTTTTGAAATAGAGATGCCGTAACGCCGACAGCGAAGACAATATGACCAGCTTTCAGAGTACGAGGGGGGAAGACTCATAGTGAGGATGGAAGAATGATGGTCAACTCAACGATTAGCCCGTTACCTCTGCCCGTTTCATCATTCTAGTGTGAGGAAGTGCTGGGACCAGTGGACAAGAGAGAAAGGTAATTTACAGCGGGACCAGGCTCAGGACGCGCTCGAGAGACTAGTAGTTGAGAAGACCGTCATATTGTACGACATGCACGCATAGCACCAACTGTCTCGTTTTCTGCTATTGGGACACAGGCGGCACCTTCACTATGGGTCCCTGTATATGTCCGTACCATCGCAAAGTGCCTGAATGAAAGACATTTCCCATTGCGGCACCCATTATGTGTGCTGGCAATGGCAGGGGCGTAGCCAGAGGGGGAACTGAGAGGGCTGCAGCCCCTTCCCCCGAAATGGCACCCTTAACTTAGCTTGCAATTTGATATTCAGCCCCCACACCCCGAAATAAAATCCTGGTTGCGCTACTGGGCAATGATACTGAGACACTATCGCCTTCCTTTGGAGTGATGTTGCTCTCGACGGGATTGGACTGCATACGAATGTAACCAGGTGGTCTTTAGCGACGAATCCAGATTCAGTTTGCGTAGGGATGACAATCGTGTACGTGTTTGATGGTCCCATGATGAACGTCTCTATCCTGCCTCTTAACAACGGCACACCGCACCTCCAGCTAGTTTGATGGTATTGGGTGCAATCGCATACGACACATGTATGGGGAAGCTTTCCCCAGGTTCACACCCCAGGCCGTGATGAAAGAATAAGACTTCGTATAGTGGCAATTACATTTTATTTTAACATATCAACACATAAACGTCAAAATTATAAAGTCCTACGGTGGCTGAGCAGACCCCTCAAAAACACGCAGGTTCACTTGACAACTGCTAAGGCGTGAATGATGATGAGAAACTCAAGCCAAGAAGTTAGTACAGAAGCAAAACACGTCACAGGGCACGCCAAACAAAGCGCGAAAGTAACGTGACGCCAGTAGGCGTTAAGAACATTTCTATATAATTATTTTGAATCCCAGACGCGCCCAACAGGATAAAACAAACAATCTATCAGCTAAATTGTAACCCAAAATGAAAGCCAATGTTATTTATAGATTTGATATCATATATGGTCATAAACAAACCATGGAAACAGAAATGCTAGGCTTTACCAATGCAAAAGTGAAATAAAAAGGAAAAATGAATGAAAACGGAAGATTTTTTTTAAATACGGTAGGTGCAGAAATAAAAACTTTACAGGCGAAGGGAAGAGAAATCCAAATCGAAAGTGCAAAGAATAAATTTCGAACACAGATTAAATTTAGAAATAATTAACAATTAAGTAATTGATAATTAAAAATAAGGTATGTGATGATCTGCATCACAACATGGTCACCCCTAGTATTGATCCACAGCACTATGACAGCAGTGCGTTTGTGACTTCCTGCAACCACATGTACTGCCACTCTTAGCAGGGCTTCCAGGAGTTGTTTTTCAACAGCACAACACTCGGACACATAGCAAGGGTGTTACAGGATAGCCTCCGCCCTATTACCACACTTCCCTGGCCTGTTCGATCCCCATATTTGTCACCAATAGAGCATATCTGGGATCACTTGGGACGACAAGTTGGACAGACTATGTGTTTGGTCAAATTAGAGGGGCGTTTACAGCTGCTGTGGAACGAAATGCAGCTCTACATCATATCGGACATGTATGTCTCAGTACTCGACCGGGTCCCATCATAAATTCCGCTGGAGGTGGCAAAACAGGGTACAAAAACCTCCATTCATTTTAGCCTCGAATTCAAACCTCGAATTCAAAACCTCGATTTATTGCAAGTTTTTCTTGCAATAAATCGTCAATTTGGTTTGATTTTGTAATCACCTACGTATATCTAGGTTTTACTTGCGTGTGTAAAATTCCGTTTCACTCTAACATTTAATTCTTGGTGTGCTAATTTTTATGGCAATTGTCTTTTCTCTATCGATCTCAAGGCCATTGCTTCAAAGATTACGTGAGGATCTCTTAACATATTTGGCTTTTCACTTACTTAAAATGTATATGATGCACCTAAAAGAGGTATTACTAGAATTATTTCAAGATTGTGTTACCGTTGAAGAGATATTTCTTTTCGTTCCGAGAAGCTTTAGTAAAAACATATGAAGCTGGCAGTTTCCAATTCTAAATTCTACAAACTACAATAGCTACATTAATTTATTCGTCAATTTATAATGACTTAAAAATGCACATTAATTAGTTCATATAACGTAAATAGTAATTAGAGGAATTACTCTATCATTCCTTAGTAAATATGATTTAGTCCATTACATTTAATAATTAGCGCATAAAATAAATTTTTCATATTATTAAATTTTTAATAACAAGCTTTAAACTATAGATTTCATAAAAAGAATAACTCAAATAATAATAATTGTTTTAATACATAAGTCAGAATCCCTTTAGAAGAAAAATATTTCAAGGTAAGATTTTACTAGCTTAAAATTATTAAAACATTTGTGCTGCTATAATATTCTAAGTTTTTTCTATCGCATTAAACTATTCTAAGTGTGCTTTCAGACTAAGAATAATTAATATAATGAAACTTCGCTTGAACCATTCAAAAACTGTATTGTTGTTTGATAACTTAATCTGATTATTTTGCACTAAACGATGTTACTGCCCGTGATTTTTCAAAGCGAAGTATCATTAAACAGTCTATTTTGAACAAAATTATAAAGATTATATTCGACTGTCATGATACAAAGTGCATGAATGAAAAATATAAAATGTATTTACAAATGTAATATCAATTTTTAAAACTATGTTTTAATTTAATTCTTTAGATTTATTTTTAAATTAATACAAAATAACATATATCGTGTTAACTGTATTATCAACGTTCTAATCACTTATCAACGATTAATCTCGTTTTTCATACGTAATCCGTATGATAAAACGAGATTAATTTAGTTAAAACTAACTCAGCTATCCTTAAGTGAATTTAATTTATTCTTTTGATATCAATATATTTTTGGTAATTTCTACTGATGATTGTAAAATGATTCAATAATTTGTCCCTCTTTTCCTATTAAATACTTTTAAAAAATTCCAAAATAATTTAATCAAAGTTTCTGAAAGAAATGTTTGTGTAATTTCTCAGCAAATATAGCCTTAAGAAAATAAAAGTATTACACTCTTTGTGTTGCTTTAGTAAACCGTTTTTAGAGTCTTTTGTGTTGCAAGAAACTTGTTGTAAATGTGATTATTTGCTGAAAAGGAAAATGATTCTTTGGCATTTTCGTTGATCTTTGCCCAGTTTCATAATATGAATATTAACGGTAAAATGAAGTATTGCCACTACTATTTATGTCATATTAACGTTGAATACGCTTTTCTTTTTGTCCGAATAATGGTAATAAAATAATATCTCGGTGACGAGTGACGTTCAAAACACTTCATGATATACTACGAGTATATATACATATATATACAGAACAGTCTCGCTATTTCGAAAATCTGCCTACTTCGAACAGAGTTCAGAAAAGGCGCGGATTTCTTTTTTTTTTTTTAGCTTAAAAACAGGAGAAATTAAAGAGACGTTCGTGAAACAAGGTAGGGGTAGGTGGCTCAGAATGATCCCCTTAAGAGCAAAGCTTAAACAAAATACAATAAATGGTAAATAAATCTTTGGCTCTTTGCCACAATATTTTACACTACATTTAGCATCTTAAACATATTTTAATAATATACGAAACCCGCACTAAGTTATGAAAGAAATAGAAGTTTAAAATTATGTGAAAAGGATCATTTTAATCGCACCCAATAGCAAAATGATCCTTCACTCAAAAATAATTGTAAATTGTTTTTTATCGGCAAAATAAATGGTACAAAATTAACTATGACCATGCAAAATGAGATAAAAAAATTTTACTATCAAATAGCTCATATAATTTATTTTACGAAAATTAAAAAAAAAGTTTCACAAACAATAAAGTAGAATACTTGAGAATAACAATTCAAAAATTATGGCCTACAATAAACGCAGAAATGAATTAAATAATGTAATGGGAGTCACGCATTTTGAGAATGCCTCAAGGGCAGCCATGATCACTAGGACCCGGCACAGTGTTTCCCAGTCGATGGATAATTTTGCCCGGCAGTATGGCTGCCCACGTTAGGTCTTATTACTGGAACACGCCGAGAAACATAGCAAGCTAATTTATTTGTATGATTAAGGCAACGCTGCACTACGGCGAGTTGCCAAGGATGGGGGATGCCTTTGTAGGAAGGCTTCTTATGGAAGTCTAACGCGTATTCATGCTATATCTAGAGAAAACCTACCAAAACTCGGGACCGTTAGATCGACAGTCGCTCGATGGAACCCGAACCCGGGACCTTC
Organism: Cheiracanthium punctorium; assembly: GCA_038373885.1. Classification (NCBI taxonomy): domain Eukaryota; kingdom Metazoa; phylum Arthropoda; class Arachnida; order Araneae; family Cheiracanthiidae; genus Cheiracanthium; species Cheiracanthium punctorium. Next base: position 43,765 of record JAWZYV010020167.1, on the reverse strand, counting down.
ACACTTCGGCCGTCTACCATTTTCAGTGAAATAACCACTGTGCCATGATGAGGCGCATAAAAAGCTAAACAAGTGTAATTCACATCTAAAAACATAATCCATTCAGTAAAACAAGTCATATTTCTGTACATTAAAGACTGCATTTCTAAATAAATAGGAAAGAACTTGATTTTTTCAAGAATTTTATTCAGACGCAAAATACACCGATCCCTTAAATATCGCCATTGCTTCTTCTTGATTAGGCACAACTAATTTATGCGTTACCTAGATTAGTGGTCCGCAACTTCGAGTCCGCGGGCCGGTACCGGTTCGTTTATCAAATGGTACCTAGCCGCGCAAGCAATAATACATTATTTCCATTTTATTTACTGTGGTGTATTTCTTCTAGATTTTCACTTAGTCGGGTTTGTGCTAATTTATGCCTTTGTAACAGAAGAAATCCTGTAATATTTTAAAAATTAGTTTATTGCTTATTAAGCATTTCGAGATCATGCAATAAAATTGCAGTCACTTAAATCTCCATTGCCATTTCCGACAACTTATCTGTGTGAAGCGGGGTTTTCCGCAGTGACAGCAGCCAAAAGAAAACGGAATCAACTGGACATAAGCAACTCATTCCGGGTGTCATTGTTTTTTATTACACCCATGTGGAACAGACTCGTTGCAAAAACACATGCTCAGGGTATTCATTGATTTATCGTTCTAGTGAGTTAAAATGTTAAATCACTTTATATTAATTTTTTTTGGTGTGTGACCGCATTTTAATTTGAAGGTATCTTTGAAAACAATTACACAAGTTATTAAATCAAAACAATCTAAAATATAAACAATCAACGCCCCCCTCCTCTCCCCTTCTCAGCGGACGCGGTAAAATTATCAAACGTTGACCGGTCTGCGTCGATAAAAAAGTTCGGGAGCACTGCCTTAGATGATAACGCTGTCTGTCTGGAAGAAAACATATGTGGATCGTGCCCTCTAGGATCATTTTGGGCCACCTTCCCCTACATTTATTTACTTCTGAAAACAGAATGGAATGAAAGCTGGTTACTTACAAGTAGTACATGTTGGATCCATTTATACAATTTTGTAGAATAAATTTTAATCACTGCTAAATACACAAAATCAATTAAAAAATAATGTAGGTGAATTTTTTTCTGACAAAGTGCACTGACTTAACTTGAAGACGTTCCGACTGATGTCCCTTGATTTAATTATGCCTAATTACACAAATATATTGATATTATTCATGAAATAGGTCTAATCCACATTCCGCTAAACCGAACAGTGTTCGGTCCCAATCAGCTCGGAATAGCGGGACTCTACTGTGTGTGTGTATATATATATATATATATATATATATATATATATATATATATATATATATCGGTGTCCCATAAATAACGTCCAAACAGAGCACAGCGAAATTCAAAGTTGGGAGTACATAAAAATGCTCAAAGAAATCTACCTGTACGACCCACAGTTTTCAAGAAAAATAGGGCAAACAAAGTATGACGTCCCGTCCGTTGCAAAGAAAAAAAAAAGGTTATTGGACACATCAACAGCAGTATTCGCATATTTTTTTCAGACGATAATGTTCAAAATGTTTCCCTTGAATATCGTGGTCATTCATACGCACCGTGGTTTTACGTTAAGTCGTCGTTTAACTCGTATTTAAAAGGCTACATCTTACAGCTACCGATATTCTTCACTTTGTGACCATGTATTCCGTTTGTGAATATTGCGACGACGTTCAGCCACATTCAAGCTTGTCTCATATAAACGGCGGACACTTCGAATACTCGACGTCTACAGTGGCTCGCTAGGAACAACCAAATTATTATTTTTATAATTAATTCATATTGTTATTTAAATAACTGCAAGTAAAAAGGTTCCACCACGTCTCATTTTTATATAACAAAGAATGGAATCGTCCACTATTTTTCATGATTTTCGCGTCAGATGTCCGCGCTAACCCCTGCTGGCAACACTGCAACCCCGCCTTACTATTCATTTCCGGCTTCCCAGAACAGAAAAATTCTTTGTTAAATGTGGTTGTGTGCTTTCATAATAGCTCATATCGAAAATGGCAAGTTCTCAGTGTAGATGTTGCAAAACTATGCCTGAGAAATTTTGTTACATTTGTGGACGTTTTATATTAAAATCACAAGGCAGAAATTCATCACAAGAAGTGAAAAAAGCTTATTTTCTGTATTTCGGGTGCAAAGTTGGTGACCAAGATGAAAGTTGTACTCCTCACGTGTGCTGTGTAAGTTGTGCTGTGTAAGTTGTAATGCGGCTCTTGTTCAATGGATGAAAGGCAACAGAAGCTCTATTGCATTTGCTGTCCCTAAGGTGTGGCGGTAGCCTTCAAATTATTTTGATGACTGTTACTTCTGTCTAACGAACACAGAAAAAAAGCAAATACATAAAAGCAAATACATAAAATTGAATATCCTAATATACCATCTGCACTCCGATGTTCCTCATGGCAAAGCCTTACTGATACCTACTCCACCATTGAATCGGAAATATATTGGCTTTTAAGAGGTGAGTGACGCTGAAGACGCATATATAGCTGAAGACAATTTTGACCCTAACTTTAGACCTGAGACTTCGAGCGAATCCCATTTTATTCGCTAAAATGAACTCAATAATTTGAGGCGGGATCTGGGCCTATCGAAACAAAGAGCAGAACTTCTCGGTTCTAGACTGCAGTAGGGGAATCTGTTGGAAGGTGGAACCAGTATTACATATTTTCGATAAAGAAATGTGCTTTACTCAGAATTTTATAGAACGGAAGGTCCAGTTTGTGTTTGTTTTGATATAGATGGATTAATGTAGGAACTAGATATAGAGCATGAACCATCAGAATGTCGCCTTTTTATCGATTCTTCCAAATATAGCTTAAAAGCTGTATTGCTGTGTAATGGAAACCATCTATACCAGTTGCTTATTCAGCTTCGATGAAAGAAACTTATACAAACATGGTAACTATTATAAATGCAATTAAGTATAAACAATTCAATTGGCAAATTTGTGGTGAATTAAAGATCATAGCCATATTAATGGGTCTTCAAGGTGAGTTTACAAAAGATTGTTACTTTTTATGTTTGTGGGATAACAGTGCAACAGAACATCATTTTCTGAAAAAAAAATGGCCAAGCAGAACATCTTTTCAGCCTGGAACTAGCAATATTAAGTATATCTATAATTAACTAGCCATATTAAGTATAGTTAAGTAGTATATATTAAGTATTGAATCGGAAAAAGTTCTTCTTCCTCCCTCACATTAAATTAGGACATGAAAAATTTCATGAAGGCTATGGACAAAGAAGGTGAGGAATTTAAATATTTAAAAGACTTTTTCCACAATTAAGTGAAGCTAAGATTAAAGAAGGCATTTTTATTGGACCTTAAATCAGAAAAGTGATTTGCGACTCTGCTTTTGAAGGCAAGCTAAATCAAAAGGAATTAGCATCTTGGAAATCGTTTGTGTAAATGGTAAAAGGTTTTTTAGGAAACAAGAAAGACAAAAATTATAAAATCCTGATAGAAGAGCTTCTTAAGTCCTAAAGCCATGGGGTGTCGAATATCACTCAAAATTCACTTTTTACATTCACATTTGGATTTTTTTTCCAGAAAATCTTGGCATGGTTAGTGACGAACAAGGGGAAAGATTCCATCAGGACATTAGAACTCTAGAAACTCGATATCGAAGACATTGGGAACCAGCAATGATGGATGACTACTAGGGTGGAGCGAAAAATTAAATTTTGCCAGATTGTATTTTAATAGCTATAAGAATGTGACCCAACCTTTCAAAAAGCGTATCCTAAAATATTTTTTATTTATTTTGAGTCTATCTACCCGCGCATTTGATTTGAATTTTGCAACGTTCGCCAATGCAAATGCCCAAAAGAAAGAAGAGTTGCGAAAGAAGAACAACTTTTTCTGACGGATCAGAGGAATGACAGGAAAATGGTTATTGGTGGTATAGACGATACACAAACGAAAAAAAAAATAGAAAATTGAAATTATAGAAATCAAAAATTAGAACAATATTATGCTTCTGTGACGTATGAGGATAAGCAAGAGAATAGGGTTGAACGTTCCCCACGATCCCCTCTTATATTGGATGAGTCAGAAGATACTGAAGAAATAGATACGATGGCTTAGAACTGTGTTCTTCAAAGCACCAAGTGTCCAAGAAAATCCAAAACTCAGCTTGCCATCTTTGTCAAAAACAATGTGACCAATATGGCGTATCTGATAGAGCTGTTGCAGCAATCGCATCAGCAGTTGTTCATGACATTAAGTCAGATGTGTAAGTAATAGATAGATCAAAATTGCGCCGTGAAAGATCAAAAGGGCGCAAAGAAATATTAGCTAAAAATAGAGTTGTCAGTGTTACAGCTATATAATTTGATGGCAGAAAAGATAAAGTTTTAAATGTAGTAAAAAAATACGCCAAGTTATTGTAGAAGAACACATTTCTGTTATCAAGGAACCTGACTCTGTTTATGTCGGCTACGCTGTCCCAAGTACTGGGACGGCCAAGAGCATAGAATGTGCTATGTATGACTTGTTCCCTTCTGAAAACGTTTCAATGAGAGAAACTGTAGCTGTTGGTTGTGATGGAACAGCAACAAACACAAGGAAAAATGGAGGTGTAATACGGTTGTTAGAAAAACGTTTGAATCAACCTTTACAATGGATCATATGCCTTTTACACACGAATGAATTGCCTTTAAAACACCTTTTTTCATTCTTAGATGGGGCAACTATTGGGCCAAGTTCCTATTCTAGTACTATTGGAAGATTGCTGGAAAAATGTGAAGAAAATCCTATTGTACGGTATGAAAAGATAAAAAGCGTTTTGCTGAATATTTTGGCCGATATCATCAAAGACCTAACTTCTGACCAACGTTACTTGTACGATATTACATCAGCAGTAATTAGCGGCGATTGTCCTCTCGATCTAGCACACAGAGCTCCAGGGAAAATGTCTCATGCTCGATGGTTAACAAAAGCCAACAGGATATTAAGGCTACGAGGGTTGCTATTTATATTTCTGGCCTAATAATGAAACAACAAATATATATTTCCACAAGTAAACAATCTGAAAACCTTAATCATCTTACCACGTTTGTTGTTAGAGTTTACGCGCCTGTTTGGTTTCAAATTAAAACTCATCCGTATGCCAAGATGGATCTACAAATTTTTGGAAATTGGTTTCGAATTCTCGATACCTTCCAATTAAACTAAAAAAAGTAGCCGATCCTGTCATTGAGCGGAACAGTTTCTTTGCGCATCCTGAGAATCTTCTGTTGTCGATGCTCTCAGATCCTGAAAAACACATTCGTAAACTTGCTGCTAGAAGGATTGTAAAAGCAAGTGAAGCGACTAATTCTGAAAAGGTCCCTGTATTTTTGAGGTCCCTAAAATTAAGCTTAATGCCAAATCATACACAGACCTTATAGATTGGCAACGAAAATATTTTCAACCTCCCATCCTTAGAGACGTCAAGAATGAAGATTTGCTTTCGGTGGTGGAAACAAAAGGAAGTACAAAAATACCTTTTCTAAGACTGCCGTGCCATACCCAGGCTGTAGAACGTTCAGTAAAGATACTAACAGAGGTTTCTATGCAGGTATGTGACGAGAAGGCCAGAGAAGGTCGCATAAAATCCAAAACTTGAGTCAAGAAAACTCATGCCTAAATTCGACACCAAACGTGATTTTAAGGTATCTTTTGACTAATTTTATGTATGCTTATGTATGTTTTATGTTTTAAGTGGCTCACATTTTTAATAAATCAGCATTCATTTGTTCTATCTGACTTTTTTTTTCATAATAATAAATAGTTTAATAGAATTTATAAACAATATGCTCCTTCCAGTTTTATCAGTATGGTAGCACAAATGTAAATTTTCAAAATAAATGCGCGGGTAGAAGGAAAATACTAATTTTTAAAAAGTAATGCTTTTTAAAATCCTCTAATCTTGGGTCACACTTTGATCACTATTATAAATGAAAATTTAACAAAAAAATTTTTCCCATATAAGAGTGCTCCACCCTAATGACTACTGCTGGTTTCTAAAGAATGAAGATTTTACATAAAAGAAGAAAGTGACATCATCTCATCGTATTTAATTAAAGCTTAATGGTTTGATCTTTGTTTAAAATATATAGTATATTATTTCAGTTACAGTAGCATTGAATGATAAATTAATGAAGTTAATAATAAAAAAAAAGTGTGTTTAAAATGCTTTGTTCAGTTCCTTTCAATACTGGTAAGATAGCCAAAAAAAAAAAAAAATTACGTGCTTCAATACTATTATTTTTAAATTCTACCCTGAAAAATGAGATTTAGACAGCTAATTCAGTTTTTGTTAGGGAAGAAAAGTAAATTTTTGTCTACTAATGATATCTGCCTTCATAATTTGCAAATATTGTTGTTGATGTGTAACATGAACTGTTTTTTCCTTTAACCGGATGTGACGTCTTACTTCGTTTTTCGCTTCCCCTTTCCCCCGAAAAGTATGGCTCATACTGGCAGAGTTCTTGTAACATTTTGGTGTACTCCAACGAGAAATTTCGCTGTGCAGAACTCGGGCGGTATTTATAGGACACCCTGTATATATATATATATATATATATATATATATATATATATAATATTTAGAAAAATTATATAGAAAAAACCCCCAAGCGAGTCATTGCCAAAACAACAAAACACTTTAAAATGCATTGTCCTCATCAGAGGGGGAAATGCACAATTGTACACCATAGGTTTCAGACTCACAGCCTGAGATTTTGCCAAGGTAATGTATTATATTAAAGGCTTTATTTTGGAAAGATTGATTTAAAAGTATTGAAAGAGTTTAAAGATATTTATAAAAGTGTATTCTATTAATTCTAGTTATAAACTGTAACAGGCAAATCTCAGAGGTGTGACTCCCCCTTACCTATGGGAAAGAAAAGAAAAAAATTTTTTACTTACAAATCAAAGAAACGAAGAACAATTAATGCAAATGTGCATCAAAACTAAAGAAACACGTTAAACTGTTGCTCCAAAATCCTGCAATTCGTTGTCCGTTGCCTGTCCAATCCGCGTGTAGAAGATCTGTTGCCATTCATCAACTAAAAGCACGTCCCTGAGGTTCTAGTCTGTATTAAGAGCACTCTGTGGGCTTTGGTGCAATTGTGTCATTTGTCAAGATATTTCTACTACGCATAAACTAATGAAAATGCAAAGGAAGGATTAAAACCAGGGATTCATACGTTTTTAAGCGCTGGATAACATGTGAAACAACTGTAATTTTGTTATATTTTTAATTAAAGTTCAACTATATATATATATATATATATATATATATATATATATATTTGGGTGGTATTTATAGGTCACCCTGTATATATATATAGAGAGAGAGGGGGGGAGGGGAGAGAAACTTTTAATGAACTTTTTAATGAAATGTTTTGTGAGCATTAGAATTTAGGTTGGCCTAGTGAATATACTAGGAGATGCGTTTTGGGGCATAGGTGTTGTAATTAAAACTTGCTGCTTGTATAATTTTGTGAAATAATATTCGAAACTCATCATAATAAAGAAAATAACTATTTTATTTTATATATTTAAATACAAATGCGTAGTTATTTATTTATTTTTTCCTCCATGAAGTTTAATCTAAATGAAGAAAAAAGGGTAATTTTGAATATTTTGCAGTCGCAATAAAGTTAAATGTTTTTAAACAAGATCTCGGGCAGGTTTTTACTAGATTCCATAGATTATGCTGAATTAAATGGACTAAAACCATACATTTTTTTTTTCATATTTGTAATAAAATGATTAAATAATAGTAGTAATTGCAATACTGTAATAATAATGCAGGATGATAAAAAGAAATTAAATGCATGAAACTTTAGAAATAGTACAATATATTGATTTAAAAATGTTTTCCCGATATTTAGCTTCGAAAATTCTCCTCTTGAACCTCTTTTAGACTAGTCAATTATTTGTGTGGCTGGTTCTAAATTGATTATTATACAGTATTTGATCCGATATTGTTTTTGATACAAAAATTTATTTATTGATGTTTACAAGAACAGTTACCACTAAACAATTATTTTAAATTTTCATTTACTTTTATAATGTAAAACTTTCGTATACTTCCCTATGATAACTCGGCAGAGGATGATTAATAAATGTATATCCATACTAATAAACTGAATGCCTGTAACGTAAACTAAATTTTCTTCGTCTGAAGGGTAAATGATTAATGCTTTACATTCTAAAGGTATTTTGTACTGTGATAATCATATGTGATGTGTGAGCGGTATAATTAATGCTTTCGTATGAAAAGAGCCATGCATGAATGAAATAATGTATCCTCAATTGTATATTTCCAGTAGTATTTATTTCGCTTAAATCAGTGGATTTTACATTGTTACATTACACACACTTTTTTTTTCAATAAAATTACTCTGCACACTTAAAAATATCGAGATAAATTCATTCCGAATGAGATACATTATCTCCGAAGAATTTAAATCCATGAATTAAATTTATCCTGTTAAATATTCGGAAGCTAATTCGTCAGAACTAATTTAACTCATATTTTGAAGTATGTATTTAAAAGCTTAGTGACGAATATAATCATTAAATTACCTAGAACTAGACACATCTAGGTGTGAAAACATAGGAGGTTGCAGTAGGTAACAAAAAGCATAAAAACAAGGTTTAAGAGAACCAATAAAATTTAAAAGAACAGATGAGTATGTATGCCAGTTTAGAAAGAGAAAGGCAAAAGTGTCAAATTAACTTTTTCATGCCTCAAATATCCCACTGAGACTTTGAATTCATGGGTTATATACAGCATCAATTGTCAATCTGGTTTATCTTATTTTGGATAAACTTAACGTGCCCTCAAACTTAAATGAGTTAAGGAGCTCATAGCTCTTGTTAAAATACATGAGACCAACAAATCTGTCATCGCTTAACATCCTTGGGGTTCCAACCATACTTTCGATTTTAGTTCAGCTAAACTGAGCCCCATTATCCCAATGCATTAAATTTTTTATCCACAAACACATAAACAGCCTGGTTAATGTTGATTTCGCTGTTCCTCTTCCCCTCCCTTCTGAATTTTGGAAATCCCTCTGTTCTCAGTTATCTTAATTTGCTGCTTTTCTATTTGTCCTCCTAAAACACTCTTCCGAACTCCTGCTTTCCCATTGGTACTCATAAACACTATCCTGGATCCCTGCTTTCTTATTGGTACTCGTAAACACTATCATGAATCCCCATTTTATCTATATAAACAGAGCCAGTTTTTGCAATTCTGATTCATAATATACATTCATGAGCGAGCAACCGAAGGGTGCAGACGTGCTCAAGGGAGCGCAGGAAACCAGCGGGCCGAAGCTCTTTTCAGAGCTCACATCCGCGATTATCTTCCCAGATGACATAACACGAGAACAGTATGCTAAATATGCTGCCTGGATTGATCTAACGGAACAAGGAACAATTGAAAAAATGAACTTCGGGTTCTTCGAACAAATCTACAATAGCAGAATCCATAAATATCGTAATAACCTCCAGAACATCCTCCTGAGACCTGTCAAAGAATATGATAGATGGATACGACGCATCGAGCACAAGAGGAAAAGGAAAGGAAAGCAAAGGAACAAGAGGAAAAAAGCAGAATGACAACAGACGAACAGCTGATGGACTGCAATGCTGATAAACTCACAGGTGAACAAATCTCTTTTAATGTTTCCTTCACCCCCCCCACAACTAACGACGAAAACCAGGACTTTACGCAACCAGCCAAAAAATCAAAGACGCAAATTATGAGGAACAGGGATAAGAACGAAGAAATAACTCAGCCTAATTTCTTAACTAAAAACCCGTTCGACATACTTAAAACCCTCGAAAAACAAAAGGAAAATTTAATGGAAATTACTGAGACTCCGGCTTCTTTATCGACCGACAATGAAAAGCCTAGAGCCCCTAAACCAATAGTGATCCCCAACCCCAAGGATATGCATGCAATAACCCAATCTATCAACGAAAACACTGAAACCAAATTTCATGCTACTGTACATAAAAATACCTTAAGAATTTACCCGCATGATTTTAAAAGCAAAAATACTATCACCGACCACCACAAAATCTCAGAAATCCACTTCTTCAGTAATTCCGACACCACCCCCCCCAGTGAAAGTTGTTATCAAAGGCATCCCCTCTAATACCGAAAAAGAAATGATTAAAGACGCCCTTAACTGCAACTCCTTCCCCGTCATTCGAGTTAACCAACTCAAAAGCCGCATTGATAAAAGAAACCTTCCAATCTTCCAAATTCACCTAACCAATAATACCCAAGGCCAAGAAATCTTTAACCTACAAAATTTACTATCCTTCAAAATTACCGTTGAAAAATACAGGACGCCTACAAAGGCAATTCAATGTTACCGATGTAACGGATTTTTCCATTATGCCAAATTTTGTTCCATGCCCCCTCCGTTGTATGGCCTGTGGAGACCTCCACGAATCAAAACATTGCCCCAGGAAAAATAATGAACAGGAAAAAATCCCCCCCAAATGTTGTAATTGTAACGAAAATCATGAGGCCAGCTATAAAGGATGTAAAGCCTTCCCAAACAACACTCGACCAAAATACGAAATCAACGAAAACACCCCGCAACCAAAACAATCTTCTAACAGGCGAAAAACTTACACTGAAGTAACACAAAACAATCACCAACCTCAAAACACTCTAAGTGAAATCGCCAGTATCACAAAGCTAATAGAAAAAGAAATCGGAGTTTCTTCCATAAGCGAACTTCTAATCCAACTCAAAAATCTACTAAATCAGTTAAAAACTCTTCAAACCAAACAAGAAAAATTAATATACTTTATTAATTTCATTAGCAATAGTGAATTTACTGCTACTTTCCCCCCGTAAACAACGTACGTTGCTTACGGCTGTTCTCTCTTTTGACCCCCCCCCCTTTTTTTCATTTGTTTGTAAACAAACTCAACACCACTTACAATTCGCGTACTCTCTTTAAGCTCCACCAATTGTAATTGAATGGGAGATGTGGGACAAGTTCCCAGGCACTCCCCATACAACACGTTCTTATCTCTCTCAATTCTCATTCTAGCACTAACGACGGCATGGCATACATGCAGAAATCGGTCTGCTATTTCAATTTTTATTGTGATCTTATGTTTTTTATGCTTATTTATTACTGACATCTTGGGTCATAACCTAAATTTCGTTTCATGCTTGATTTGGTATTCAAGAGACGGTTGAGTGCGAGCTAGTCAAATTAAGAATCACCACAGAATATCGAACATCCTTTTTTTACTCTCAGTTGAGAAAAAAGTGAATGCTGCCCCTTATTAATGCAACATTTTTGCTAATTTTGATGAAAATCTGCAGGCACTTTTATGCAATTTTTCCCTAGAATCAGCTTAAAAATACGTAAGCCCCAAATTGTCATCAAAATGAATTATTGACTAAGACATCATTACTTGATTTAAGAAATATTCTTCACATTTCAGATGCAGCATAGCAATAAGTTAGCTATAAACAAATGTGTAAAACGTGATGAGAACCACTGTATAATGAGTGAGTGAGTGTATTCATAAAGCCTAAACACATAGCTGTCTTGATTAATATAGATGCATTTAACCGGTTGCTCACGAGACCAGAGCTTCGTTCAGAATATGAACATTAATTGTGCAGACTCAAAGCATTTTTTAAGGCTATAAATTACTCAATTCACTACTAAGAATCCGCACATCAATTTTATTTTAGATTTAATATGTACCATTAGTGGGACATTCCTTCTACTTCTTATAACAAAATAGGTAAATGCAGATCGCAGTATTAAGAGAACATGAAAACGAAACAGAAACAATTACAGATAAACAAAGAAGTGAAAGACTAAAGTTGATTAAAAACGATGTTCTCATCAAAATATAGTAAATTCATTGAAATTGCTTCAAAAATTGTTTCAAAATGTATGAAAAATTTGGATTTACCAAATTTAATAAAAACGGAATATACGACATAGCTTCTGAGGTTGCACGGCCAGGATACGTTTAAAAACCACGGAAGAGAATCATACTTATATATAAACATAAGTCGATGTCATAGAATAAATAATAATTTATCGCTTTAAAAAACATTAGACTCCCCAGTTCTACATTAATCATCGCTTGTAACTGCTACGCCAAAAATGACAATTAATAGGAAAACCCCCATGGATTTATTCTCCTTTGGCATGACTCCACTTATAATATGTACGGACCTCTTGATATCCCGCCAATTCTAAGCTCAAACGGTAGACATCTTTTTTTTTTTCTTCTTCTTCTTTCAATAGCAAGCCTCCTTGCTGTCATTAGTACTTGTTTGTGCACGCATCCATCGAACATTTATTATGAGGCGATGCTCGCCGATAAATTGTGCTTTCAAGGTTTCATTTCCGAAAATTTGTGTGCTTATTTGTCTTAAGCGATTAAAATGCATCTGAATATACAAATCGATTAAATAGTGTTTTCAGTGTACGAAGGCGTTTGTTTAGTTAACAGCATTTATTCGAAAGAATTCCAAAAAGAATTCCGAGTCTGTAAATATGGATTATGAAGTCACATAGGTAGGAGAACATGAAAGGTTATTTAATAATAATTTTGAAACAATAAAATTTTCTGTTCAGTTTATTTATGCACTAAAACGTTTTGGTTGTTCCAAAAAAGGCATCATAATTGTGCAAAACCAATATTGAAGAAAATAATTATACTAATATGTATTTATGATCATAACTGACTTTCTGACTCTGAAACGCTCCTGGTTCGTAGAACTCCAAAAGTTCTATGGCCATTATTAAAAAAAAGTTACATTAAAAAGTATAATAAAATTGACATTGTCGAAAAAATAGACTTGCAAATTCGCGCAAATACGTAATATGTATGTATGCTTATAACTTTAATGAAAAAATATATTAAAAATGCATGGAAAGCTAAATGTATACACAATCACTGTTCAACAGCAGTTTAATAGTGTTTTATGTGTAACAAAAATTTAATTTTTAAACACCCATGGAAAATCTCTTTAGTATTGTCAAAAAATAGCAAAACAAGCAATACAAAATTAGAAATATATGTACAGAAAAATTAATATAATATTTCAAGCCTCTTCAGAGGATATTGGCCCAAATAAACTAAAGGTTTCCAGCGGAAAAAACACTCAAAATACTGGTGTTAAACAATAAAGTAAATAAAAAAAACTTTGTAAAAAACACACATAAGATGTTATAGGTAAGAGGATACGCACGTTTCAACCAAAAATTGTTTTGGCCTTCTTCAGTCCAAGCCCTTCGTTGCAAGCAACACAGGGAACTGAAAAAAAAAAAAAAAAAAAAAAAAAAAAAAAAAAACTTTTTTTTTTTTTTTTTTTTTTTCTCTCTCTCTCTCTTTTCAGTTCCCTGTGTTGCTTGCAACGAAGGGCTTGGACTGAAGAAGGCCAAAACAATTTTTGGTTGAAACGTGCGTATCCTCTTACCTATAACATCTTATGTGTGTTTTTTACAAAGTTTTTTTTTTTATTTACTTTAAAGGTTTCCATCTTGGTACCAGAAGATTCATATATATTCTACTGCGTGCATTTTGAATATCAATATAAAGTTATTATATTAAAAATACTGTTTCTGTGAAAGAAAAAAAAATGTTTTGCATTATGTAAAATTGAATACAGCGGGCAACAATTCTTCCTGGCCTATAGTGGCATAAAACATAATTAAAAATGAATAAAGCAAAGGAAAAACGAAAATAACTTAGCATGGGATTTCAACACACCACAGCATAACACAAACAAACTCAAAAATCCCATTCCTTATCAGAGAGATATAAATACAAGGAGACGACTTAAGCTATCTGATACTGAAGTCGAAACTGTAACCGAGCCGCCATATTGCTTAGACCGCATTGCAATATGACAGTTTGCAATGACAGGTGACAGTTGTACGTGACAGTTCCAATTTTAAAGAAGTAATGTCGGCATACTTGGAGCCCAGAATAATTACGTACAGTCAAACCCCGATATAACGCAACTATCCGTTCGAGAAAATTATGGCGCTATAACGAGTGCGGCGGTATATCGAATTATATTAGATTATGTGATGAATAAAAATAAACTTTGATATGGTATTATTACTATTGTAAAACTCAATATCATAATGCATTTTATTTAATAATAGGTAATATAATTCAATTCTGCTGGAATTAATTTATCAAATGATACTATGAAATTAAGATGCACTTACTGTTTTATATCGTCAATCCTATATAACGTCAATCCTATTTAAAATGGTTTTAAAATGGAAGTTTCCGAGTAGAATAAACACTATCGCTAAAGTGTGAAGATCCAGGGCTCAGGACTTTCGCGGCGACGGATCTAACATTCTGGAGTCTCTAGCAGTTTTTTCCAGATGTATCGTGAATGCGCTTTAGAACCCCTTAAAAAGTCATCCGCCCTAAGGACCCCTCGTGTAGGTTTGAAATAAACACAACAAACAAACTTGGATAAAATAGATATTTTTGCTCATAGCAGACACACACTTACATTACAACTCAAACTGGATTTATTGGAAATATTTTAAAATGGTAGTTTGAGTTTTCTTTTCAATATTAATTTTTTGAATATCCTTTTCTACAACTAAGAGATTGTTTCGCATTTCTTTATCTGTCGCATTTTTTTTCTAAAAAAATTCGTATTTTTCCAATGCAATTTTTCACTTCCTCCGATGTAACATGTGGTGTTTCATCTTCTTCAGATTCACTGTCAGATGAATCTAAATTTTGATTTTGATTGGTAGCTGATTTAACAATTCCATCGATTGTCAGATCTTCAAATGTTGAAACAATTTTGTCTATATTAATATACTGAGTTGCCGACAGAGGATGCTCAAGGTCTGTCAATTTGTGTATTTCATTTTGTAGTTCTTGGAGTGTTATAATATTTTGCTTTGGAGTAAACCCTTCAGATTTAATTAATCCAGTATGTTTCCAGCAGTTAACAATAGTTTCTGGTGAAATTTCATCCCAGGTTTTCTTTTAATCATGCGAATAGCATCGTGTAAAAGGATTGGAGAAAAATCATCTTTGCTGATTTTTTCAATAATATGGCGGACGTGATACTTTCGATAATGAGCTTTGAATGAGTTTATTAAACCCGCATCCAAAGTCTGTAAAACTCCATTACATTCAGGAGGTAAAAACTCAATGTGGATATTGCTCATTGGGTATGTTTTGTGACAAGGGGCATTATTCAAAATCATTAAAACATGGCGTTTCTTTCTTCGCATTCCTGAGTTGAAATTTGCTAGCCATTTTTGAAATAATGCTGCAGTCATCCAAGCTTTCTTGTTGTTCTCATAATCAACATAAAGGGCAGTATTAAAAATTTTAAAACATCTGGGCTTAGCTGATTTTCCAATCACTGTCAGAGTTCTTTTATCAGATCCATCTGCATTTGTGCAGAACACCAGCGACACACGATCTTTAGCTTTTTTGCAGCCTTTAACAGGCCCACTAGAAATTGTTTTATCTGGCTGCAGGCGTTAAAAAAGTCCACTTTCATCCATGTTGTAAACGTCCTCAGCTCTAAAATCAGCGCACTCAATTTCTTACGACCATTTATCACATCTTCGTCAACTCCTGCAGTCTCACCACTTCGTATATACTGCGAGAATCCTCGTCGCTTTTTAAATCTGTTCAACCAGCCGCTTCTACTCGTAATCTGTGATACCCATTTGCAGGCGAAGGACTTTTGCTTTCCCTCTAATAATGTCTCCAGTTATAGTCGCATTTTTAGCACTCATTTGTAGTATTCATGTGCAAAGGCCATCCTCTAAATCTTCGTGTTTTCAGTTTTTTCACATTTGACTGCAGATCGTTGGTGTTAATCCATTTTTCGGGATTTTTCAAAATGTCTCCTATGCAGCGCCTGCTAACAGGCTTTATCCACAATGTAGAAAAATGATTTGCGATGTGTTGCTGCGATGCATTCACATTTCTCACTTTATATTCGCAAATTTCCCGCTTTTCCGAAACTGTTAATACAGTTCTTTTTGCCATCACGAATTAAGACTCTGGTTATTTTGCAGATTTAACTGCTAAATTCTTCGATCATTCAACGACTAATCTAACCTTTGAATGACAGATTTTGCATTTCACTCCGTTTCCCTGGAAGGCGACGGAAACTAGAAGGGGGGAAGAGAGGAGAGTTTTCTTCGAATATTGTTCATACTTGTTCTCAGTTTTCAAAAGAGAATGAATAGGAATTCGTTACTACTGAATACTATTTGACTTACATATAGGCGTAGGCATATAGACCTAGCATATAGAAGTAGCATATAGACGTAGAAAGGCAAGGGACTCTTTGGAAATCTAACAGAAAGTTTAAAAAGAAAGATGTGCAAAAAACATATCCAGTAATTTCTAGAAAACTTGTTACACTAGGCAAGTTTTATTCTGGCGGTATATCGAGTTGGCGCTTTAACGGATCCATTACATTGAAATTCCTATTTGACAGATTTGTTCATTGACATAATCGGCGGTTAAGCGGAATTGGCGCTATTTCGAGATGGCACTAAATCGGGGTTTGACTGTATTTGGGATAACTGTAAAATTTATAACAGTAGATTGATTTTTTTAGAACTAATGTAACATATAATTGTGCATCTTTACTTTTTAATCCATAAAATCATGTATATTTCACTGTTTTTTAAATAGGAACAACTAAATGTTCCACCATAGTCAGACCAACTCAGTTACTTCATATCGTCCAGTGCTGATTATAGCTTATTCCGTCTCCTTGTATTCATATCTCTATGTTCCTTATATCCAGAACTCGGAGCTGCGAATCTATCCAGTCAACATACTATAACACTAAATAATAATAATAATAATAATAATAGTAATAATAAATGTTACCAAATTAAAATTCTACGAACCTCGTGAGCCATCTTTTATACATTTATGTAATAAAATTAGTTAAAGAATTCTATGTGTTAAAATATAATGTCAAGTTTCATTTCAAATCTGAAACCATTTTCGGAATTTGTCTTTTGTACATCAAATTATCTTGAAATACATTCTTTAAATTCTCAAAATTGTTCTAAATCGCTTCTTCTGGAACACAAATGTTTCTCAAAGTAGGCTTAGTAAAAGAATCTAGAGTAAATTAAATTTAAATAAATAACTCTGTGCCCGGGCCCGATTTTCAGTGCAAACGTCATGATCTCCAAAACCAGACATTGCATGCTAACGTAACTGAGCTACAGATGTCAGTACTAATAGCAGATTTTTTAACTACACAGTTTGTCATATTACTTCCTAGTAGTTAAACCGTTACATTACCGGAGCGATACGTTTTTTTGCATTATTCTGTTTGCCTAAATAAATCTGTGAAGTCTTCCCCATTGTCACTGCTTTCTCAATCCAGGTATCATTTTGCCAATGTGATTCTCAATAAAATAATTTTCGCCGATCATCTGGAATCATGGACTACATTCTTCCACTGAGTATTTCGTATTGTGCATAGATATATGACCTAGGCTTTCGTTCCTTGAATACTGATCGTAGACATATACAATAAATTAGAAAGTTATGTAAAAAAAAGGCCACAGAAATTTATGGTATCGATAAAGATTTTCTTGAAATTAAATCTAAAAAAAAAAAAAAAATTACATTTTAATATTGCCTCTGTAGTAAAAAATCCCCAATTACTAAAATGTAATCCGTGAGATGATGGGCAAAATTTCAGTATTCCATAGCGAAAAGGCCTAGATATATGAAAATTGCAGGCGTGGCCCTCCATCCAGGTGTACCCTTTCCTAAGGTGACCATAAGGACTGTCCTCAATTCTGAAACAAAATTGGTGGCATTTTATAATTAATTAAATGATTAACAATAATCTAATAAATAAACAATGTAATAATTAAAAATTGGCGTCAATTGCTTTTCTAAATTTCGGGGATAAGTCGAAAAAAAACCCCCCGCAGAAATTGGGGTCTGTCCCCGAAAATTGGGGACGTATCCTCACGTTACCTTTCCTCTCCTCCCCACCACTTTACGGCGGTTGAAGGACCAATGCCTTCGGGAACAGGAAAAGTGTATAAGACTTTCTTTTGCGATACTGAAGCATCAGGATTCAAGATGCATGGAAAGTATAGGGGGTTCAGAGATAAAAATCTCGGTGATATTTAACAAGCAAGTTTTTCATATGCTGCACTCTCTGTACTCGTTTGGGTGTCTAGGCCAAATGCTGGTTGTCAACGGATCAAGAAGCTGCCCTCGCCTCTACAGCCGATTCTCTATAGAAAGCGTGCAGAATGCGAATCTCAGACGTCCCTTAGTTGCTGAATATGATCGCAGCTGTTTTTATTGGTTCAGCCACCAGCTGTCTATTGTAGTGATTGGACAGCTGATGTGTCAAAGAGTACAGCCAAATAAGCCTGCCTTGCTAATAATGGGACTATCGTTTCAGTTAAGCATGCTAATCCAGAGCTTCCAGTCGAAGTGTTCCTTGTTCATTCATTTTATTTATTTTGTTCATTAATAAGACTTTTGTGAGAATTGAGAATTCCTATTTTGAAGAAAAGAACGCGCACGCTGGAAATTGTTCATTTAAGTTGGAATAAACCTTTCCAGAAAAATAAAAATAGTGATATAAATCACTTTTCAAAGGCTTTCGGATAGGCAAAATTCTCATTGGAAGATCGCGTTTCAGGGACTGTACTGAAATTACAGAAGATAACAATGATTGTATAAGTACATAATAATTTTACTATAATTGGCATTGTATTGCCCCTTACTAACTTTGTTTCAACATATATCTCAGCCTTTTTGTGACAAAAGGCTGAAATTGTGTACTCTAATTAATGTATAGCGCACATTTTATTGACTGTTCTTTTCTTTACAACATGTAAATTTTGTATTTATTTAGAATTAATCTCCTGAAAATTGCTATAGGTACCATAGAATTATGTACTTTTTTTACGTAACTTTGTAGTTTATAATATATGCCTATAATCAATATTTGAGGAATAAAAGTCTGGGTCAGTGTTTTGCGACACCCTGCCTATATATATATATATATATGTGTGTGTGTGTGTGTGTGTGTGTGTGTGTGTGTGTTACAGTGAAATCCCGGAATCAGTCAAAACCCGAATTAACCAGGGAAAACGCGTTCTAACTGAGAGAGTTAGGCAAAATCCGAATTAACTAGTTAAAACGCGTTCTGACTGACAGCGCTAGGCAACACCCGAATTAACTAGGGAAAATCCGTTTTATTCGAGTAGCGGTAGCACGTTTTCGAGGGGGCCCCCTAAAGCGATGGCCGGACGCAGCAATGTTTTTTTGGGTCTCGCAAAGAGCCAGCGTTGGCATATTTTCCAGGGGGCCCCCTACAGCGGTGGCCGGACTCAGTGGTGTTATTTTGGGTCTCGCAAAGGGCCAGCGTTAGCATATTTTCAAGGAGGTCCTCTCTGAAATGATGGCCGGACCCAGTGATATTTTTGGGGGTCTCGCAAAGGGCCAGCAATAGCATATTTTCGAAGGGAGAGCAAGATCCAGTTTTTAGTGGATAAAGCATTAACTTTCCGGAATTCACATGGGAAAACATGGGGTCCGGCCACCGCTGTAGGGGGCCGTCCTCGAAAATAAGCTAACGCTGGCCCCCTGCGAGACCCAAAAAAACATCACTGGGTCCGGTCATCGCTTTAGGGAACCCTGTAAAATATGCTAACGCTGGCTCTTTGCGAAACCCAAAAAAACATCACTGCGTCCGGCCACCGCTATAGGGGGGCCCCTTCGAAAATATGCCTCCGCTGTAGGGGCCCTTCGAAAACGTGCCACCGCTACTCGAATAAAACGGGTTTTCCCTAGTTAATTCGGGTTTTGCCTAGCGCTGTCAGTCAGAACGTGTTTTACCTAGTTAATTCGGGTTTTCCCTAACACACTCAGTTAGAACGTGTTTTCCCTAGTTAATTCGGATTTTGACTGATTTCGGGTGTTAACTGTAACATATATATCCTTCTCACAGTTTACTTGTATCATTGTTTCTAGTATATTTGTTATGAAGCGATTTCTGATAAATTGCATTCCTAGCTTTCTTTTTTAAAAACACGTGAGGTCATTTGTTACAGTTGGTAAAAATGCATCCGTATCACACTGTTGAATAATTGATTTCGCTTTGTGATGAAAGTCTCTTTGAGGGAATAGTATTTGATGCAATAACAAAGCCTTGAGATATATCTAATACCTTTTTTCTCACTTTACATATTTTAATAAATACATGAGCAACTGAACGAGTTCTATTTTAATTGCTCCCCACAAAATGTCGGGAGCATATCTTCAAATAACTACATCTCAAATTTTTCTATAATCGAAAAGCGTTCGTAGCTTTTAATTCAAATAGGGGCGAAGCTTTCCAATATTGTTTATTACCTCCCCGAATTATGTTAGCCAATGCGTAAAAGAGGTAACTACACTTTCTGTCAGGATCGTGTGAGACTCAAAATTTCTTGAGTGGACAGAGTGCACAATAACCACGTCGGAAGTACATATTAATTCCTCACGAGAAGGATTGTTTCCATGAGACAGAAATGATCTCTTACTACTGAAGTGATAATAAAGATTAACATTGGAGATTCAATGTTAATACATTTTGCAGTATTATAAATCAGGCTACTATTACAATACAAGTATCTAAAAGAAAATGAAAAAAAAAATTCCTACAGGGATATATAAATCCCCATTAGATGAATAAATTTGATAAAACAATGAAAGTTTTCGCCATTTCAAATTTTAGCAATAACAGCCATTGGTACGGAAAGGATTCGAAAGCTATTTTAAACTTTTCAAGGAACTAGCGTGTTTCTGTGTTTGTGGATTAAAGCCGATTGACTGAACTACTGTCCTAGGTCTACAGGGGGGATGCCCTTCGTTGGGACATCAAGAGACTATCAGAGTGAATTCTCTAATCGCCGTAGCTATAATAACAACTGTTACAAAAAAAATCAGGATAACTTATGCGAAGAAGGATAACCTACCTCAGGCAGTTGGATCGCCGTTTCTATTCGGGAGTTATCTGCACTACCTCCATGAATGAGTAAGTAATTGGAGAACCTGCTTTGACAGACGTTACTAGCATTTGGAGTTTGTCAAGGAGGAACTTTCCATTACCTTAGTGTTCTGACCTGTAAGACGATGCCAACAACTCAACTCATATTGCATTGGATTTGAAGATAAAGCAACAAGTATGACAAGTATACATAGATTAAGGTTGCCATGCATCTGCCGGCTAAGGCTCTCAAAACGTGTGCATGTGCAGCTCCGCGTGATTTGCCAGCCTTACTGAAAGTAATGGGCTTCGTGGAAAGGTTGATAACATCCGGAAGAAATAAATTCAGAATAGCTAGCTACGGCGGCATGAAAAATTCGAGTAATTTGAAAGCGTCTTTAAGTTATTGTGGACTTTTTAATATCTACGCATTTTAATTTTTTTTGTAAAAACTCTAGAAAAGACTTCAGTTTCACTGGACTGTTGAACTTATCAATTTAAGTGGCAACAATGATTCTATCGGAAACTGTGATTTAAAAAAAACAGAATATGAAATGAATTATTCATTTTAAGTGGGAAAAAAATGAAGTGTAACGATTGTTATTTTCATTAATGCAAATAACTTATCGCGTATTTTTAATAATTTTTCTTACTGTTATAGTATTTATAAAAGAGAAAACTTCGCAGGAATTTTTGTGGTGATATCGGTGTTTTTAACTAGTCCTGTGTAAACATTTAACTACTATTAAATATGTACTCATTATTTTTAGATAACTCGGGTATTTTTATACCCTTTTTTACTGTTGTAATATTTATAAAATAGAAAAACTTTGCAGGAATTTTTGAGATGATATCGTTGTTTTTAATTCCTCCTGTGTAAGCATTTAACTACCACTAAATATTTAATAATTTATTTTACTGTGTTTTAAATGGATTCTCCGTTTCACATTTATTCCTAAATTTAAATAATATTTCCCAAATTTTGCACTCCCACCCCTCCACAATCTTAGAATATTTTATATTTATTTTAAGTTTACGATCACTATATTCGGAAAATGAATGCAATTAGTATAACAACGTTTTTTAAAATCGTAATTGGACGTAGAGATTGGATTTTATTAATTGAATAATCCGTTAAATATATATATTTTACTAAAAAAATTTAAAAAGACTAAGATACGTAAAATAAATGTACTTTCAACATAAAGTTTTGAATTTCACGGCGTAAAACTGTTTGTTCTATAGTTAAAATAAAAACACAACGAACGAAATGTAATTAAAAAACATTTTCATGTTGCTAATGGCGTATAAAACAAATAAATTAGTGTCGTTTACTTAGTAAAGTAATTAATTACATTAATTTAAAATCAGGTTGATAATGGTACTTTGACAAATATCTTTTTTTAAGGTGGTTGTAAACAAACGTACACACTCATATACTATTATCTATTGGTAATAACCTGATTAAAATAAATTCCGCAAGAATAATTTGAATGGCATTTAAAGTAGGTATTTTATTCTAAAGTTAAAAGAACTTTGTTATTTACTTGACAAAGTACCTCTAGAGAAATTATTTTCTCATTCAGTAAATAAATTAATTAAACGTAATCAATCTCAAACACTCCAAGGTACATTGTTGACTTTACGACTAGCAAACTTTTCAGAAATATGTAAACAATTTTTTATTTAAAAATGTGTTATAAGAACATAAATAAAAGCTGCATAAGTATGTTCTATTTTTTAATAGCGGTTATTTACATTTGTTGTTATTTAAGATTTCATATAAAGATATATACTGAAGAGCCGTTACATTATGAGCACCTACTCAATAACGCATTGCGCTTCCTTTGGGTTTCAAAACAGCTGCAACTTGCCTATGTATGGATGTGACGAGTGCTTGGTAGATAAGACAGGTTGTGCCAAATATTTAAGCAGCGGCCACACAAAGTCGAAATATTGGAACATGGTGGTGTTTGAGCTATGAGCTACCGGCGCGCGTGGCGTCATAGATAAAGAGAGGAGTCCTTTTTGCTCACATAAAAAACTTTATTTGACGGCACAGCTGGTGCCAGATGTGGGATTCTTGAAATAAGTGTGAGATTCTTCATGTCACTACAGTGTCTAATTCTCAAGAGCCCTTGAAACAGTCAGGGATTTGCTCGTTCTATAACGTCAGAACCACACATTATCAAAGATTTATAGCTTCTTGTCGAAAACTTTACGATACCAATCAGATCAAAAGTTTTCGGAGAGATTCAAGTATTGAGGAGTAAGAAAAAGGGAAAATCACAGATATATATCTATAAGAACTAAGTGTTCGGACAACGTCACACCGAGGAGAGGGAGGCAGCTGTTCTCCTGGAAGAGAGTGTGCCGTGACACGACCATCGACGTAATGAAGGAGAAACCGTGATTCATTCTACCAGGCAACTAACTCTCTCCTACATATCCGTGGTCCAGTCTCGATGTTCCCGTGCTCACTATAATCGTGGTTGACAATGACGCTTGATAAGCAGAGGTACACGAGTGGGACGTCTACTGAAGTGTGTGTTCCTGAATACTTGTACTTGGACCTGCATTTTGTTGGGCTGTCAGCAGAAGGAACATGAATGCATTTCTGAGACAATGCTTACAATTAGTTCAAGTGTTTACTAAAAGTATTTGACCAATGTGACGCGATGTTGCTTCAATCTGTTAAAGACACGCTGCACTTTGCACATCTTCAAGTCCGGGTAATTGGGAGAAAATCTCATAAAAAAAATCTTCGTTATCGATGGAATTTAAAAGTTGGTTTTGGTTTTTGAGCCTGTACAAAATGGTAATGAAACTTGGGCAATTTTTCTGATATCTTTCAAGTCCCGAACGTTGTGCTGAGATTGACAGGTACATTGTCAGCTTTTGCTCCTATTGCTCAATTATGTGTGCATGATACTTGTTTCCTTGGTGTTTGTGAGCAAATAATTAGTTTTGTTTTTTTTTAAAACGCAACCACACAAAAAGGAGAAATTAGAGCTGTGCTCTTTTATTCATCTTACTTAAAGAATATATTTTTGACTTGATTTTCTAGTTAATTTTCGAAGCATTGTGATCTTTCAAATTTTGGAAGTTTCTCTTTAATTAGGGATAATTCATCACAATTATATGAAACCCAATAGTATGGGAGAGGAGGGTTTAATTGGTGTTCCATAAACGGAACACCAATTACATTTCTAAATATCACTTCACAGGTTTTTTTAATGAAACCCATGAGATCATCATAAGCACATACTATAATTAATTGTACTGAAATGTCATTTGTACAGAAAAACACTATGTACTTTGTTGTTATAGATAAAAAAATATTTAATCAAAAAGTTACAAATGGAGGTTGATATGAAATAGTCAGGTAATATGGAATAGGTGGTTCAAACTGTTGAAAAACTAACTATAATCCATAAAACATAGTTATTTTCAACTGTAAAATCATATATTTAAGATTATGGTTAAGCCAGTTTTCCTTCGAGTCTATTTACAAAAGTCGCAGATGTAATTATCTTTCTCTCGCACTCTTCTTGATAGTCAAGGTGAGCCCACAGAGACCAGCTGAAGCACTGAATACAGATTTCTCCTCTGTGATCTTCGGAGAATTTTCCGTTACGGATGATGCATTCAGCTTCTTTGTTTTCTGGTTCTTTAGTTGATGGAATGAAATTCATTACAATATTACCTAATATTCCATAATACCCGACACGCCATTCTACAAGAATGAACCTTTAAACCGATGGGCAAAACACTGTATGCTAAAAAACAATCATGGTACAACAAGCTACATTTCTTTTAAAGTACATTATGCGTAACATCAAAGTTCAAGTTCACATGTATACTAGTAGGTTAAAATGCTTGTAAACTTACCAGCACAAACACACTTTTTCTGTAGGGATTGGTACAACAATAAGCTGTCAAAAGTAACCGTATTGTAATATGAGTGTCTTGTTTGAGTATTTCATGGTATTCCCACATGTAAACAACACCTAACAAATCCGTAAACTCGGTATTCCGTATTTCCAGACTATTCCGTAATACCTTCATCTTCTCTATTAGCAGCCTTTTCAAGATAGCTCCTTGATCGACTAAAGCTCCTTCAAAACTCATATTGAAATAAAAGCCACTACCATAATGATGAGCTAATAACTTCTTTGGTTGGGTACCACTTCATAAGCAAATAAATACTGTATGACATACTTAATTTCGGGATTGTTTCCTTACTCTTAAATACCCACTAATAAATCCTCGTTGAAGGAAGTGGACAGCGCAATGAAATATTTTAGGGGCCATGCATCTATGAGCTGTGAAAACATCATCAAAACTATGACCGTAATTTCATTTGTGATAGATCAAAAGTAATAATATTTTTAAACTTTCACTTATTATTAGTTATTAGAAAGTTTTTATTAGTTTCTTTCCAAGCAGAGCCAATTATTACATTTTCTCAATACGAACTTCTAGAATATACCTGATCAAAATCGCTAAACTTTAGAAAGAAATCAAGCAAAATTCTAAAATTAGGGAAATTTTTATCTAATAAATTCTTATTATTTAACTTAAAACACATAATCCCACTCCATTTTTGCATGCAAACAATATTTTAATAAAAATGGCAGTTAAAGATTATTGAATTAATTTTACGAGTGACATTTCTGTGCATGGCACAGACTCAAAAAATGTAAATGATTTTGAGTGGCTGAAAATTGCCAAGCATGACAATTGTGATGCTTTTTTTTCAGTTATTTGTTAATATTTTCGAAAATACAGTACAATCTTGAAAATCCGACACATACGAGACGAAACAATCGCCGGATTATCAAACAATTCCGGATAACTGAGAGCATAGAAACTTCACAGATATAATGTACATATTTTTCCCCAAGAAAAAAATAAGACATAGGATTTGGCTTTGAAAATTAATAATTAATTATTTTTCTTTATTTGATTTATAAATTTTATTAAAAAAACACTATTTTAAACCTTTAAACACTAGGACATCATCACTTGCGACGCCGCTATCGTAATCGGAGAATGATATAGGGACATGTCTTTTCCGAGGGCACTGGACTAACAAACTGCCGAGTTATCAAGATTGTACTGTACTAGGAATTTTGAGATTTAAATCAGCTGACTGACATCCCTGAATTTTTCTCAATTTTTTAATTTCTTTTTTGGATACCTATTACATATTTGAATGTGATCAGCTTCCTGAAGAAACCACGAAAGAGCATGTTTTGAAGTAATGTTGTAAAGTGAAACGACGTCTATTTTTTCTCCTTTCGACAGGACTTTTGTGGATGAACGTATTAATACGTTAAAATTCATTTGCTTATCTCATAACAAAAGTTAGTTGAATTATTCGCATTTGAAATTTTAAGCGAAAATCTTTTTTTTTCAATATTAGATGAAAAAAAAAAGCTTCATTCCTTTAGAAATTTCATGAAATATAATTCTCTTTTCTTAATTCATATAGTTAACTTTTGCCTAAAAATCATAATACTGAACTAGCTGTTTGCACTTTCAAAATTAAAATATATGACACAATAAAATATTGCAAAATTCTCATAGTTGAAACATATTAATGTAAGAAGAAACATAAAAAATATTTTTTTTATGCAAAGTCCAATATTGATATTGAAAAAGTAAATACAAAATAATGTAATAATACAAAATCTAGAATAACATAGTTCCAGTTATAGAAAACATTTTTGATTTGCAAAAAATTTTGATATTTTCTATGTATTCTTCACATGGAAAAACACTCGCATTAAATTAAAACAGATAATAAGTGGATTCAGAAAGAAAATAAATAATCTTAACTGGATTAGCGTATAAAATAATTATAATATATATACATTAAGGAAATTGTAAATAATTCACGCTAATTAAATTGGGCATCCTTCCAACACGCTTTGTTTATCATCAACATTTGAAACTGATAACAGCTGCACTTTAAAAAAATGGAATTATTTAATTTTAATGTGTTGTGTTACTTGTATAAACATTCCATAATGTATAATTACATATTTACTTTGCTAATTATAATTTCAGAATATTAAGAAATAATGCCGTGCATAAATTTATGAACATTGTGTCTATCTTTATGTTTGAACTAGATTAAAATGTATTTTAAAGTAATAGATGGAGTATTAAAGGCCTTTTTGTTAATATGGATTTGTGAAACAAATATCACGGTAAGCAGACTATATTTTTAACATATAAATTGCGGGAGTATATTTATGGTTATCTGTGAATAAAAATCTTTTCTATAAAGATATTTAAATTTAAGAGGATAATTAAGTCCCATGATATCTGAATTTTATGTCTATTGTTTACAAGGAAGAAAAAAAGAATGCAAGCTCAGCATGAAATTATATTTACATTTAAAACTATTGTTTTTCATGTATATTTTACTGTTAATTGTTTCGTATAGCTCGTTGTTATACGTTAAATAAATTCTTTTGTATCAGCACGGAAAAGCATTAAAATAGTTTTGATTATTTTGATTATTTTGTTTGTATTGATATGTTTTGATGTAATACAATAAAAATTTAGATAGCACTGTAAATAAAATTTTGCTTCCTTTTCGGGTATTTCTTAGCAAATTCCAGTTATTTTTGATATTCAACTAGTAAATTTGGATTATTAAATATAAAACTGAATCGCAAACAAACAAAATTTTCATAAATACACAGGGTTCATATTCTTTTAAATTTATTACTAAATTGAACAGTTTTATATTATATACATATATAAATATAAATATAAATATAAATATATTATAAATATAAATATAAATATAAATATATTATAAATATAAATATAAATATAAATATAAATATAAATATATATATATATATATATATATATATATATATATATATATATATATATATATATATATATATATATATATATAGTCGGGCCGGCGACCTTTTAGCTCCGAGGCACATCGCAGTCTAAAAGCTAAAGCTCGAAGCTAAGGCTCCCGAAATTTCCGTGCTCTTGCTTAAATACTCCCCTAGTTACTACACCTGGTGGCAGGGCGCAGCAGGAACGCGAAGGCGTTACTCCCAAACGTAATTAGTCAACTAGATTGTCAAACAAGACATGAGGAATATTTACTTACTTAGGATTTCCAAAAGCGCGCTGCAACGAAACCGCAGAAAACTGCAGATACTGCTAAATCAACAATTTTATTCCTTATCTAACTTCAAAATTTGTCTCTGAATATAATATTTGTATGGCCGAGAAACAAACTTTACAGTAAGAGTAACAGAGATTAAAGAAGCCTTTTTCAAATAACAATTAATTAAATTGGATTAAATTAGAAAAGTTTATTTTATTATTACATATATATATATATATATATATATATATATATATATATATTAATATTTATATATATATATTCAGCATTATGACGGCTCGCAAATCGAAACTGGTTCACAGCCGCTTTTCTGTCTGATGAACCACATTAAAAATGTTTCAGGTAGTTTCGTATGTTTGAAACTACTGGGAGATATATGTTAATGTGGGATTACGTTATCCACACTTATCGTTAATTTAGCTTTAAGACTTCTGTTGAAAACTTTTGCATCCAACAAGCACTGTTAATTTTATATACAGGAAATATTTATTAACACGGTATACTCCGCTTTAATCCACAATATCACAGGAAATCTTCTCATATGCATATTATATTATTTAAATACTGCATGGCTCAACAAAAAATAGCAAATCGCAAAATATAAAATATGAAACTCTGTAACTCATGAAATTCCTAATTGATGACTCCACGTTTTTTACTACCGTAAAAGAAATTCCAGGTAGCTTGCTTAGTTAGACCTAGTTAAATCACCATCCTGCTAGTTTGCTAAATAAGTAATATTGAAACATACAGCGACACAAAAATCTTTCAACGGCAAAATTGTGGGAGGTGGGACATTTCTATGAGACTTTTATGGTGTCACGTAATCCTACTTAAAAAAATGATGATTTAAAAGAAGTAATTTGCTTAAATACCGAGCGTACGAAGAGACTAATTTTAACAAGTTTGTTAAGAAGCCAGGAGGATTTTCCAATTATTCACGCGTATTTTTA
Organism: Cheiracanthium punctorium; assembly: GCA_038373885.1. Lineage (NCBI taxonomy): Eukaryota > Metazoa > Arthropoda > Arachnida > Araneae > Cheiracanthiidae > Cheiracanthium > Cheiracanthium punctorium. Next base: position 14,502 of record JAWZYV010020167.1, on the reverse strand, counting down.
CATTTTCTTTGTTGTGCCCAGTACTTCACAGTAAATTAGGTTCCACATACGAGCATCTAAAAGGCTTTTATTTACAGACTTTGACCGGGCATCTGAGTGCTAACGGGTACTTTGAAGAGCGCTTGTAAGGTAAACTTAAAAGGACAGTGGATCTTCTACAATCAAACGAGAAACCTTAAAATACAGGCTTAGCTTGAGAATCTTAGTTTGCGTCATAAGCGGCCTGGCAAAATTTTCACACCCAACACTCATTTTCCAGGAAGAGAAACAGCACAGTCTGCAAAAGGTGAGTAATGCGCCCTAGCAGCCGTCCGTCTGCTCAGCCCCTAGCTATGTCTCTGCTTAACTTACATGTCGATCAAGCAGTATTTTTTCTTGGTGGTAAATCCTTTTCTACATCAAAAGAGAAATGACAACAGCAACAAATCCTTGTTTTATGCATAAAAAAGATGCCATTTGTTATTTATAGTTGGACAAAAATTAGTTTGAGAGGAATGAAAATGAGAAATCAAGAGTATAATTTTTCGTCTTTAAAGCAATAATGTAAATAAAAAACTCCATGTCCTTAAAACAAAAAAAAGACCTAAGAAACACGCTTGATTGATAATAAGTGATGTATTATTTCCCAACTCTGAAAACTTAAATTAAATGAATGTCAAGATTTTTATGGGTAATCTATCGAAGAAATTAATAGTTTCATGTTTTCATAGTGTTTTCTATTTCTTATTTTTCTTTCGAAGGAGTAAAAGGGTAGGCTGAATCGTAGATTATTCAAACTAAAAAAAATCCTGTTTTAAAAATTAATATGAATAACGTTGTAATAAAACATAGGAATATATGATGTAAAACCGTACAGAGTTTGGTAGAATGTTTTATAGTGTCTTGAGACTCTACAAAGGACAATATTTCTGCAAAACCAGTAAACGTGCACTAAACAAAAGATCTTAAAATTTCCAAAAGTAGAATAGGTTTTCTTATTGTCCGTCCCACATTTCCCTTTTACATGTATCACAAAAAGTATCTATATCATAAAAGTGATCCGGAACATTCTATTGTTTATAGCTTGAAAAATTTGCAAGTCTCCTTTTTTTAGCCTCCTCATGGAACTAGTTTTTGAAAACGTAGAAACAATAAATGAAATGTATTGCTTCAAAATATTCCGAAACAGTAGTTAAAAAAATGTCAGAGAGTAATTATTTTAATCACCAGAGATGAAGATGATAGATAGTCCGTGACATATTTTAAGAATAAAACGATTTCTTAGGTTTATGTTTTTAGTACAAGAATGCTATTAATTTCAGGAATGGATTTTTGTCTACAACAAACTGGCAAATCACTTTTCAAGTAGTAGAAATAAAGGTGAAGTAAGATTTTTTAAAACATTGCCAGATAGCGGCTTGGTGGTGGTATGTCAAAACTCGCCACCGTTGGTCATTTTTGGAGATTTATAGGATGTCTGGTGCAAAATAAAAGTTCCCCAAGATTGCATATAATTTAGCGATATCGTGTATAGTTGCCGATAGACACGTATCCAGAAAAAAATTTCGGAGGTGGTCCAAACTGTAACAAAAACAGGATTTTTCACAAAAAGACGGCATCGTTTTAGTAACAAAAATCAAAATTTCGGCGGCGGGACCCCCTGGACCCCTACCCCTTTCAATAGGACTACGACCTTGTTTGCCAAGAAATTTCCAAAACCTACTGTTATTCGAAGGCAATATTAACTAGTGTCTATGATGGTATCTATCCTAGTGTAAATGAAGGTGAAAAAGTGCCAGAATATTTCTTAGAAAGATTGTAAAAGAGTTTTAGTAGGCGATTTTATTATTGATTTCTGTGTCAAACAAGTGTTTTAATGAACAAGGAAGACAGATCGGTCTGACACATAGATTGTGGTACACTTCCAAACGTAATTGAACAAGGAAGGCAAACAGGGGTGACGACGCATGTATAATTATACACTTTCCATCATAACTGTGACACATCGAGAGATTATGGTAATGTATAGCACTTTAGTATTTACTTAAAACATGAAAGTGTTTCAGATTTTAATTTGTATTTCTTTTTTATCACGGCACGAAGATGCCGAATGATTGTTAGTGAGATTAGAGAGTCATTCAGCTTCCAGTGACCTGCGGAATCTCACCATGGCATCCAGTGACCATTGTCTAGAGTAAATACTCGGCTCTAAAAGGAAACTTATCGTCGTATCGTAGTGACGATATTAGAAAGCACTTTAGATGTTCCTCATGTACTGGTACATGTACGAATCAGACACATCTATTAAAAGATATATTTGGCTTGATTTATCTTGCATATGTTAAATGAATCTACATTACACGCATAAAAGTGCAGATGGGCGAGAAAAAAGAATTATGACCCATAAATATATTTCCATTTAAAGAAAAGTTTGAGAAACATGTCTATACAAATCTTTAGTATAATATATAGAGATCGAAAAATAAAAATATGTATCTACCTTGTTTTGTTATATTTTTGTAGGAATAATATATATATATATATATATATACATATATATTGTATATTATATTTATTTTCAATGTAGTAAACATGCGTGTTGAAACCATTTTATATTCTTGATACATAAAACTATTTTGTTTCTTTGTCTTTCTCACTTCCACTTTCACATTTATTGTAAGAAATGCTTGCATTGCAAGACTGCTACGGAAAATTCATTTGTTTATGCCTGTAAAACAGTCCCTCCTTTTTATTTTGAATTTTGCTTTCAATTTCAGTGAAACAATAAATTAATTATTTAGTTAAAATAGTTTAAAGAAAAATAATCAGAGAAAAGCATGAATGGATAGAAGATACAAGATACGAGAAGATACGAGACTCAGATTTCAAATGAAAGATAATCTTTTCTTTGTGAAAATTTACTGTATCTTAAATTTGACTGATAAAGATGAAAAATTCCGAGAACATCAGTAATAAAAGTGACAGTAGTCAATTGCAAATTTCACTTTTGAAATATTATTCTTTATTTACTTATATTAAAATAATAATTCCTTTCACGAATATTTACAACTACGGTAAATTTTCGATTACCTACGGACACGTATGTCTCTTGAAATGAATATTTATATTTTTATTGTTATGCTAATGACTCAGTAACGTTCCTTTATGTTTGTTTTACTGTCACACCTGATTCTTAAGTGCTGATTTACTTTGACAATAAATTAAAATGTATTATAAAAAAGCTTATTTTTGCATTTATTGATTTTCTTTTCATTCAATATAAATTGTACGAAACATTTATGCCACAGTACAGTGGAAAGGGATCCTACAACATAAAAATTCTATAAAATTTTTATCTCCTGTCTTACATTTCGTTTTCGAATTCGGTGAGAGGCAAAAGATAAGCTGTATTCTGAAAATAATACTTCAGTAAAAAAAAGAAGAAACTGAAAAACAAATAAAAATTTATTTAATACTAGCGGAAAAAAGTAAATGGCAAGGAACATATTTCAAAGAAACCAGCAAAGATTTTTAAGGCTTATATTACTATTTATAAAATTTCTTTGCATATTAAATATGTATTTGAAATTAAACTTACATAACAAAATATTAAATTATTTTTCTAAACTATAGTTTGTGACAATGGAATGTAAAATTCTGTTATCTTAAATATTAGTAACGGTACAAAAATTTGCCTATTCTTTATTCTTAACAATCGAGATTTTCCTAAACATTCGAGAAAAACATTTATTCTCTAAATAGCGCGAAATCATATTATATCTTGTGAAAATTATGCTGTGGAAATTAAGAAAAATATAAAAATACATGAATATACAATGTATTTTCGACCAATTATATTCATACTTTAGGTTTGCTTACTCATATGAAATAAAATTGCTTTAGGGCAAAACTGAGTGATTTAAGAGTTAGTAATGCTTAGTTTTAACTACGATATCAATAAATTCAGTGTAAAATTGAGAAAATAAGTTTTTTTAACTACATCTTCTCTAAGGTTTTGAATAAAATTAAAGGAAAACTGCACTGCATTTTATTTTAGATGTTTCTTAAGGATACCAAATCTGATTAAGCATAGTATTTTCATATTATTAATTTTGTAAAAATGCGTTTTCATAATTCTAGTTTCGTCACTTTTAAGCAAAATATACACAATTGCAGTTCAGGAGTTTTTTCTTAAGCTATATAGTTAAATATAAATAAATATATCCATGCTTTTTTAAAAATTGTGGCTCACAATTTGAAATTTCTTTTTAATGGTATTTAAAAATCCATTTTACTCTGTATTATAAATGTTTTAACTATTCGTCTAAAAAAGTGTGATTGTGTTTCTTAGTAGTTAACTTATACAGGGTGTTTATAATTAAACAGCATTCTGTTTTCAAAGGGGTGAGCAAAATCAAACAAAATAGGAATGTAAACTGTGCACGAGATGCGGATAAGGGAGTTTTTCAACACGTTTAGTTCAAAAAAATCTCTACCGTATGGCGATTTGTATGGTAAAATCCGCTCAAAAAACAATGTAAATTATTTAATAATTTCGCAAGATATTGAATAAATGTTGAAATTATTTGTACATTTTGATTTAGCTATTTCCATTGTTAAATGTACTGTTTTTTCATGCAAAGTGCCTCTCTCTCTTAGTGAACATTTTAAAACTATTTTATCTCTTTAAAATTAATTGAGCACATCTCATGTATAGTCTATATACTGAATTTGGTTACAAAGCGTCATTTGTTTGCTGTAGAACCATGTTTATAGGAGAAATTTAATTACGACCGCCCTCTATCCTTTTTACTTTCCGAACATGTTCCATGCAAGGAAAGTATTGTAATCATGGAAAAATTTGACTTCGAGATTTTGGTGTATTTACACGTTTTGCGGTCTTCTGAATTCATTTATGCTATTTTTACCAGATACATGTACATATGTGTGTGTGCGTGTTGTGTGTGTGTGTGTGTGTATGTGTGTGTGTGTGTGTATGTGAGCGAACGTGATAGCTCCTAAACGGGGCATTCGATTGAGCTGAAATTGGGTATATATGTTATAAACCACGTTCGCAAGACCGGTATTGATTTTGGTGTGTATAGTACTTATAGTTTTTCTACAGGGCTACGACAAAGATTTCTTTTACATTATGGCATATGGGGAGAAATTCTTGAAAGTGCGCTAGCATTTATTTAAATGATTGGGTATGATCTTGATCGTAGGGGTTGGGAAAGTCCAGTGGAGTCACTCCAGATTTTTTCAAATTGCTTTCAAATATAAGGTGAAATGATAGGCTAATTATCAATAATAAATAGCCTTTGTCTAGGTCAAAAAAATCTTCCTTTTGTTTGTAATTCAGTCAGAATTGAATATATTACTTTAACTTTTGTAGGACTTTATTTAGGGGGGTAAATTTCCTCCCATTCTACATTCTTAACTTTTCAAAGCATTCTTGTACTGTTTAAAACACTATGAAAATGCCCGGAAGTTCTCCTGAAATTATAGCTAACTGAATATTATATCACTATGCTTTATGAAGAACAAAAATAATAAAAGAAGAGAAAAGAAATATGCAGCATTGTTTTATTTACCTGGTTCCTCCAGAGATTCTTTTGGCAGCGCAGTAAACATGCGTACTAAAAAGAACTTGAAATTCGAAGCATAAGTTTAGCTTCTTTCTGCAGTTCTCAGAATTTATACAGCCTAGGCAAATTCTATGAATTTGCTTTTACCAGAAAAACTTCCTTGAGTATTAAATTGTTTATTAAATTTTCAAATTTCTTTTCTCTGAAATAATGCATTTCTGTTTCGATTTATTTGGAGCAATTTATGATGTATACGTTGAAGATGAAGCAAAGTTTTAAAAATGTTGAAAATAAGGTAGTAAAATATTCATAAGCCATTAACAGAATAAGTAAGTATCCTAACTAATATTATAAATGCGAAATTGAGTTTGTTTCTATGTTTGTTTATGACGCTTTCACGCCTAAACCGGTGAATCGAATTGATGAATTTGGGTTTAGATATAGATGGGACCCGGAGAAGGTTATAGGCTACTTAGAATTTTAGATTTTTACTTACTTTTTTAATCATTAATTAAAAACCGTTTTTACGTTGCCATGCTTGGCGAGTTTCGCTCGTATCAAATGATTCATGTTTTGAGCTAACAAGAATGCTATTACTTCAATAAAGAAGCGCGTGCATCTGAAAAACATTAAATACCACGGAAATTATGCCAGTTTTATGCCAAATCTATACATCTATCTATGTATATATAAATACGCTAAGCAAAACCTTAGTGTCCCTTTTGCAGCGCACTGCGCGAACGGATGACCGTGAAATTCGGCACAGTTAAAGTTCGTATGGAATTGTTTGTGCGAATGTTAAAATTTTTGTGTAGTATGCTAATGCACCGTAAAAAATTAGAGAAGTCATTTGGCACGCAGTATTTCGCGCCAAGTCGGCCGATGGTTCCATTGTTGTGTCAATTTTGAAATAACAACACTTAGTTTCAGCAGTACTATAGGGTTATAGTATTACAACAAAATTTGCAAAAAGTGGAATTATTCCCCAGTTTGGTGATACGCCAATGACTAAAATGTGCTTTAGCAATGTGCTTGGCGACTTTTTTTAGACGGCGATAAGTGCGCGAAGTGTTGTAAATTCCATGTTTAAAAGCAGTGGGAAAACCTGAAAGGAGAGAATAATATTTACTATTCGTTAAGGCAGGTCGGAATCCAAGAGACGCTGCTAAGAAACGCGTCAATTCGACAATTTCTACATAATCTCCAGCCAGGCAGTATGCCAAAGCAAATTTTCTCCAAAAATATTATTGAAGAAATACCTCAGCAATTAAGAGTGTAAATAACATTATTAATGAAAAAAAAAAGTCCAAATGTGTTTTTTAAAATTCATAAATTTCCAAATCCTACCAATAATATAAATGTGTACGTTTGTGTGTTTAGATGTTTTTGACTGAATCACACAGAAATGGTTGAACGGATTTGGAAAAAATTGTAAAGAATATAGCTTATGCCCGGGATTAACATACAGGCAGCCTTTCAAGCATGTAGCATAAATATTTCTTTTACAAAAAAACTCAAAATAGTTCTAATGCATTGGATGGGCAATGCTATGGAAATTTTATAGCTACTAAACCGATTCTAAAACTTTTTTCACTGATTGAAAGATACACTATTCCTGAGTATTATTGTTTGTTTGTGAATTAAGACCGAATGACTACACTAGGGTCCTAGAGCTCTAGCACGATCTTATCGGAAAGCATCCGTCACGGATAGTTCTCACTCACGGATACTGAAAATCTTCGGATAAATATCCGATACCCTCATTTTGACTCTACCACCATGGTTTCGACTAATGGAAGTGAGAATTTTTATGCCTCTTCCGAGAGTATCGGAAGGGGACGCTATCAACCAATCAAAACAAGGCACTCTTTGCCGCATTCGAGCACGTAGTTTAAGTTTATGACATAGTACTTAAATAGGTACCACGTCTTGTCTTATTTTGTTAGTCGATCTCTGGCTGTGTTATACCATGTGAATATACAACGTGTAAGATACTAATGCGCAGTACTCAAATACAGTCAAAAAAAATTAATATCGATTTTCGAACCGCTTTACCAAAACTTTAATTGTAAGTTGCGTGCAAAGTTAGTTGCGCTTCGGTGGCTGAATCGGTAAGACGCGGGACTATTACTAGGGCGTTATGTGATCGAACCCCGTGCTGCGCAATATTTTCCTGCACATTTTTTTTTTTTTTTAAATACGCGAATCTTGGTAATTAATTCATCAGAATTTTACACTTTCAAAATAAATCACTTTTAACACCCACAAAACTCAATATTTCTTTAAGGTACATTAATTTTTGTCAGACAGACTATTTTTTCCCTAATTGTCACCCGTTCGTGATGCAACAGCAAGAGTATTAATTTTTTAAGCATCATCAATTGTAAAAATATATTCTTTGAATAGCAGAAATAAAATTTTAAAAATATATAAATAAATATACAGTCAACTCACAATTTTACGACCCTTCCGATTTAACGACCCTCTGATGAAGTGCTGACAGTTTTTCAATACCTTTTATAAACTTTATTTTACACTCAGTATATTCACATGGCCATTATGACCATTATGCCAAAGTTCATTGAAATCCGCATTTTCCTGAAGCCGTGCCTCCTCCTTATAAAATAAAAACGGTAATATTCGAGTAAAAACAAATCAGATTGAAATTATCGTCCAAGCAATGGAAGAAAATCATTACTTAAATGAAAACAACTTTTCCAGTTTTTATAGAGCGCAGCAAACGAAATGAGGATTTGAAATCTCTAGCACAAAAATTAAACAGCAGTGGAGGTTTTATTAAAAATGTGAAAGCTTGGCAAAAGGTAAGCAGACTGTTATTTTATAAATTTTAAATATCATTAAAAATTAGCATTATTATATTCTAATTGTTCTAGGCTCTAAATATTTTTTAAACTCTTGAATCAGTTGGAATGCTAATGATTTATTCAACCGAAAATTGTTGATAAATTCGTCGTCGCTTAATTCAAAGGATTTACACCTAGGAATCGAATTTCGATTCCTATGAACCCTTCTAGCATCTTATTGTTGTGCAACAGTTGCTACAATTAAAACTGAGCCATTATTTTGATGTAAACAACTACCACCAGAACAAATAACCACGCACGCTGACTTGTATCCGAAGCGGAAAGAGCTTCTCACTCGCGTTTACCGTGCCGGGAAAAAAAAGTGGAATTTCCGACAGGGTTTCCGATATCGGAACGTTCCCGAGAGCATCGTGGTAGACCAAATTGAAGCCCTTTCGGAATGTGACGTCATGAGTGAGAAAAGGGTTGTTTTTCCGCTTCGGAAAGGTTTCCGAGAAGATCGTGCTTGGGCCCCTAGGCCTATATGGGGAATTCCTCTTTGCGTAACTTTCTAAAGGATCCTAGCCAGTATTTACGCGAGGTTTTGGAGAAAACCACGAAAAACTGCCAGCGGCTAGGTCGACAGGCGCGACCGGGTTTGAACCTGGCACCTCTAGCCTTCCAGTTTTGAGAGCAGAACCTCTTAGACACTGGGGTGAACCTGAGTGCTATAGGCTACTTTTTATGGATACATCACAAATAGTTCTTTTACAGCGATACTCATAAGAATTACATTAGGCTCTATGTGTATCTCTGTAAGTACTGAACCGATTCCAAAACTTTTTTCACTGATAGTAAGCTACACTATTCTTGAGTATTATAGGCTAAAATTCATGCATGTGGCACAAATAGTTCCTTTACAGGAACACTCAAAATAATTCTAATACATTACGCTCTATGTGTATCTCTGTAGCTATAGAACCGATTCTAAAAATTTTTCGCTAATAGAAAGCTGCACTATTCCTGATTAACATAGGCTAAAATTCATGCACATAGCATAAATATTTCTTTTACAACAACACTCAAAACAGTTCGCAAATACTGTCGTAACTGTCTCTATTCGCCAAATGTCTGAAAAAAATTTAAATTTAGTAATTCTGCATACTCTGTTATTTTAAATGAAGTATACTACCATGCACTATACTTCATTTAAAATAAGTAAAAAGCAAATAACATTTAAATGCAGTTTCTTTAGTAACAAACATATGTGTTATTCACACATGCTTCGTTTCTCTCGGGACCTAATTCTAAAGCCGACGCGGACGAAGTCGCGGGAAGCGGCTAGTATACAATAAAGTTTCCACGTGAAAAATTCTTAACTTATTCACATTTATAATTGCCGATTTCTAAGTGACTAAGTTGCACTTCATACTTTAAACAAGGAAAGTACTTAGTTTTATTTTTGTTTACAGATAAGTTAAATGTTTTAGCACTTCGTTCCAATGCCATAAACGCCTGTTTAAGAGCTGGTACAGATCCAGCAACAGTTTCAGTTTTATCAGCATAGGCCAGTACTTGAACTGACTTAGTAAAAATATTCCCTCTAGTATTGACCTTTGCATCTTAGAGTTTTCCGAGTGCTATGTTAAGCAATAGGCATGCCGATGCATTCCCCTGTCGAATTCCATTCTTTACCCCAAGCTGCTCTGTGAAGTCACCTTGGACACGTAACTGAATCGTGGTTTCTTTAACCCTTTAACAAGCAGTGTTCCCGCTCTGGGAACAGCGAACTCTGACGTTTTGACTGTTGCCAGTCACGAAGAATAGATTTGATTTCTATAAAAATAGTTGTGGGTGACATAGCTCCACGAGAATCCTTTACGTTTTAGCACGTCATTTCCCGTAAAAAAATTGTCACGATTATTTTTAACAGCACTGATATCTACTGAAAAATGGAAGAATGCGAGAACAGCTGGATAGATTGCCCAATGCCGAAAAAAGGGCAGCCGTTGCCATTGCTTGACTTAACTACCAGCAAGATGGCGGACGATGGAAACGTTCGTCACGTGCCACCAATCGAGAGTCCCCTTTTTGACGACAGCTGACTGTGCCGGCCAGCCAGCTGACGTCAAAAAAGGGTCTCTAGATCTGTAGCACGTGATGAACGTTTCGATAGTCCGCCATCTTGCTTGTAGTTAAGTCGAACGATGGCAATGGCTGTCCTTTTTACAGCATTGGGAAAGGGTTGCGCCTCAAAGGGTTAAAAGAAAACCTACAAGTGCAACAAGTTTATCTGGAATATTTAATTCATGCATAGCTTCGAAAAGACATTCTCTATTAATACAATCGTATGCTGTTCCGAAATCCATAAATAGATTATGATCCATAGATTGCGATCTCGATGCCATAGATGCGAAATCCATAAATAGATTATGATCCATAGAATCCATTTCACTAAGACAAACTACAAAGCGGAAGGTTTTCACATAAAATTTCTAGAATAAATGTCTTTTTTAACAGAGATATATCGTTTTGACGCATTTTTTCTAAAAATTAAAAGGGTTTTTATCTTTTTTAGTGGGAAATTGCTAATTTATTAAAAAAACGAACATTTTACCCCAAAACAAGGCTAGGAATAATTTGAATCAGCTGATTTTTTTGAACTGCGTGCGTCAATTTGGAATTTGAATTTCTGTTTGATGTATTTCCTTTACAATATTTTCATGTTTTGCACTGACTTGCATTTTATGACCTGCAGCTCGAATATTTTAAGAGAAGTCAATTCGTAGACGGATTCATGGAATTTCGTATTTTTTCCGTTTCTTTCTTGAATAGGATGTTACGAAACACAAACAGATAAATCCCATTTTATTTTCTGCTCAAACACGCAACACATATTTCTATTCATAGAATTCCTTTTTTCTGGTAAATAATGTCTAATTGGAATTAACGAAAGATAATATCGGTTACCCGGATTTACTCTTTCGAACAGATCAGAGTTTAATTAAACTTTTTTTAAAATTTTCAACATCTATAATTAAATTCAGTGACAAATATCATATACTTAATTTCATTTAGTTTCACTTTAGTTTGTTCACTTTACTTTGTTCACTTTAGTCATTATTATGTGATGCGTGAACGAATATTTACGGAGTTTAAAGTAATTTTCTCACAATCTGAAAATCTAATCAATGTTTTGGAAAAATTCGACGACTATAGTTTTTGAGTCTCTATCATGCCACCAAATTTCTTTTCATGCACTGTTGTCTTTATTTCGTGATGTTTCAACAGAAATTTACACATTTTAAACGATTTTCGCAAAATAACAAAATCTAATCAATTTTTTTAATTAGATACTTATAGTTTAAGTTGAGTGAATACATATTACGTCTCCAAATTTCATTTCATTCGCTTTAATCGTTATTACGCTCTTACGCAGTTTGAAACGATTTTTGCAAGATTTCAAAATCTAATAATAATAAAAATAAACAACGTGTGTAGTTTAATTTGAGTGACCCCCTATCATGTTACCAAATTTCATTTCATTTGCTTCAGCCGTTTTTACGTGATGCTCGAACAAAAAAAGCGTCACGGACAGAATGACAGAACAGCAGACAGACAAACGTTTTTTTTGAGAGTCGTACTTGATTGCCAGGTGCTTTAAGCAGATAGAAATCGCAAAATTTTTGAAAATCCAAGTAATGCACATACAAATGTCTACTTTTATTTATATAGATCAAATACATGAATTCCGAATAACAATTAAAAAACTCACGACTTTTAAATACTGCTGCATTTTTTTTCAAAAATATAATTCTTTTTTTAAAATAACCTCATAATTATAATTTATTAATACACTCACGTAATGTCTAAAAACTTTAGACGCCTTCGCATTTACATTTTACTAGAGCACAAAAGTATAAAGAATATTTTAAATATTACTTCAATTTCCCGAAGTTTTTTTTAATAGCTCCGTTGCAGTAAGCGAAACACATATTTATAGAGGCGCGTAGAACGCAACAAAAACCATTGAAAGTGGGAACTACTAAATCTTCCAAAATGCTTGTAAAGCAAAAGAATTTTACGCAGTCTTTACCAAAGAAATATGAGGAAAAAATCAGAAGAGAGAAAAAGCCCTTTAATACTTTAAGAAGTCCATTTCTATTCATATGTTAAAGTAATGTTCCAGTATTTTTGCAGTGAATGCAAAGAGCAATAAATATAAATACTTGCCAGAATTGTTTTCTTATGTGAGATGTTTGCATCCAGGAATATCTAATGACAAAAAGAGGTGATTTAGTAAAGTTTGAAGTTATAAAAATAATCAAAAATTCGATAATTACATCTTTTTTACAGGACACTTTTAAACAGCTTGTATTTTCGGGCAATAATCTTGCTTTAAACGTACTTTCTTGATCCATTTACGACATTCACTGATTTAGATAAAAAATTTCTTGTTTTTTCATTTAAAGGATCGGTGCTGACCTTACGCTTTTGGCCCTTAACTCTAAATGGTATTTTTTTTCCCCACAATGGGTGGGTACTTGCTCATCAAGCATTTTGCCACAACTAATGCCTGAATTACTGTCATTTTATTATGGGATCACCCAGTGGGCTGCTAAAGTTACTCCCTATGAAGTAAACATCTATGCCCAACTCGGGATTCGAACCCGGGATCCGAGACGCGATAGAATTGTTCTTAAGCCACTACACCACCTAGTCGGCAGCTAATATTTTATAACTCTGTTTTCTCAGATATAATTTGTAATCTTTTTTGATAAATCCATGTTTCTTTTTCGCTTTTTAGATGGTAAAATAATTTATTAAGAATCATCAACAAATAATTTAGCCTTTTATCTGTGTTAATAGCTGCTCATGATACATTGCTTCTTGGCATTCTATTTAAAGAATATTTGTTGGAATTTTTGTTACAGTAAAAATTTAAAAAAGGGGCAAAGAGACACAAATTTAAAGTGACTTTGGTTTAAAAATTTAGAAGGCTGGTGATTTTATAAAATCGAAGACTTGGCGGATAGAAAACTTAAAAAATAACGTTTGTTTTAAAAGACAAAATTGAAAAGAAATACGTATAAAATTTCAGTGTTTTATTAGATTATTTTTTCTCTGACTTTATTCAGACTATTTGATCTAAACACATGTCTCTAAATCCAAGGCACTTCAACAGTATACATTGCCAAATACAATGGTAACATGTGTGAGACAAGCAGTTATTTGGGACAATGCATGATTGCAGACCGTCTTTAAAGTGACAGATCTACAACTGCCACATATAGTTATGCACTTGCAAGAACGCTATGTAGTGACAGCAGAATTGGAATACATTGATGCACATATAGAAGCTAACTCACACGGTATCATATCTAAAACGCTAACGTGCTGGTAGTTTCATAGTTACATATATTCCTGCTAAACAACTCATTGTATTTTAAAACTGACCTTCTTTGTAGGTAATGTCAGAAATCTTAAAAAAAATTAAAACATAAAGGAACTAGATTAAAGGGAAGTAGAAAAAAGGAATTTTTCACGGTATCTTTAGAACCTCTAAAATTGTTCTAACTTTTTAAAACTTATTTATTTGACAATTGTAATTTTCTTTTAAATTAATGTTTTGGAAATGATTACTGAATATTAAAAATTCCTAAATGTATTATTTTTTATGATTGATACTGTCTACGTAAAAAATTCTAATTGAAAAAAAAGTTTTAAAAAATGTATAACATTACAGTATTTAAATTTGATATTAATATAATGTGGGATTCAGAAATCATAGTACAGAATAAAGCGAATCGAAATAAATTCTTAAATATTTGAATTCCATAGCTCTCGCAGAATTATCTAACACAAGGCTATTGACACGTAAAAGTCTAATAATAATAATAATAATAATACTTATTATTATTATTATTATTATTATTATTTATTATCAATCGTAATTTTCAAGCATCTGAAAAACTTGAAATTGCACCAGTTTGCGAAATTCTTCTTACTCTTACTTTGTACTGCATTTGTTCAAAACAATAAAAATGACCCTAACATAAAGTTCATAGAGCTAATCTTAAAATTCATGAAATTACAAAGATCGTCGAAAGATTAATAGGGTCATTCAGTGT